>CAWUFW010006753.1:600000-1104071 GCA_963921515.1 Calotriton arnoldi | reverse complement strand
TATATATATCCTATTGGGAGTCGCCAGTCGGTGGTTATAGTTCAGATGTTCAGATGTTGTTTCAATAGGAAGACAGTATTTTTGTTTGCCAATAACTTTGGCGCCGTTTGATGAATCTTTACGAAATATTAAAAACTAGTATGACGATTACTTCAGCTGCTGTTTTCAGAGTTTCGGGGTGATCCGTCAAGCGGGGCCCGGGAAAAAGGGGTGGTTCCAAAACACGTTTTCTCCATGCAAATTCCCATAGGGATTTTAGACACGACTACAGCCCGAACTGCTGAATGGAATTACACAAAATTTGACAGAAGGTCACTGTTGGTTCGGAAAGTGACCTTTTTGTGAATTGGTGTAAATCAGTTCAGTAGTTTTTGAGATATTAAAAGAAATCCAAATTTAGATATATAGCGACTTGAAGGCTCAGCGAACCCTCCTGATCTCGTGTTGAGATCGTATTGGCTGCCAACACTTCAACCAGGAAGTTTTCAGCCGAGTCCCTGAAAAACTTTTTAAAAATGAAAAGGGGCAGGGTAGGAATACCCTGACCCCTTAGCTCTGGTACTGGGTTCCCAGAGGGACCCCACAGGGCAAAACATCTTTTTTATTTTTATTTTCAGCTGGAGTTGTGCTAAATCCGTGGCTCCCACAGAATAAAAAAAAAAAAAGAAGATAGGGCTCCTGTGTTTCTCTACTGTTTAGCCCCGGCAGGGCCAGGTCCCGGTGGCATGCAGGATTAAAATCAAAGGAGGGGGTGAATGGGGCCCCCTTCCTGAGGCTCTTTTAAGTCCTGGGGACCACCATCTCCCGGGTCTTTTAGAGAATAATAGAGGTCGCCAACTCGGACCCACCTTCATGGGCCCTTCTGAGCCCTGGGGACCACCACCTCCCCGAGGCTTTATTTTAAATTTGGAGGGGGCCATACGGACCCCCTCCTGAGGCATGTTAAAGCCACGGGGACCACCACCTCCCTAGGGCTAAATTAAAAGTAATGGGGGCAGCGTGGTCACCCTCCCGGGCCATATATGGTGCTGGGAACCACCACCCCCAGGTCCGGCTCCTGCTATGTCATGGGGTGCCCACCCCCAGAACATAGCTGTTTGCTCTGACTTGGTGGGAGCTTTGACATCTCTCACCAAATCAGAGCAAACACAAACTCCACTCTCAGCAAGTGAGAGCTGTGAAACCACTCGCGCTTGCTGAGAGCAGAGTTTTCATCTGTTTCTCTGCCTGCTGTCAAGCAGACAGGGAAACAGACAAATGGACTGCCCTCACAGACAGGGAGCTGCATGTTTGCCAGCTGCCTGTCTGTGGGAGCAATGCCGGCTCCCAGGGGGAAAAGAAGAGAAAGAGGCAAAATAAAGGTCAGACATGAGCAGAAAGAGGCAGAATAAAGGTCAGCAACGGGCAGAAAGAGGTACGATAAAGGTCAGAAACTGAGCAGAAAGAGGCAGAATTAAGGTCAGAAACGAGCAGAAAGAGGCAGAATAAAGTTCAGCAATGAGCAGAAGGAGGCAAAATAAAAGTGAAAAAAGAGCAGAAAGAAGCAGAATAGAAGTCCGCAACGAGCAGAAAGAGGCAAAATAAAGGTTAGAAATGAGCAGAAAGAGGCAAAATAAAGGTCAGAAATGAGGAGAAATAGGCAGAATAAAGGTCAGCAATGAGCATAAAGAGGCAAAATAAAGGTGTGAAACCAGCAGAAAGAAGCAGGATAAAGGTCAGCAACAAGCAAAAAGTCAAGATAAAGGTGAGAAACGAGCAAAAAGAGGCAGAATAGAGGTCAGAAACGATCAGAAAGAGGCAGAATAGAGGTCAGAAATGAGCATCAGGAGGCAGAATAAAGCAGTGGCGTAGCAAGGTCAGGTGGTACCCGGTGCGGAAAATTTCTTGTCACCCCTGGCTTAACGTACAAATATAAACAAATAGCATGCATCATAACGTTTACGTTACTTACCAAACTCAATATCATAGAGAAGAGGATGATCACAATGAAACAATGAACTAAAAAATGTAACAAAAATAAATTCAGCACGGCACTTATAAGCTTCAGTAATAATGCACAACTAAGTCAACAGAATGACGTGGGGTGACTGACCGGCACGGCAGCGGATAGGATTGGTTGCGGGTTCTCTTGGACATTAAAACCTTTGAGAAAATTTTTTTTAAGCAAGGCATTAGATGCATGCAATAGTCAAAGGTAAGCCACGTTGTGAAACTCCGCAGTATAGCACACATATTCAGCATTTAAGCTGACATAGCAAGGTCTGAATAGATATACATTGGGGCAATTGCGTGACATCAGTAATTATGTGATTGAGAAATGAAATGAAATTTTAAGGGTTTTTTAACGACAAATCAAGAGGAGTTGTGACTGACCATAGTAACAATATTTACAATGATAAATAAGCTGTATTTAACTGAATATGTATACGCATATAAAGTTTTTTTATTGTGTAGATATTTCATACATGTTATAGTTGGTGTATATTTTAAACATATTTATACTTATATACATTTGAAATATGGGTCTATTTATATGTCTCATAGTGAAAAGTTGGAATTGATGTCGTTTTTTTAAACCCGATTTATTTATTCATTTTTCAAGATAGAAAAGAATTTAGTGACACTGCTAAGTTTTATTTAACTGGAATGGCTGTAATCCTCAGGTTATAAGCAGGAATGATATACATTTTTTAACCAGCAAACAAAGAGAAAACAATGTTAAGAGTATTCATGAATGTTTCTTCTATATCTATGGTCATGTGACATGGGAAGGTGCACACCCAGCAGTTTAAAAATGTCATGGCAGAATGGTTCTTGGTGTGTGAACAAGGGCACGGCTGTGCTCGAAACGCGTCACTAAGTGAGGAAATAAATCTTACCTGCCATAGCTATTTGGGTCTGTTTCCCTCTGTTCGCCGCTGCTGTTGCTGCCAGCGCTGCTGTGGAAGTGCGGAGAGTTTTTCGACGGTATATATATATATATATATATATATATATATATATATATATATATATCCTATTGGGAGTCGCCAGTCGGTGGTTATAGTTCAGATTTTCAGATGTTGTTTCAATAGGAAGACAGTATTTTTGTTTGCCAATAACTTTGGCGCCGTTTGATGAATCTTTACGAAATATTAAAAACTAGTATGACGATTACTTCAGCTGCTGTTTTCAGAATTTCGGGGTGATCCGTCAAGCGGGGCCCGGGAAAAAGGGGTGGTTCCAAAACACGTTTTCTCCATGCAAATTCCCATAGGGATTTTAGACACGACTACAGCCCGAACTGCTGAATGGAATTACACAAAATTTGACAGAAGGTCACTGTTGGTTCGGAAAGTGACCTTTTTGTGAATTGGTGTAAATCAGTTCAGTAGTTTTTGAGATATTAAAAGAAATCCAAATTTAGATATATAGGGACTTGAAGGCTCAGCGAACCCTCCTGATCTCGTGTTGAGATCGTATTGGCTGCCAACACTTCAACCAGGAAGTTTTCAGCCGAGTCCCTGAAAAACTTTTTAAAAAATGAAAAGGGGCAGGGTAGGAATACCCTGACCCCTTAGCTCTGGTACTGGGTTCCCAGAGGGACCCCACAGGGCAAAACATCTTTTTTATTTTTATTTTCAGCTGGAGTTGTGCTAAATCCGTGGCTCCCACAGAATAAAAAAAAAAAAAGAAGATAGGGCTCCTGTGTTTCTCTACTGTTTAGCCCCCGGCTGGGCCAGGTCCCGGTGGCATGCAGGATTAAAATCAAAGGAGGGGGTGAATGGGGCCCCCTTCCTGAGGCTCTTTTAAGTCCTGGGGACCACCATCTCCCCGGGTCTTTTAGAGAATAATAGAGGTCGCCAACTCGGACCCACCTTCATGGGCCCTTCTGAGCCCTGGGGACCACCACCTCCCCGAGGCTTTATTTTAAATTTGGAGGGGGGCCATACGGACCCCCTCCTGAGGCATGTTAAAGCCACGGGGACCACCACCTCCCTAGGGCTAAATTAAAAGTAATGGGGGCAGCGTGGTCACCCTCCCGGGCCATATATGGTGCTGGGAACCACCACCCCCAGGTCCGGCTCCTGCTATGTCATGGGGTGCCCACCCCCAGAACATAGCTGTTTGCTCTGACTTGGTGGGAGCTTTGACATCTCTCACCAAATCAGAGCAAACACAAACTCCACTCTCAGCAAGTGAGAGCTGTGAAACCACTCGCGCTTGCTGAGAGCAGAGTTTTCATCTGTTTCTCTGCCTGCTGTCAAGCAGACAGGGAAACAGACAAATGGACTGCCCTCACAGACAGGGAGCTGCATGTTTGCCAGCTGCCTGTCTGTGGGAGCAATGCCGGCTCCCAGGGGGAAAAGAAGAGAAAGAGGCAAAATAAAGGTCAGACATGAGCAGAAAGAGGCAGAATAAAGGTCAGCAACGGGCAGAAAGAGGTACGATAAAGGTCAGAAACGAGCAGAAAGAGGCAGAATTAAGGTCAGAAACGAGCAGAAAGAGGCAGAATAAAGTTCAGCAATGAGCAGAAGGAGGCAAAATAAAAGTGAAAAAAGAGCAGAAGGAAGCAGAATAGAAGTCCGCAACGAGCAGAAAGAGGCAAAATAAAGGTTAGAAATGAGCAGAAAGAGGCAAAATAAAGGTCAGAAATGAGGAGAAATAGGCAGAATAAAGGTCAGCAATGAGCATAAAGAGGCAAAATAAAGGTGTGAAACCAGCAGAAAGAAGCAGGATAAAGGTCAGCAACGAGCAAAAAGTCAAGATAAAGGTGAGAAACGAGCAAAAAGAGGCAGAATAGAGGTCAGAAACGATCAGAAAGAGGCAGAATAGATGTCAGAAACGAGCATCAGGAGGCAGAATAAAGCAGTGGCGTAGCAAGGTCAGGTGGTACCCGGTGCGGAAAATTTCTTGTCACCCCTGGCTTAACGTACAAATATAAACAAATAGCATGCATCATAACGTTTACGTTACTTACCAAACTCAATATCATAGAGAAGAGGATGATCACAATGAAACAATGAACTAAAAAATGTAACAAAAATAAATTCAGCACGGCACTTATAAGCTTCAGTAATAATGCACAACTAAGTCAACAGAATGACGTGGGGTGACTGACCGGCACGGCAGCGGATAGGATTGGTTGCGGGTTCTCTTGGACATTAAAACCTTTGAGAAAATTTTTTTTAAGCAAGGCATTAGATGCATGCAATAGTCAAAGGTAAGCCACGTTGTGAAACTCCGCAGTATAGCACACATATTCAGCATTTAGGCTGACATAGCAAGGTCTGAATAGATATACATTGGGGCAATTGCGTGACATCAGTAATTATGTGATTGAGAAATGAAATGAAATTTTAAGGGTTTTTTAACGACAAATCAAGAGGAGTTGTGACTGACCATAGTAACAATATTTACAATGATAAATAAGCTGTATTTAACTGAATATGTATACGCATATAAAGTTTTTTTATTGTGTAGATATTTCATACATGTTATAGTTGGTGTATATTTTAAACATATTTATACTTATATACATTTGAAATATGGGTCTATTTATATGTCTCATAGTGAAAAGTTGGAATTGATGTCGTTTTTTTAAACCCGATTTATTTATTCATTTTTCAAGATAGAAAAGAATTTAGTGACACTGCTAAGTTTTATTTAACTGGAATGGCTGTAATCCTCAGGTTATAAGCAGGAATGATATACATTTTTTAACCAGCAAACAAAGAGAAAACAATGTTAAGAGTATTCATGAATGTTTCTTCTATATCTATGGTCATGTGACATGGGAAGGTGCACACCCAGCAGTTTAAAAATGTCATGGCAGAATGGTTCTTGGTGTGTGAACAAGGGCACGGCTGTGCTCGAAACGCGTCACTAAGTGAGGAAATAAATCTTACCTGCCATAGCTATTTGGGTCTGTTTCCCTCTGTTCGCCGCTGCTGTTGCTGCCAGCGCTGCTGTGGAAGTGCGGAGAGTTTTTCGACGGTATATATATATATATATATATATATATATATATATATATATATATATATATCCTATTGGGAGTCGCCAGTCGGTGGTTATAGTTCAGATTTTCAGATGTTGTTTCAATAGGAAGACAGTATTTTTGTTTGCCAATAACTTTGGCGCCGTTTGATGAATCTTTACGAAATATTAAAAACTAGTATGACGATTACTTCAGCTGCTGTTTTCAGAATTTCGGGGTGATCCGTCAAGCGGGGCCCGGGAAAAAGGGGTGGTTCCAAAACACGTTTTCTCCATGCAAATTCCCATAGGGATTTTAGACACGACTACAGCCCGAACTGCTGAATGGAATTACACAAAATTTGACAGAAGGTCACTGTTGGTTCGGAAAGTGACCTTTTTGTGAATTGGTGTAAATCAGTTCAGTAGTTTTTGAGATATTAAAAGAAATCCAAATTTAGATATATAGGGACTTGAAGGCTCAGCGAACCCTCCTGATCTCGTGTTGAGATCGTATTGGCTGCCAACACTTCAACCAGGAAGTTTTCAGCCGAGTCCCTGAAAAAACTTTTTAAAAATGAAAAGGGGCAGGGTAGGAATACCCTGACCCCTTAGCTCTGGTACTGGGTTCCCAGAGGGACCCCACAGGGCAAAACATCTTTTTTATTTTTATTTTCAGCTGGAGTTGTGCTAAATCCGTGGCTCCCACAGAATAAAAAAAAAAAAAGAAGATAGGGCTCCTGTGTTTCTCTACTGTTTAGCCCCCGGCTGGGCCAGGTCCCGGTGGCATGCAGGATTAAAATCAAAGGAGGGGGTGAATGGGGCCCCCTTCCTGAGGCTCTTTAAGTCCTGGGGACCACCATCTCCCCGGGTCTTTTAGAGAATAATAGAGGTCGCCAACTCGGACCCACCTTCATGGGCCCTTCTGAGCCCTGGGGACCACCACCTCCCCGAGGCTTTATTTTAAATTTGGAGGGGGCCATACGGACCCCCTCCTGAGGCATGTTAAAGCCACGGGGACCACCACCTCCCTAGGGCTAAATTAAAAGTAATGGGGGCAGCGTGGTCACCCTCCCGGGCCATATATGGTGCTGGGAACCACCACCCCCAGGTCCGGCTCCTGCTATGTCATGGGGTGCCCACCCCCAGAACATAGCTGTTTGCTCTGACTTGGTGGGAGCTTTGACATCTCTCACCAAATCAGAGCAAACACAAACTCCACTCTCAGCAAGTGAGAGCTGTGAAACCACTCGCGCTTGCTGAGAGCAGAGTTTTCATCTGTTTCTCTGCCTGCTGTCAAGCAGACAGGGAAACAGACAAATGGACTGCCCTCACAGACAGGGAGCTGCATATTTGCCAGCTGCCTGTCTGTGGGAGCAATGCCGGCTGCCAGGGGGAAAAGAAGAGAAAGAGGCAAAATAAAGGTCAGACATGAGCAGAAAGAGGCAGAATAAAGGTCAGCAACGGGCAGAAAGAGGTACGATAAAGGTCAGAAACGAGCAGAAAGAGGCAGAATTAAGGTCAGAAACGAGCAGAAAGAGGCAGAATAAAGTTCAGCAATGAGCAGAAGGAGGCAAAATAAAAGTGAAAAAAGAGCAGAAGGAAGCAGAATAGAAGTCCGCAACGAGCAGAAAGAGGCAAAATAAAGGTTAGAAATGAGCAGAAAGAGGCAAAATAAAGGTCAGAAATGAGGAGAAATAGGCAGAATAAAGGTCAGCAATGAGCATAAAGAGGCAAAATAAAGGTGTGAAACCAGCAGAAAGAAGCAGGATAAAGATCAGCAACGAGCAAAAAGTCAAGATAAAGGTGAGAAACGAGCAAAAAGAGGCAGAATAGAGGTCAGAAACGATCAGAAAGAGGCAGAATAGAGGTCAGAAACGAGCATCAGGAGGCAGAATAAAGCAGTGGCGTAGCAAGGTCAGGTGGTACCCGGTGCGGAAAATTTCTTGTCACCCCTGGCTTAACGTACAAATATAAACAAATAGCATGCATCATAACGTTTACGTTACTTACCAAACTCAATATCATAGAGAAGAGGATGATCACAATGAAACAATGAACTAAAAAATGTAACAAAAATAAATTCAGCACGGCACTTATAAGCTTCAGTAATAATGCACAACTAAGTCAACAGAATGACGTGGGGTGACTGACCGGCACGGCAGCGGATAGGATTGGTTGCGGGTTGAGTGATGATGAGTCACCGGTTGTTTATGTCTCGTTTGAGTACAAACTGCAGAGACAGACTTCGGCGGAAAGAAACACCCCCTCCCCTTCCTTATCCATATGCTCTCCACTACACAATGTCGAGTTCAGCCGCGTTTCGTTGCGTTTGTTGACTGAACTAAAAAGTTTCAATGCGTATTATGTTGACTTGTTAAGGTTAATTATTTGTCAGACGAAGTTATTAAACTCGTTTTAAATAATATTATTTTTTCAAAAAAAGTGTTGTGAGCCCCAAAAATGTTTTTTTATTTTAAAAACATATTTTTGCCATTTTGTCTCCCCCTTCAGTGATGACACCCGGGGCGGCCCGCACCCACCGCACCCCCCTTCCTATGCCACTGGAATGAAGGTCAGAAATTAGCAGAAAGAGGCAAAATAGAGATCAGAAACGTGCAGAAAGAGGCAAAATTAAGGTCAGAAATGAGCAGGAAGAGGCAAAATAAAGGACAGAAACGAGCAGCAAGAGGCAAAATAAAGGTCAGAAACAAGCAGAAAGAGCAAAATAGAGAAGATAAATGAGTAGAAAGAGGCACAAGAAAGGTCAGAATGCAGAATATAGGTCAGAAATGAGCAGGAAGAGGCAAAATTTAGATCAGAAACCTGCAGAAAGAGGCAAAAGAAAGGTCAAAAATGAGCAGAAAGAGGCAAAATAGAGATGAGAAACAAACAGAAAGAGGCAAAATAAATGTCAGAAATGAGCAGAGAGAGACAAAATAGAGATGAGAAATGAGCAGAATGGAGCAAAAATAATGGTCAGAAACGAGCAGAAGATGTAAAATAGAGAACAGAAACGAACAGAAGGAGGCACAATAAAGGTCAGAAACATGCAGAAAGAGGCAAAATAAAGATCAGAAATGAGCAGAAAGAGGCAAAATAAAGGTGAGAAATGAGCAGAAAGAGGCAAATTAGAGATCAGAAATGAGAGAACGAGGCAAAATAAAGCTCAGAAATGAGCAGAAAGAGGCAAAATAAAATGTCAGAAACTAGCATAAAGATGCAAAATAGAAAGCAGAAACGAGCAGATAGAGACGAAATACAGGTCAGAAATGAGCAGAAAGAGGAAAAATAAAGGTCAGCAAAGGCCAGAAAGAGGCAAAATAAATGTCAGAAATGAGCCGAAAGAAGCCAAATACAGGTCAGAAACAAGTAGAAAGAAGAAAAATAAAGTTCAGCAATGAGCAGAAAGAGGCAGAGAATGCGCAGAATCCACTCAGGCACTCATGCTCCCATTCACAGAACAACCCAGACACTCTCACAGCCATTAACAGACCCATTCACTCATGTACCCACTCACAGACAAACTCAGACACAAACACCCACTCACAGACACAGTCAGACACTCATGCATGCACTTACAGAATCACTCATACTCTTTCTCACCCACTAACAGAGCTACTCAGAGACTCACACACCCACTCACAGACCCTCTCAGAGACTCACACACCCACTCATAGACCCACTGAGACACTCATATACCCACTTACATCCCCACTCATACTCTCTCACACCCACTTACAAACCTACTCAGACACTCATATGTCCACTGTGACACTCATGCACTCACTCACACACTCAGTATCAAAGGTTAGTGGTTACAGTTAGGAAATAAAATTAAAAAACCTTACAAATTCAATTAAAAAACCAAAGATTACAGGGACATTATAGTTAAGAAATAGAATTTTTAAAAATCCTTAGAAATTCACTGGAAAAAACCAAAGGTTACAGGGACATTATAGTTAGGTACACACCGAAAAACAAACGCGCCCTTATTATTCAAGCCCTAATTATGGACTAAATCACCCTGCTATATAGGAATTCCCTCTAATATGGGTGAACCTTAGCTTACTGGCATAATACTTTTCTAGTTCTATGGGTATTTATAAAAATTAATGGATTGGTCTCACACACATCCATATGCCTGCTTCTCAACCAGCTTATCTCCCACAGTTTAAAATATCACATTCTATAATAGAATGAGGAATTGCACACTACAGTATAAAGAAATAGAGGAAGAGGGAACACACCAATTACATGAATATAACCAATACCACCCGCCTTCCCGACAATATATATAAACAAAAAAGACAGAAATGAACAATAAAACAGCAAAGAAATTTAACTTTTTGACACAATTGCAACACGGTTAAGATTCCAGATTCTACCATCATCCACCTTGTCTGCTCCCTTGAAAATCTTGATCACCTTGAAGGGTTTAGTAAATTGTGTTGAAACATCCCTTGATTCTTTAGGCAATTTTATGTTCACCACATTGCCCACCTTAATATCAATGTTTTTAACAGCTTTGCAGAGGTCATACTTCAATTTTCTATCTTCCTGCATGTGAACTTCTCTCAACCTTCCCCCTTCCATCTGATCAAATACATGGGAGAGTTCTTTACAATACACACTCATTCAAGGTGGGCATACTTTCAATGTGGATTGCATTTTCTAAAATTGCACAAATTGACTAATCCCTGTGTTGGAATGTGGCATAAATCTATACTCAACCAATCTACATCTCACCATCTAAATTCAACTCACCCCTTTCTATTTAGCAATCTGAATAATTTCCTTCAGTGTCCTGTTAAATCTTTCGACTATACCATTGGTCTCTGGGTGGTACAAAGTGCAATTCTTATGTATAATACTTCTCGCCTCCAGAAACTCTTCAATTGTGTTCGATGTCAACTGCATTCCATTAGCATTCAAAATACTTTTCGGATAACCTTCTTGGGCAAAACCTTCAAACAAAACTTAATTACAGACATAGTTGTGATTTCAGACATAACCATGACTTCTGGCCATCTTGATAGAGTGTTCATCAGAACCATCACATATTTTGCAGTTGATCCACAAATAATGGGTCCTATAATGTCCAAAGCGACATCTTCCCACACCTCTTTGGGAATCTCACTGCATGTAATGGGAGCAGTTCTAACCTCAAGAGTCTTATCAGAAAATTTACACTCCACACAATCCATGACCCTTCTCTCCACCATTAAATCCATCCCAGGCCACCAATACACAGTTCGCAAACTTTCTTTAGTTTTGCTAATGCCCTGATGTCTTTCATGAGCTCAGCATATAAGGCGCTCTTTTACCCCATTGGGAGGAACAAATTTGCACCCCCTTAGCACAATTCCATTGCTTGCTGAAAGTTTGTCAGACACTTTGACATAACCCATCAATCTTTCATCACAAGACCAAGTGTCATTCCTAGAAATTATACCATCTCATACTCTCATCAATACCTGGTCTTTCTCCAATTCAGCAAGCCATTCCTTCTCTGACACACAACAGTTAGTAACAACATAGACCTTGACCTCATCTTCCACCCACCATGCTTCTTCCTCCTCTTTTGATTCATGAACATCACTTCTCAGTCTCGACAAGCAATCAGCTGATTTATTCTCAATGCCTGGTATGTACTTAATAACAAATTGAAAGCCTTCTAAACCCACAATCCACTTACAAATGTGTGAAGAAACACTGTCCATGCCTTTCTTTCCAAAAATCACCTGCAATGGTTTATTGTCACACCGTTACAACAAAGCGTACACCCCACAGAAATTGTTTAAATTTCTTGAGAGCCCAAAACACGGCTAACACCTCTTTCTCAATTGTCAGATACTGTGTTTCTGCTCCTTTAAATGATTGTGCGGCAAAAGCTATAATGACCCTCTTCCCATCTTGCATTTGTTTAAGAAACACCCTAAACCTTTGTCACAGGCATGAGTAATGACACAACATGGTAAACTTGGTTTAAAGCTTTTAAGAGATTGTGCTGAGGACAAAGCAGACTTAATATCTTCGAACTCTTTCTGACATGCATCTGTCCACTCAAATTGAATACCTTTCTTCAGTAACTCTGATGTGACAAGAACGTTTTGTAAAATTTGGGATGTATCTCGAATAAAATTCTGCCATGTCTAAGAAAGCCTTTTCTTCCTCTTTTTTGTAGGTTGTAGCAATTTTAAGATAGAATTTACTAATTCATCCTTTGGTTTGACCGACACCATATCCTGTTCTCACATGTCCCAAATAAGTTACTTCTGAACCGCAAAATTTGCATTTTTCACTTTTAAGAGTAATGCCTCTAGGACGGAAAATACTCAACACCTCCCTAACTTTAATCATATGTGTCTCCATCGAATCTATGCATATAAGATCATCCAGAAAGAACTTTACCCCTTTGACATTTCCAAACAAATCTGTCATAAGTCTCTGAAAACGGAGGCTGCTGAACATATTCCTAATGGCATTCTGTTAAATCGAAAAACTCCAAATGGTGTAATAAATTCGATTGGATTCTTTGATTCCTCACACAATTCCAGTTGGTGGTATGCTGAACTAAGCTCTAGTGTGGTAAAATACTTTGCATTAACCAACACACTGATCATATCCATAACGTTGGATAACGGGGATCAACCCTCTATAACATCCTTATTTAGGTGTTTGAGATCTACACAAATTATGATGTCTCCAGAACCTTTAGTGGCTACTACTACTGGTGCAATCGACTGAGATGCTTCTACAGTTTTTATTATAACCTCAGATTGAAGTCTCTAAAGTTCTGCTTCAACAGCTCCTTGCAAACCAAAAGGAACGTTCCTCACCTTGCATGATACAGGCATAGCATCCTTTTTCAAACAAATGTGATGCTTGTAGCCTTTAATACACCCCACCTTTGCAGAAAATACATCCCAAAATTATTTCATTAACATCCCCTCTGTGGTGTCTACTTTTTGGATCTGAACCTGGGGGATAGCATTAGGGCCGAGAAAAATCCCCAACAACTTTTGGTGTGGCCAGCTCAATATGGTATCACCCTTCACCAGTACATACATTTTTGCTGAAGTTTTACTACCTTTAAAACTTATTCCAGCATTAAAATACCCAACCAAATCTATGAGTTTTCACAAGAGCTATAAGGAGTGACATCTGGATCTAGTAATTGGACTTTCCCGTAGAAAACTTTAGTAAAATCCGTTTCAGAAATCAGAGACAATTTAGACCCTGAATCCATCATCATAGATACACTTATTCCATTTAGTTTAACAAGATCAGATGGATATTCACAGCGAACACTAGAAACACAATCCACATCATTCACCACTTGAAGAAAAGAATTCTGAATCATCACTAAGTACTACTTTTCTAACTTTGTTTTGAGATTTCTCTGTAGACTTGCAGCATTTGGCATAGTGGCATTTCTTCCCACATAAATTACAAACACTGCGTAGTGCAGGACAATCTTTAGAATTAGCAAATTACTTGGTGACGCACATCTGGCACAACAATCTACCTTTTGGATTACTTTGATTTTGCTTTCTAGATTTAACAGCAATGGAATGCACTGAGGACACTGCTTCTTTAGATTTTTGTAACTCAAGAATACAAGACATGGAGTGTTCTACTTGTTTCACAATAATTAACACTTCAGTAAGTTTAGGATAATATTTTGACAAAAGTTTTCCCTACTTTTGTCGCACTTGCATTCAAGCATAAATTGATCTCGTGTTCGTTCTCTACCCTGTCCCCAAAATTGCAAGAAGCTGCAAGTTTACGGAGAGCAGTAACAAAATCTACAACAGTCTCATCATCACCTTGTTTACGCTTCCCAAAATAATATCTTTGTAATATAATAGAAATTGTAGCCAAAAAATGTTTGTCTAATTTCAATAATGTGGACTCAAATTCATTGAGAGTGTCAGGATCAGTCAGCAGCGCAAAGCAAGGAATGCCACTAACCTTTCAAGTTCGCCAGCAGGGACGAGGGATTGCAGAAAAGCCCCCCTATTCCCCTGTGTGTAACCCCCCACAGAGTACTGACACACTACTACGCGAGCGAACACTCCGGGGAAAAGGGAAGTGGATAAAACAACAAATGATGCTGCCAGGTTGGTGTCTTCTTATACCTAGTTCTGGTCAAGGACCTCAGTATATCTTCAGAAGTCACCCCATAGGTAAGTGCTGTATACGAAAGAGAAGAGAGATGTGTGAGATGCAGCACTGGGATCAACATACATACTAATTACTAGAAGACACAGGATTGCTACGTATACTCACAAACACTATGCAGCAATACACTTATATGAAATGATGACCCGGTCAGAGAGAGAGAGCGTTCCTTAGAGAGACACTAGTGGACCAGGTACTGAGGGTTGGTTTCTGATAACAGGCTATGCTAGAAGAAAAAGTACAATGTCACGAATGACTAACAATGTTAACATAATGGTATATGTAGTTCCACCATACTGTTACAATCCTGATGAACAATGTTATCCTTTCAAGGATTAGTGTTGCGGCAGGGCTCCTTCTCAGTTAGAGGCTTTCACGTGAATAACCAAACACACATGCTGTTCGTATCACAGCAACATTTGTACCCATCCACTGTTGGAAGGCACAGCGCAATGAGTACAGTGAAACCACCCACACTCTCCCGCTGTTCCTAACAATGGAGCTGGGCTTAAAAACAAAAGTCACGAATGCGGGAGGAGCGCACCTGCGCTTCACTGCCCACTTCAGAGTACAATACCTTGCGGTCACCGCTGTTGACGGCGGAGTGGAATGAGGAACTCCGGGGCAGCTGGCTCACCCGTCGGGAACACGAAAATCATCTAGCGACGTTGACGCCTCCACACGCAGCAGGGAAATCCATCCGCAAACAGGAGCTTCAGACAGGAAATACACCGATTGTCAAGCCCCGACCCCAGGAAGGGGAGGGGCTTTATAGTACCAGATTCCAGGGCGGTGCTTGATCTTCCTTCCAACCATGTATCCCGCTGGATTCTGGGACCTGTAGTACCCCAACGGGTACCAATTGACAATTGACGGTGGCGCCATTCTCTCTCCGGTCGCAGCATCATACACACAGGGGAAGGAAGCCCTACGTGTTGATGTAATTAACCCTCTCACCCCCAACCTCCGTTGAATGAGCATGACAGAGAGATGCATCTCCCTCACCATCAGCATTTGTATTGGTATCTGGCAATTGTTCAAGAATTTCTTGCCCCTCTGCACCCAATTTTACTGGAGATAAATTTGTGTCACAGACACGTAAATAATTTTTTTAATCTTTTTTCTATTTCTTCTACAGAATTGGGGGTTCTCCTGCAGTTGTTAGGAAAAAAGGTGAAGTGTAATGTGTTGCATTTACATATTAGCAGAAGGATAAGAAAAGAGATAAGGGAAGGAGAAAAGAGAAAAAAACATATTTTACAGAAAGATGAGAAATAACAAAGATGTCTCCCAAAAAATTAAAAGAAAGAAATAACAATAACCAATAACTATAAGTATAATTATAAATAACCTTTTTAAAAATCCTTTTGTCCCCAGTACTCGACAAAGTACCTGTAGTCCAGCTAAAGGGATTTAAAAATATTGTTAAAGTATGATAAGTTTTGATTAAGAGAAGCCTCTTTTTATGGTTTTTGAAGAGGCTCCCTAGAAATGAAGAACATCCGGTGACATCACTAGTGGGCGGGTCCGAAACATGAAGAGCAGGTTGTGTAGATCAGAGGGAGAAATCCGCCAAGAGGAGCCACTTCTATTCCTTTAGTACCACAGTAGTTACAGTATTTGAAAATCCAGGGCAAGACAGTGGTGTGAGGATAGCTGGAGATGTACGAGGACAGCAGTAATTAGAGCCGTGCAGACCACATAAAGTTTGAGCACTCTGACGGCAAAATGTTCATTATGAGTGCAAGGGCGCTCTGACAGCAGCAAGAAAAAGACACCAGCAGCACAATGTGAGCATGAAGAGGCGGGTGCGCCAATGAAATCCTGCAGAAAACTATGGAGTTTTGCACATGTGCTCAGACAGAAGTGCGAGGAAGATTCCAGAAGCACAAGAGAGCACTGTCGAATCGTCGAGCGAGACAGCCTTTAGAGGCGTGCCAATATGCAGCACGTGCAGAGAGGAATGGGAAAATATAAACCCAAATATAATCCCAGATGGAAAGCAGGGCATGCAGCTGTACAAACAGCACCTTACAGTATAAAGTGATGTCCCAGATGTGGCGCTGGCTGGTGTCAACAGCAGTAGGCCCAGTTAGTGTCGGCGCTGCACAATGATGGACACACACACACTTGGTGACTGGGTGTGGGCAGGAAGTCACGAGCGACCTCCACCCGTTTATTTATACCCTCTGGCCATGCCTGGCCAGAGGGTGATATAAAGTGTGCAAACCTTTCCGGGGTAACAGTCCCCGAGCTACATGCGGCCAACAACTAGACCGCTACATCCCATCCCAAGTTAGTGTTCAAATCAAACAAATGAAAATGTTAACACATAAAGTCTGTAAGTCTTTGACTCGGCCTCGGATTGGGTCTCAGCTCGCCTGGAGATTGTCTGGTGACCTGGTGGTGGTGTTGGTCACAGGGGCTCCGTCCTCGACTACGGTGGGAGGTGGCAGGCCTACCACAGCTTGGTCTTCTACTGAGATTGGTGAACGGCTCTCAGTGGCAGCTTGTCCATCTTATTATTTATTATCTCCCGCGGACACGATTCCACGCAGGAGCGTGCGTCTTTTCCAAACCCTAATTATAAAAGGGAATTTATGAGGACGACACATTAATACATTGGTTTTTGGGGAACAAGCCAACCAGGCCCCACGTGACAAGAATTTATAGTTTTAATATACACTGCCGTACAGAGGAAGCAGAGTCCGCTTAAGTTCTGGTGTGGAATGTTATACGCCCACCTGCCAGACCTAACAATACGAATATATTTGTACTGGCTGAACTAGGGAACATTAAGTGCTCTCTGGACATAGCAGAGGACACTTCGTCCCAACAGGTTCTTGGAAGTATCTTGTCCAGTATATCTGGAGCGACTTTCTTCGCCTATATGAGGTGTTTTTAATTCATCACATTCAAGTTTTTGTTAAAGAGAGTCAGAACTTTTTGTCTTGATAAAGATGGTGGTATAATACATCCATCGAAACGCGTCGACGCCTAGTAAAGCACACAATCTGTGAAAGGGGCTGTGACCAATGAGTACTTGATAAATCGAACAATACCAGGTTCCATGCCCTCACCATTGTTGTTATCCGGATGTGTACGACGTAAATGACATATTGTGCTAGTCTGTGTTATGTACTCTCTCTCTCTTTTGTTATTTGCTTATAGCTATTTAGTTTAGAGTTTGTGATTATATTTTGTGATTATTTTTAGGGCTAATGTGAATGATCATGCGATAAATTGTGTTCAACATTTATTCACAAATATTTTGAATTTTTTTTTTAATCTATACTGTGTGCAATTTTTAAAGGTTTTTAATGAATAAATCGATTTATATTTTTGTACAATCCTTTGTGTTCTGATTATCCTTTGGTGATATATGGCTTAATCTTTTCTAGTGTGGACGAATTTGAATTGGAGGTTAAATATTAGGTTGAATGAAATGCTTAGAATGATTGATGTTTGGATGATATAATCTGGTCCAAAGGACACTGCTTTTTTATCACAGCTTGTCCTTCTTCCACCTGGCCGGGAGGTACCCAGTCGATGTTGACTTCGTGGATTCTCTTGAACCAGAATATGTTCCGGGTGATGACTTCGCCCCTCCTCTGGGCGGTGATGGCGGTCCCGTTGGTCATCAGTACGGTCCACGCTCCGGGCTCGTAAGGGGTGCGGAACTTCCCTCCGCTGCGGCGGTTCCTCACGAGGACGGTGCACCTTGGCGTGATATTCCTTGTCTTTGATTTTCTCCTCTTGCTGGCTTGTTCATTAGTCGCGGTCCTCCGTGTCTGGGTTTTGTTGGGGGTCATAGGGCTCTAGGGCCCAAAGATCGGCGGCAGGGATGGTATCCCGCCGGGGACCCGCCAGCATCAGGGACCAGGGTGACCTCTGGGTAGTGCAGTGAGGAATGCTGCGGTACTCTCGAAGGAATCTGTGCAGGGCTACCACTGGGTCAGTCTGCTTGGAGACTGCAATCCGCAGGATCTTGTTTAGGGTCCTCATGAAGCGTTCTGCTTCTCCGTTAGCTTGTGGCCATTGAGGGGTGATCCGGTGGTGATGGATACCCAGGGTTGCTAACAGGTCTTTTAATTCGGTCCCTTGAAACGGGGGTCCATTGTCGGACTTGATTTCATGGGGTAACCCGAAGAGCGAGAACGTCTTGTCTAATACGGGTTGTAGGTGAGCAAATGACGTGGATGAAATGACTTCGACCACGGGGTACTTCGTGTAGCTGTCGATGATTACTGCAGTAACACAGCCATCCGGGAAGCTCCTGAAATCTATGCTGATTCTTGCCCACGGGGCGGTCGCTGGGTCGTCGGTTATCACTGGGGCGGGATGTTCTTGGCTACTCATAAGCTGGCATGGTCTACAGTTTCTCACGAAGGTGTCCACTGCTGCTTCGAGTCCAGGGAACCACACTTTCTCTCTCATCCGAGATTTCATTCGCATTGTCCCCTGATGTCCCTCGTGGGCCAAGGCTATGGCCCGCTCCTGGAGGCTTGCGGGAATGACTATTTGAGAACCTCTTAGTACTACCCCATCTGCTGCAGTACTCAGCTCTTCGCGCACTCTCCAGAGTTTGCCCAGTCGATCTTTTGCGGTTTCGTTCCATCCGTTCGCCCCATGTAGAAAGTCTTCCCAGGACCCTCTTCGGAGTGATTGCAGTACTCTCATCAGCACTGCATCGGTCTCGGTTTCAACTTTGATCTTGTCTAGGGTGATGGCTCGCGGGCAGGCCCATTGGGACACCATGTCCACGTACTCCTCTGTCTGTCGGTCCTGGTCACCGCCATCGTCCGCTGCCTCTGGCGGGTGCCGCAACAGAAAGTCTGCCGGATTCTTCACTCCGGGTCTGTACACCAATTCCATCTGGTACTGCTGCAGCTGTATGGCCCAGCGTTCGATTCTTGGTGGAGGGTGTGGTGCTGTGCCCCTGAATAGCGGGATTAACGGCTGGTGGTCGGTCACCACCCAAAATGGATGACATATAGGTGGAAGTGGTTGCAAGCCCACTTGATGGCTAATGCCTCCCTCTCGATCTGGGAATACCAGGATTCTGTGGGTGTGAGTGCTTTGCTTGTGAAAGCGAATGGAGTCCATTTTCCCAGTTCCGTTTCCTGGGTCAGGAGAGCTCCTAGCCCAACGGAACTGGCGTCTACTAATAGCTCCGTCATCCGGGTGGTGTCAAAGTACGCCATGGTGGTTCTTCCCAGCAATGCCTCCTTGATCTTCAGGAAGGCATTGGCCCCACTTCCAGGTCGCATCCTTCTTCATCAGGGCGCACAGAGACTCTGCTAGCATGGCCAGGTTTGGTATGAACCTCCCGCAGTAGGTGGCCATTCTGAGGAAGCTCCTGCCTTCCGATGCAGTTGTTGGTGCGGGGGCTTGCTGTATGGCCTGTGATTTTCTTGGGTCGACTCTGACCCCTTCCTGGCTGAACACATAGCCAAAGAACTCAATTGACTTCTGGAAAAATAAGCACTTGTCTCAGTGAAGGGTGACCCCATGCTCAGCAAGACGCTGCAGCGTGGTCCGGAGATGGCGATGGGGCTCTTCTATGGTCGGGGAGTGTATCAGGATGTCATCGCTGATGTTGAGCACCCCGGGGAGTCCTGACAGCACTTCTCAGACAGGGTTTTGAAATATTTCTGTTGCTGATGAGATTCCGAAGTTTAATCCCTTGTAGCGTCTTAGGCCGATGTGGGTTGAAAATGTAGTAATATATCGGCTCTCCTCAGCTAGCCTCAACTGGTGGTATCCTGCGTTGAGGTCATGCTTGGAGAACCAACGGGATCCATTGAGATCAGCCAGGATGTCGTCCACGGTCAGCGTTAGGTGTCTTTCGCGCTTGATAGCCTGGTTGGACAGATGCATGTCGATACACAGCCTGATTTTTCCAGGCTGTTTTGGTTTCTCTGCGATCACCATAGGAGGTACCCAGGGTGTCGGCCCGTGACCTTCTCAATGACACCTTGCTGTTCCAGTTCTTGTAGTTCTTTCTCCACTGATGGTCTCAGGTGGAATCGAATACGTCTGTGCCTCAGGGCCACTGGTTTTACGGCTTTGTCGATGTGGAGTTTGATCGGTGCTGTCTTCATGTATCCGAGACCTTTGAATAGTTGCGGGAAGAGGTTGAGGACGTCTTCTGTCTGTAGTGTTTTGATGGCGTTGGCAAATGTGACTAGGCCAAGGTCCTCCGCTGTGTGGCTTCCCACCAGGATGTCTGCTTCCCTGTCGACCACGTGAAACGTGATTGTGATTTTGTGCCCTTCTGCCTTGACTTGGACGGTCATCTTCCCTAATGGGGTGTGGCTGCCATACATGAGGATCCTGACGTGCGAGGGAGACAGTATGGGTCGTGGGTTGAGCCGCTTATATTGTTGGCACCCCATTACGTTCACAGATGCTCCCGTGTCGATTAGCACAGTGACTGGGGATCCAGAGATTTCTATGGCGCACATGGGTTGTGGCCGCCTCTTCCTCTTGAGGTCACTTGCAAAGGAAATCAGGTAACATTCACCCTCTTCATCAGTTGATGAATCTTCGAGGTAGTGTCTCTGTCGGGTGGTTGTACGGGCTGATCTGTGGTTTTCTGGATCCTCCAAGGACAGGTGTTTGACTGCCTTTGACGGTGGACGCCGTCCTAGAGTTCCTCGATTTTGCGGGCCGCCCCTACACGCTATTGCGAAGTGGTTGGGTGTGCCACACTTCGAACATGTTCACCCTTGCGCTGGGCATTCCTCCTGTGGGTGTTCTTCCCTGCCGCAGTATCTGCAGCGCGACCCCTGTGCGCCTCTTCCAGGCCCCGGGTACCTCTGTTCTGGGGTTGGATCTCATCTACCCTTTCTGTCTTGATTGTGGCCTGTTTTTCCGCTTGTTGGGTAATTGCGATGTCCATCGCCGTCACTCTGGCATCAGACAGGTCATGCGACCTGGCCATGATGAGGATGTCCTCTAGGGTGATGCCTGGTTGGCGCAGGATGAGGGTCCTGAGGTTTTCGTTCTGGCATCCTTGGATCACTTGGGCCCTCACCTCTTTGTTTTGGTCGTCATCCGTACATGTGCTCGCCAGCTCACGCAGTGGCACGTGGAATGCGTCCATCGATTCCCCTTCCCTCTGCCGTGCTTGGCGCAATTTAAACCTCTCGTAATTCGGGTTTAGTTGGGGGTCAAAATGCGCATTCAGGGCCCTGACCGCAGCGTCATAGTCATTGGGTGCTCCGGTGTTGGGGAGATGGGCGAACAGCTTGTAGATTTCATCGCCTGCGAAGTGCAGTAGGAGGGAACGCTTGACTGCTCCATCTGTTTCTCTTGTCGCTGTGAAGTAGTTGTTCAACCTGCTGATCCATAGAGTCCATCTGGGAGACGCCGTGGCCGGGTCTATGAGCTCGCTGAATGGTGGCAGCGCATTGATCTGCGAGTGTTGTGACACTGGATGCACGACTTGGGGTCCAGCTTGTTGGGTGAGTGGCAGGGGTGGTGGTGGTGCAGCCTGCGCTTGTTGGTCTGTCATCTCTGTGCATGTGTCGTGCACCTCCTGCTGTGTGAAAACTGCTCTTTTTCCCTTGTAGGCTTGGTGTGAAGACGCTGGTTGGAACTGGCGCTTGATGTGCCTCATGTCCTCCTCCCTGGGGGTGTCTTCTGGGGCCTTCCACTGTAAGTGGGCTCACTCTTCTCCCTGCTCGCTTCCTGACTGGTGGTCCCTCTGACTCCTCCCCTTTTGGGGGTTTCTGGGCACGTAGGGTGCACCAGGTGCTGTCACCATGTGGGAGGCACGAGGTAATGGCGGTAAGTGTTTTAGGCACAACGGCGTGGCTGGGGCTGTGTGCGCACCGTCGCTGGGGCACTGCAGGCCGTCCTGTGCATGCTCGCGTTGTAGAGCTCGGTGCAGGCTTCCACCGGAGAGACACCGGAGAGACACCGGGAGCACCAGCGTTGCCTGAGCGTGCAGAGGCTGTGTGGGGCTCAGGAAGGGAAGAAGCGAGTGTACTCGAGTGCGCGCGTACCTTCTCTGCGGCTCAGTGGTGCCAGGGCAGGAGGATGGTGCCACGTTGATGGCGGGCCACAGCCGTCGTGACTGCCGGGAACGCGCAGCTTCCAGATACAGCATGCAATCTTGTCACGGTGCTGCAGCGGCGTCCTTTGCTTTGCTGGGCCGACGGGCCGGGAGCAGGCACCACAATACAGGCGGGGTGCAGTCCGCAACGAGCGGCTGACAGGACGCCCACCCTCGTCGCCAATGTGGTGCTGGCCGGTGTCAGCAGCAGTAGGCCCAGTTAGTGTCTGCGCTGCGCAATGATGGACACACACACACTTGGTGACTGGGTGTGGGCAGGAAGTCACAAGCGACCTCCGCACGTTTATTTACACCCTCTGGCCACGCCTGGCCAGAGTGTGATACAAAGTGTGAAAACCTTTCCGGGGTAACAGTCCCCGAGCTACATGCGGCCAACAACTAGACCGCTACACCAGAGAGGAATAGGTGACGTTACAACGCATGCTATTACATCGCATGCCGTTGCAACGCAAACTTTTACTCCGACTTTCTGTCGGGGGGGGCGCTGGAAGTTGGAATAGATTAATTTTCTATTCCAACTCCAGTGTGTGCAACAGTAGGGAAGGTGTTGGAGTTAAATCCAACACCTTCTACCCACTGCTGCACACCTTTTGCGTTGCAACGACATGCGATGTAAAGGCATGCGTTGTAACAGTTTCGTTGTAAAGGCTGTCTCCCCCAGAGAGCTGTCTTGCTGAGTGTTGAAGTTTCTTCAGAAATGTTCTAACCCAGTCGTCGCCAATGTGAAGCCGGGGCTTAGCTTTGATGAAGTAAATATTAAGAGCAGATACATGGGTTCTGTTTCAATGCTTTTTATTGCAAAGAAACCCCAGCCACTGTCTAGTAGTACATCCATAAGCCTGCTTCTCAACCAGCTTAACTCCCAAAGAAGATCGCATTCTATAATAGAATGAGGAATTGCACAATACAATATAGGAAATAGGGGAAGAGGGAACATACCAATTGCATGAATACAACCAATACCACAATGATGTTTTAAAAATGATATTTCTGTATTTCTCCTGCACATTGGCTGAATCTCTCTTTCTATCTATCAATATGTATATATAGTATTAAATGTAATATTTATATATGTTTTAAAGACAAAATAAATCCATCTATATATATATATATATCACACACATACATTATGTGTGTGTGTGTGTATTTGTATATTTGATATGTAATTTTAGCTAGAATTTTGTTTTAAAATGATGGTTACATGAGAAAAACATTTTATACCACTATGTAACCACATTGTGAATCAGAATTTTTATTTTTTATATCCTAGAAAATGATACAAATAAAACTGCCAAAGGTAAACCCTAATGAAAAATACAGTCAATAATCCAAAACTATAATTATTCAAATTATTTACCTGTTGCTCTGGTGAGCCATACAGCTGGCTGTACTGGGACAGGACCTCATCAGTGAGTGACGCCAACTCCTCTGGTGTGAAGTTTGTGGCCTTGTTTTTTTCACTGCGGCAGCTCGCAGAGTTTGTGGAGCAGCAAATTTAGAGGAGGTCCAGGCACACTCAAGGTTAGGAGGCAAGTAAGAAACCGTTACAGAATTGCGGATGTCACTGCGATGTACACATATGTTAACGGATGCTTACACCAACCATTGGATAGTCTCTTATCCATTTCACGTTTTAACCTATAGGGTCTAAAAACCTTACTATTTTAGCTTACTGCATTGGACCTGTACTCTACCCTGCGCCGGGAAACGCTTTGGGGTATCAGTGTGCATTACAAATTGCATAATAGTAATAATAATAGGAGTGTATGTCATTGACGGACGGAACTCTCAGTAGTCATACAATTTCTGTCTATCATGATGGAAAAGTTAGACGACAGCCATTTTAGAATGGACCACATGTAGCTTCCTAGAAAGTTTGCAAGAGACATCTAAAATGGTGCATTATATGTTGAAAACACTGTATAAATCATAAAAGCTTCACTTCTATTTGTTTTCTTTCTCTCTCTCCTTCTCTCTCTCTCTCTCTCTCTATATATATATATATATATATATATATATATATATATATATATATATATATATAGCAGCTTTGTACATTATACCTATATTTTACAAGGTTGAAAGAAAACTTAAGTTGAAAGAGTTTTTTTTATTTCAAAATAAATATCTATTTTATACACATTTGCTAAATTTGCCTGGTCCATGCCTAATGTTCACTTCCAGTGCATGTTTCTTTATTTCATTCTGGGAGTTGTAGTCTTGGTTGTTCCACTGTATAAGTAGACTACAAGTTACAGATTATAAAATAAGAAACCTGGACTGGGAAAGAACATCACACATGGAGCACGATAATTTGCCAAAGATGCATATTTAGCAAATGTGAGGTGACATATCAAATACTTTTTGATGTTTCACAATTAGGGCTACCGGTTTCATGGTATTTTTTTTTTTACCATTTCCGTCTGTATTTATCCATATTTATTTTTTGATCATTTTATCTGTATTTATCCACGTTTATTTTTGTCGCGAGCAAAAAAAGACCCTGCAGCTAGTATTTTTTCACATTTATTTAAATAGACAACAGGCACTTGGTTGTTATAGGTTTAGATAGATTTATGTAGATGGGTAAATGGGTTACTGCTTTTAACAAAGAGGTCATTTTGTTACTTGCAGTTCATAAATTGTAATCCTTCTAATATTGCACAGTGAGCTATGAACGACATGTGGCTCCTACACCTTGTAACCCTCACTGTCTTATTTAACACATCCTACACATTGATTTACACACATATGATTCATTGTCAATGTATAATGTGTACGTGTGATATAAAGCGCTCTGACACCCTGCATTGGGATGAGTAGCGCTATAGCACTATAAAAGAAATAAAGCAAAATAAAGGTATTTAAATTGTTATTTGTGTAAATACGGGGACAGACCAGCACATCTAACATTCCTACAGTGCATGCCTATCTCTTATACACAGAGACTAAGGAGCATGCCTCTTTTAAGTGCCTGAAAAGTGATAAGCTGTGTGCATTTGTTTTCCCTCCATTGCTTTTAGGTGTGCATCTCTTCCCCACCCCCATAGCTTCCAGCCATGATACTACAGCAAAAGGAGGCCTGATGGCCCCTTACCGTCTTCCTTTGTTATGGCACCTCCAGGAATGGTGCAATTCAATGCTGTTCAAAGAACGACAAGAAAACAAAAGTAGCGCTTTACTGGCAAACTCTGTAAAGAGGTGCAAATGTGTTTGAATGTGAATAAACCCAATATGGCCACTTTGCGACCGCAGTGCCTTGATTTATTTATTAATTTTTACATGCTTTGAACTGTTTTTTTCTCCGTCCTAAGGCTGCACTTTGCAAGAGAAAATTGACAGAAAAAGACGACATTTCCAGCAAAAGTGTTTCTTTCTTTTTTGGATCCATTTCACAGGGGAAACCTAACAAAAAGCTAGCGTCCGAAGCAGCTGAAACCAGGTTGACCAATCCACAAATGCAAACATGCAACGTTATTGTAGCTATAAAAATCTCTCAGTTAACATATTTTCTGGCATTTTTCCGTTTATATTTATAAATACAGACAAAGGAAAAATATTTTTCCGTCTGTATTTATGTGCAAGAATCCATTTAAACGGAAAACCGGGAGCCTTATTCACAATGTACACCTATTCTGATATATGGTAACAAATGTATATAAAAAATGAATTTATAATACAGCAATTTTTTAAGACACATCCTCCAACCATCACAGAGGGACCCTGGCGGACTGAGAAGACATCAGCCAACAGTTTTCCTTCTATTTCCTGACCTTTCCAACATGAAAAAGGGATTTCATCTGAATATATAGATTGAAATTCCAAACCAAATTGGATTGATATCATCAGCTACAGCCTCAACTTCAGCCCCTTAATCAAAACCCAACAGCTATTACACTGTTTGTGAAAACCATGGCTGTACTTCATTTTGCAGCTACTGGATCATTTCAGTACTCTGTATGAGACTGTAATGGAATGTCACAAGCTACTTTAGTGGTGTGTTACTGCAATTCCTGGCAGTGATGATGAATCATAGGAACAGTTTCAGTCAATTTCTGAGGAATGCTGAAGAAATTAAAAATACAAATGCTGAGTTTTATGGAATGAGTGGAATACCACACGTGGTTAGTGCCATTGATGGAACACACATTGCTTTGGTTCCACCACACGACAAAGAACAAGTGTATCGCAAGAGAAAAAAAAATCCATTCTATCAAATTGTGTGCATTCCAGATCTTTATATCACATGCGTCTGTACATGCTACCCTACATCTACGGATGATTCATTTGTGCTACGCAAAAGCAGCATACAACAGCAAATGGCACAACTTGGAAACCTGAGGGCCTCTATATTATTGTAAGAATTGACAAAGTGGACTGTGAATTAAGGTACTTTCCAATAAAAGCATATCAAATTAAATGTTACAACACTTTAGGCACAAATATACCTCGAAAAACTATTACAATGAAGTGAAATCATTGCTATCTAGTAAAATATAAATTCAGAAGACACAGTTGCTGTATGACAAACACTCATCATACTTACCAGTCCCCAAACCACCAGGGATTCCTGCAAAGCCTTCTTTGTGTGGGATCTCATACACCTTCTCCTCCCAGGGCAAGAGGTTAGTTGGTCTAGGAAAATCCCCACCAGTCAGCTGGGCCTATAGCTAGGCTTTAGAGACCAGTAAACTTACTCTCACCGCAGACCATTCCAGCACTTTTTAATTTACTCCTGTGAGCGCCTGTTGTTAGATACAGTATTCAGTCCTGAGACAATGCTCTCCCACATTTGCCTTTTCTGAGTTATTGTGGTACTTTGAACAAGGGCTCCAAACCAGTGTGGCTCTGCCATAATTATCTCATCCAACATGACGTCATGACTGCCAATTGAGTGCCCTGTAGATTGACACAGGCACTGTATCATCTACATGGCCAAGGCATGTCCCCTTGCATCCTCCATCTTTGACACATAAAGATGTTTCAAGTGCAACTTTGTCATGTTTTAGAAACATGTTTTAATCTCTTCCAAAACACAAGGGCTCCAAACAAGTGTGGCTCTACCATAATAATCTCATCCAACATGACTGTCAATTCTGTGTCTGAGATTCTTGTGTTTCTTCTTCCTGACATGGTGACGGTGATGAAAAAAACTAATTGCAAAATTACAAGAAAAGTAGGGGAAAGAAAACAACAAAAATCACTGAAGTAGTACAAGGAAACCAACAAAAGCATATTTCTTGGTGCTTCAAGATGAGAAAGGCAAAGGATCATGGTATTGAATGGGGTGTGTTTTATCTTGTGCTGTGAAGTGTGATTACTTTGCCCATTCATCTCAGGTGTCTAACTCATGTGTCAGTCTTTAAAATTGATTGACACGGCAATCCAAAACAGGTCTTCAACGTGATTACTTTGTCAGTACACTGCTGCAAGGCCGCCAATCTGATGGACATATATAAAATTGGTGGGCGGTATACCGCCACTCCGATGGCAACAGAGTATTGTCCAACAGCAGACTATTGTGCGCTGTTGACAGAGGAGTACTGCTGGTCAGATGGGAATACCTCCATCAAGGCTGACAGCGGTTCTCCCGTCCAAAATATGAATCAGGCAGGAGAAGCCCTGCAGGCTCGGTGGACGGATTGAAACCTCAGTTGCAGAGGAAAAGCCCATTCACCGAGATATTAATGGGGCCCTAACTAATAAAACCTTGGACCATGGCGAGGCAGCAAATTCATCCTAGTGATGAAGCAACCTCCATGGCTATGAAATCCATTTATGTCCCGCTTAGAGATTTTGGTGCCTAAACCAACAGCATCAACAGGATCTGAATGATGATGTATCTGACTTTAAGGGACCCTCACCTGCCTCAGCTTTGAACTTTGCCCTACTGAAGAATTCTGACTTCCATTTCAGTTTTAAGTTCTAGGCTAAAAACATTGAATGGGATGCCCTGTATGTTGTACCAGGCATCTACTCCATCACTGTGAGCTTGAAATTGTGCCTATGTCCCAGTCAACCAAGAACTGTTGTTTTACAATTGCTCTTTACATTTACTATTGATAGGTAACAGTGCCTGCAAGGGATTTTGTTTGAAAGACTAAGTTGCACTATTTGTACAAGTTACTCAATTACTAAGCCCAAAGTTGTGGCTAACACATGAAAAATCTATACAACAATTTACTTATTTTGATAATAATTAATATATAATGAACAATTGCAAAACACGGGTGTGAATTTCTCAGTTTAGGCTCATTTAATGTGAACAAACAAAGAAAAGGGTACACAGACTGATAATCAAAACACAAAGGCAGAGGCAGATAAATCATATACACACATTGTAACCTTCAAATCATTAGTGTAAACATCTATTCCAAACTTATATCAGGGCAGAAAATGAGTCTGAAGACAGAAAACAATTCCTGAGAAAATAAATCACAAGGGAAATAGATGAACTTGTCGACGTTTCGGTCTTTGTGGCATACAAGTCCATCAGACCATCTTCAGGACAATGAAAGTAGAGTTATAATTGACCCTTTTGACTGGTCAAGCAATTGACTTGAACCAGGCGAATGGCTAGAGTTGTAAAAAAGCTTCCAGGTCGCGGACTCCGGAGTGGTAAGTTATTTAAGTACTTGGTGAGTATCCAAACCAATTGAACAATCTTCCAAGAGCAATCCAAGATGATTTGCTTAGGGTAACACTCGCTTCAATCGAGTGGCACGTACGGGGTGCAGCTCCTCGAAGATACCGCTGTCACAGCACACCCTCTTATTTAACTATTCTAGTGCCTTTTTGCTTATTGCATTTTCCTCTATTTTTCTAAATTGGTTTGGGAATTGTATTGTGTTTTATTAACTTTAAAATTGTTGTTATTGCTTGAACTAAATCTGTACTTTTCTGGAGTTTGCTTTCTGATGTGCCACAACTGTGGTTTGGCCTAATAAAGTTGTGTTTATTAAGTTGATAAGGGCTATGCCTTCCCATATCAATAACCCATTTTCTGACAGACTTATATACCTCAATCATGAGGGTGCAGCAGAAATATGCAAATGGTGTGGGATGTGGACCTAGTAATCACTCTTTTCTCTGCCAACACTCACCCCTCTTCTGCTCTCATGGCATTAACGCAGAATAACACTGTGGTAGATGTAGTTCTTACATCTCAAATTCTAACAATGCAACAAGTATTGTGTAAATACATTCTTATAAACAATACTTTGTACACAATTCCTATTTTTACCAAAAGAACGGACAGACTGACAAATGTTACACAATGTCCTAAGGGCTCTCCCCTCTACTTCATACCCAAATTCTTTAAACAGGCGTGTCTGTATGTAATTTGTATTGCAGAAAAAGGATCAAGCATGGCTTCTCTTTCTTTCCTGAGCAGGTGATTCTTTCCAGCAATCCATTGCGGAAGTGGCTACACACCCAGACAACGCCTTCAGAACATGCATATAATGAGGCACATTCAAGGACACATAATGTTATCAAGCATAGATTTGTACTGCTGAAGGATCGCTTTCCAAGAGTGCTGAGGCTCTAGCTTATCCACCATATAAGGTGATTCAAATAGCTCTCCTGTGCCGCATGCTGCACAATGGGATGAAAAGTGGTTGTGTGTCCATGCCTGGTAATGAGATCCAGGCAGATGATGGATCAAGTGATGATAATGAAAATCTACAGTGACGATGGGTTCAGTTGCAGATGACAATGGTGCAAAGACCAAGGATGAACTGATTCAAATTGATTTTTGAGTCTACAAATGTGCTACTTTCACAGTAAAGACAATTTATTTGCATTAACCACACCCCACACAAACTGCAATACATGAAAGATTTATTATGTGACATTGCACTTCTGCTCTACCTCCACCCATCCCCAATTGTCCCATTAAACACATAGTACCCTTGCACTATCCTTGACAGCTCTCTCCTACATCCCACTGCATCCCCAACTAACCTGCCTCTATTCTATAACTAACTACTATCTTGTGTACATGTAACTGTCATAAATGGGTAAGGCAAGGCTCGTGGAGCATTCTTCTTTGCAGATGCACGAAAGGGCTAAGGGAACTGGGCACCTCATGCCAACCTCCTTCGAGGTCTGACAGCGGACACCTGCTAGGAAGCCCAGGAGGTGGAGGGTGGGGGTGGATGGGTGGTTGAACTGCTGTTCCTTGGGGTGTGTGTGGACAGCGGCAGGGTCCTCTGCCAAGCTGGCCTCTTCAGGATACAATTCATGCTCTGGTGCATGGCCATTTGTCCCTCTGCAAGTTGTACAGCAAAGATGTGCATGGACATGAATGGAGACAGCAATCCTCAGGAGCACCCTGCCGTTTCCTTAATCAGACACCATGGCCATGGCTCTTGCACACTTCTCTGCACCCCGTCACAGCATTTTTCTGTGCAATGAAGCAAAGCAGAACATGCCTTCTGGTGCAACAACAACAACACAGTCAGGCAGCTGTAGATTGCAGTGTTCCAATGCACAACTGCCACACCCGAGGCCTCTATGGCATCAAGACTGTTAACGTTGTGCCTGGGTCTGGCTGATGTCGGCAGGCTGCTCTGCTGGTACAGCTTCTTTCATCTTTCCTGGTGTCGGGAAGGTGATGCTGGCCATTCGTATGAGTCCATGTCCTCACCTTCCGTGCCCCACGCTCATGGTCTGACGAGCTCTCGAGCAAAAGGGACTGTGCTCCTTCAGAAGCAACCTTGCTGGGTGTGGCTTACGCGCTGAATCAAGATGGCGACATACCGCTAAGCTCCGTTCCCTCACGGAGCTTTCGTTTCATTTTTCGGCCAACTAGAGACCATGCCCAGTGCTACCTAAGCTGGTCTCTTACTGTCTAAGGGTGCAGCGTTCCTATGGACCGACGGGAACCTCTTCATCTCATCTCTACACTCCTGCAGCCACGACAAAGTTTTTCCTCACAACACGAGCGGCTGCCATTTTGTCAGCGCTCCGCTCGTATTAACCTTCTGAGCTCCAGCACTATTATCTTCACAAGGGTGAGCCTTGTATTTACTTTCCTCACCAATTTTGTCCTTGCATCTTTGGCCATTGATGCCCTGATACTGGAAGCCCTGAACTAATTCTGTCTCTGCTGGCTGTACAATATGTTGTTTCTCCTTGAAGACTCTCACAATATGGTGCTTCAATTTTAACCTGCTCTGAGCCTAATGCCCCTAGTTCTTATATTGTGATGCACTATTCTTGAACCTAATGACATTGTGGCACTAAGTTTTTGGCGCACGCGCCTGTGTATGTGATTGAACTTGAAAGTATGCGGATGTGAATATATATACTTGTGGGATGTTTCCTCAGAAGGTCTTATGCTCCCTGTTTCCTTGCATATTTGCAAGCCAGTAAGAACTAATGTAACCTCTCTACTCCACATCCTGTTTTGTAGATGTGTCCCTGCCACATATACTAATCGCTTTCCTCTGCCACACAGAGTGTGAACTCCTGTGCAACTATAATAACTATATTGAACCTCCTCTCACCAATCATCTAATATATGGGCAGACTCTCTACATCTAAAAAGTTCTCACATCGATCTATGCACGTCATTAAGATGGCCAGCGACCCTCTCAATCTTGCTAAAGCATCTTCCTCTGGTACCAAACCCAAAAGAGTAAAAAATGATCCTCCATCTCCGATTCAGTCATCTCCTAATCTGGTCTTGGACACAATTTTAGATTAAATTCGTAACCTTAAACCGTTCATGAATGCTACCAATGATAAATTGCAACAAATTGAGGACCGCTGAATCATCATGGAAAGCAAAATGCTTGATTTGGAGCAGCGCGTGGGCCACCTTCAGGACATGGGTACTAAAATACCTATGCTAGAACAGGAAATTCAAAAGCTCAAGCTTCACACTGAAGACCTTGAAAATTGCAATAGAAGGAATAATCTACGCCTTTATGGTCTACCTTAGAATGTTGAGGGCCCTGATCTTCTTTCATTCTTGAAGAAATTTTTATCTGATCTTCTCAACCTACAGTCTTCTACTCCTCTTAATATTCAACGGGCACATCACTTGGGCCATCCTCAACCTCATTCTACCAAACGTCGGGGTATTATAATGCTCTTCTTGGAATTCACCGATCTCATGTGTGTTTTAAAAGCTGCCAGAGAAAAATGCTGCCTTGTTTGGTCTGGTCATAACATCTACATCTCTCAGGATATTTCCAATGCAACCAATGCTAGACGTAAAGAGTTCTTAGCTCTTCGCCCACAATTGAGACCTCTGAACATCCGTTATCTCATTCTTCATCCCTGTCTCTGCAAAATTTCTTACAAAGGTGTTTCTCGTTCGTTTGAAGATCCGACTAAACTAAAATTATTCCAACAAACCATCACCAAGCTTCTTATGGATACAAATGTGCAATGTTCTTAAATTGTTATATTGTTACTATTTCATGACTTCTCGTTTCTTGCGGTACTCTTAATTTGTATTCCTCAAAACGGTTTATAAGGCCTGAATTTTTCTACTCTATTTCCTTTTTTTTCTCCGTTGTTGATCTTGATTTCGGGTGCTGACATGCCTGGCTCTTATTTCTTTTTCTCTTTACTTCATATCTGGCTTTTTGTCCTTGATCTGTCCTTTCATTTCTTTATTTCCTTTACTCTTCTCTTATTCCCTATTTCTTTCTATTCCCCTTCCCTTTCTTTTCTCTCTTTTTTTGTCCTTCTTTTCTTGCCTCTAAAATTGTATGAGTGTGGATTTGTTTTTCTTATTTAATTTTCTGGCAGTACTTTCATGCTATTCAAATGTTGACAAATGTTGTTTATTTGGTTCCATTGCTGTCTTTGCTGTCTTTGTTCCTGTACCCCTGTTGTATTCCGCTTTAGGTGTCCGTATATAGGTTTTCCTGAAACATGTCCTTATATAGGCACAATTCGCATTGCCCTTATATAGGCATAGAATCCCAGTCCTTATTTAGGCATTAGCCGTGCACTCCAAATACAGGCATGGTCACCGACATCCGTCCACCCTAACGTCACAACGAGTTCTTAGAAACCAGACCCTTAAGCTCTTGGGAGTTCCCTAGCACAGGATTATTGATTTCTCCAAGAACTCATCTATTATGCATGAACCGCTATACCTTAAGGGTTCATTCCTGACGTCTTCCTCTGTCCGACTTCACGTCAATGCTAACATTCCAAGGCACCTACCAGGTATAAATATACCTTCCCTTGCCCAAGCAAGTTAGAGGAGACCTCGACTTCAGAGGAGCCCGTATCCCGGCCTGACGCACTGAGAAGATGCTGTCATCCCTGCTCGCAGAGAATCCAGCTTCCAGTGTTCTGACTCCCTTCGCGGGGTGTTAGAGTTCCAGATCCGGAAAGAAATTCCCACCTCTCTCATTCTCAAGGTATGGAGCTGACTAGAACCTAGAGGGACTCTTGGCATACTAGACTTAACATACTCTTAGTATACCATACTAGAGAATACTTCACCTACTTCTTACCTTTCCCTACACCTAGACTAGGTTAGGTACATTGGGGTAGAACTAGCTTAGAGAAGCATCGTATGAGTACTCACATTTTTAGCTCATGTTATTTATGTACGTGAATATATGCTAAAAGATAATGCTAGCGCAGTATTATTTATTTCTATTGCTTACACTGTACATTATATATCTTGCATAGTGTCTTGTGATCATAACAGCTCATATCTCTTACACGAGAAACAAGACTGTTCAATAAAACCTTTTTATTGAAACGCCTGTCTATTCTTTCTGTGTAACTCTGAGGAAACTAAGCATGCACGAATAGCTGAGTGAAACTGTTATCTATTGTTTCCACGATACTGAGACGTGTTCCGATTCTAAAGGGAAACAAAGTTGTCATGTTTATGCGGTTGCCAGAAACGACTCCCTTCTTGTTTACAAGGAGTTTCTAGTGGCCTCTGAGTTAGCTGGCACAAAGTAATTAAGTTTAATATACTCGATAGGGACATACCGACCTCAGTCCTATGTCAAACCTATAGGGTATATTATTCCAATGCGCAGAGCCTATTAGGGAAATAGGAACTACACTACATGGCGCCCAACGGTTTGGTAAGGCACTAATTTAACGCTAGATACTGAGTAACTCAGTCGTGCTTTTATCTCAGAGACCCCTACTCACATACTCCATAAGACGTCTGGAGTGGGTAGGGTTAAATATCCGCCAAAGCTAAATAGGACAAAAAACCTATAGATTAGCTATTTTGGTTTAATCAACGTTGAAGGATACAGTGTTCCAAAATATTGTGCACCTTATCTTTTGTTTCCTTGAAACTTGTACTACATTTTTCAAAAAACAAATGTCTGAACACGGGGACAATAACACCGGGAACGGTGTAGCTGCGGCTGAACCAGTCGTAACAGCTTTTAACTTTACCGGTTTAAATGAAACCGAGGAGGGTGTTATAGACATCGCTCCGAACTTAAGAAGAGCCATCACTCTAAAATTTAATAAACACGGCCTACCACCAAGAGGAGGTAGAGCAGTTTTCGTGATAGAGGCACACGAATCATTTCAAACAGAGGTATTCTATTCATGGATAGTATTCCCAGAATCAAATCCAGTAACAAGACTGTTTCACTTCTACAAAGAAGATGAACCACCAGAGGAATATATTCCTTTCGAGGATATTGAAATTCCACTAACATACCAAGAGCATCAGCTTTGGTTTAAAGGCGCCCTAAAACATCACAGAAACATTACCAGGCTCGGTCCACTAGGTAGACCAGGAGCAACATGGCCGATTCTAGCCGGCTACACTCCTCATCCTGACCTCGATATAATGTCAGACGAGGAATTACTTACTCAACTACAAGAGTTAATAAAAATTTACAGACAATTAGTCCAATATGTCATGCGGACTTTCACAGTCCAACCACCATTGACCATTCCAAATCAAACCCCTCAACATGGGAATACACTAAAAATTACACCACAGACTTTATACGCAGTCATGGGTAAAATGCCCACAAAACGTGAGCAAATTCCATTCTGGATAGCTCAAAAAATTACTCAAATTGAAGCAGTATTTCCAAATACTAGCCCTTATGAGAAACACAGAATCCTAACAATCTGTTTACCAATGGGGATCACACCACAACTGGAAGATTGCACCACTTGGGACGCAGTCTTTGCTGCGTCAATCGCAGTAATACCAGATGTCCTGAAACAAATTCAAAACGAATACGGGGCAGAGCCTGCTCTGAATTTAGGTATGAAATTACTGAAAAACTTCGACCAGGTCTCAACAATAATATTATCTAATATTAAAGGGGAGGCAGCATCAGTGGCGATCCGCCAACGCTTAAGGGAATTTGATGTTACAGAACATCAAACAGAACTACCCAGAATAATAGAACAATCTTATGCAGAATTAGGCAGAGATAGTTTGGGTGGAAAACCTTTGAAGCCAAAACTATTTGAAAGTCCTGAGAAGGACTCTATTAAACAAACTCCTACATCTTCTAAAAAGAAGTGGGAAACTAATAAACAAAATTCAAACGAGAAACGTTCTCAATCCCGAGGTAGGTCTCCTCAAAAGGAGCCCTCTGAAAGGAGGTATAACCTCAGGAATAGGGATAATTTAAGAAAACCTGACAGGTATCAAGATACTGATACACGTTCCTCTCGTACCTTTCAGATATCGTCACAGACATCGGAAAGAAGAGGACGGTCAGAACATAGAGAAGAACGCGTGAAATCCAAAGACGACAAACACGTTCAGAAAAATAAATAAAAACCTCAATTCACAAAAAAGAAGGTAGCAGGTCTGAAGATCAGACATGCCGAGAATACTGATAACACAGCTCAAGAACGGAGAATGGGCTCAGACAATGCTGGACAGTGCAGCAGAAGTCACAATAGCTCGCCAGACCCTGAAGGAACTTCTGGAGACAGTGGACTTGAATGAATACATCACAGTCGAGACTGTAGGCACCAGGGTTAGTACTCCACAAAGGTTATATGAAATAACACTCCGAATGGAGGGAGACATACCAAGAAAAGTGAAAATACTCTTTTGGGAGAAACTTTCAAGGGGTTATGATATACTTCTAGCAGAAAAAGACTGGCCACCACAATTTGTCAGGGAGACCCACATGGTGAGGACATCATTATGCCTGCCTTCTCCAACAATATTCCAATTCACCTAAAATATACTTATGCCAGGAAATGGGCAGTTGCCCAGGCCCCAGCATTATACAAAAATCATGTAGGATGGGATGAGGACTCACCTCACCACAAAATACATCTACAAAAAGGAACCTACTGCACAAAGGCAGTAACCAATAAAGCAAGAAGCTAAAAAACAGGTCAGGGAGATATTAGATCAAGTTGAATACCAAGGGGTGATTGAAACATGCACCTCCTCAATGAACAATCCTTTGTTTCCTGTATCCAAACCAGACAATACATATCGTCTAGTTTTGGATTACAGATACTTGAACACTTGTTCAAAAACATTTGCAGTACAAAATGCACCTAGTACAGCATTAATGAATAACATTGTGCATCAAAAATATAAAACCACATTAGACATTTCAAATGGTTTCTTTTGTCAAAACATAGCACCTGAAAGCAGGTACTTAACAGCTTTCTCAATAATGGGGACCCAGCATCAATTTTGTAGACTCCCACAAGGGTTCAAAAACAGCCCAGGGTTATTCTCAGTGAGAGTAACAGAGTTACTACAAATTTATGATAATGAGGCATTGTCATATGTCGATGACATCTATCTGACAGACGATGACCTAGATAGGCACTTGAACAGGGTGAGTACCATTATATTGGGCTTCGCCTCTGAAGGCTATAAATTCAACTTTAAAAATCCAGAATTGCCCATCTCAATGTCCTTTTCCTAGGATATGAGCTTTCAAGTGAAGGCAAGAGCCTGGCAGCTAACTTTTTAGAAAAGTGTGCGCTGCTCCAACCTCCAAAAACGCTGAAAAACTTACAATCCATCTTGGGTTTCCTAAATTTTGGAAGAACTTACATTCTAAATTATTCAGAAAGGGTTAAACCTCTCTACGAATTAATCAAACCTGATTTTTCAATCAAACATTGGACACAAGAACACACAGAAATCCTGCGTTCACTCCAAGCTAACATGTTAGCAACAAATCACTTACAAACACGCGTAAGTCAACGCAATTTAGTGATCCGAATAATTTCGGTCAATGCGGATTCACCTACTTAACATTTAATGAGGGTGAAAAAGTACCAATAGCATACAAATCACATTTGTATACACAAGCAGAAATGCGCTTTACTTCAACAGAAAAAATACTGACAGCAGTTCAAACCGCTGTAGCAAAAGAAAGAGCTCTAGCCCAAGGGAAACGCATTATTGTCGTAACTCCAGTACCAGCCTTAGAGGCGGTCAAAAAAGCGAGCATTCCAAATGCAAAAGCTTTACATCCTAGATGGATACAATGGGTTAATCAATCAATCAATCAGTCATTTGTAAAGCGCACTACATACCCGCGAGGGTCTCAAGGCGCTGGGGGGGGCGCTACTGATCGAACATCCAGGTCTTGAGCATCCTCCTGAAGGTCAGCAGGTCTTGGGTCTGTCGTAGGCTCAGTGGGAGGGTGTTCCATGTCTTGGCAGCGAGGTGGGAGAAGGATCTCCCGCTGGTGGTTGTTCTTCGGATGCGCGGGACGGTGGCGAGTGAGAGGTCGGCGGAGCGTAGCTGGCGGTTGGGGATGTAGAAGGAGAGCCTTCTGTTGAGGTAGGCTGGGCCGGTCTTGTGGAGTGCCTTGTGTGCGTGGATGAGGAGCTTGAAGGATATCCTCTTGCTGACGGGGAGCCAGTGCAGGTCCCTTAGGTGGGGGGTGATGTGGCCGTGGCATGGTACGTCGAGGATCAGTCGTGCCGAGGCGTTTTGGATGCGTTGTAGTCGTTTGATGAGCTTGGTCAGGGCTCCCGCGTAGAGGGCGTTTCCGTAGTCGAGTCTGCTGCTGACGAGGGCCTGGGTGACTGTCTTTCTTGTATCTGTCGGGATCCATCTGTAGATCTTGCGGAGCATGCGGAGGGTGTTGAAGCAGGAGGAGGAGACGGCGTTGACCTGCTTGGTCATTGAGAGCGTTGAGTCGAGGATGATTCCCAGGTTGCGTGCGTGGTCGGTGGGTGTCGGGGCTGCTCCCAGTGCCGTCGGCCACCAGGAGTCGTCCCAGGCTGAAGGGTTGGAGCCGAGGATGAGGACCTCCGTCTTGTCCGAGTTCAGCTTCAGACGGCTGGTCTTCATACAGTCGGCGACGGCCTTCATTCCTTTGTGGAGGTTGGCTTTGGCGGTGATGGGGTCCTTGGTGAGGGAGAGGATCAGTTGAATGTCGTCGGCGTAGGAGATTATGTTGAGGTCGTGCTGTCGGGCGACGTGTGCAAGCGGGGCCATGTAAATGTTGAACAGTGTCGGGCTGAGGGAGGATCCCTGGGGTCCGCTGCAGATGATCTCGGAGGCTTCGGACCGGAATGGGGGAGGCGGACGCTCTGGGTTCTGCCGGAGAGGAAGGAGGTGGTCCATTCCAGAGCCTTGTCTCGGATCCCTGCGGCGTGGAGGCGTGCGCGTAGTGTACGGTGGCAGACGGTGTCGAAGGCGGCGGAGAGGTCTAGGAGGATGAGTGCTGCGGTCTCGCCGTTGTCCAGCAGGGTCCTGATGTCATTGGTGGCGGCGATGAGGGCGGTCTCGGTGCTGTGGTTGCTGCGGAACCCTGACTGGGAAGGGTCCAGGATTCTGTTTTCTTCGAGGTATTGGGTTAGCTGTCTGTTGACGATTTTCTTGATGACCTTGGCTGGGAAGGGGAGCAGAGAGATGGGCCAGAAGTTCTTGAGGTCTCTTGGGTCAGCCTTGGGTTTTTCAGTAGGGCGTTGATCTCGGCGTGTTTCCAGCTCTCTGGGAAGGTCGCGGTCTCGAGGGAGAGGTTGATGACGTTGCGCAGGTGGGGTGCGATGGAGCTGCTTGCTTTGTTGTAGACGTGGTGCGGGAAGGGATCTGACGGAGAGCCGGAGTGGATTGTGCTCATGGTCTTGATGGTGTCATCGATGCTCACGCTGGCCCAGGCTAGCAGGGGGTCGTGGTCGATGGTGTGCGGAGGGTCTGTTGTGTTGCTGTCTGTTGGGTCTGTCTGGGTGTTGAAGCTGTCGTGGATGTCTGCTATCTTGCGGTGGAAGAAGGTGGCGAGGGAGTCGCACAGGGCTTGTGACGGCGGGATGTCGTTGGTGTTGGAGCTGGGGTTGGAGAGTTCCTTCACGATGTTGAAGAGCTTCTTGCTATTGTGTGCATTGTTGTCGAGGCGGTCTTTGAACGAGGTTCTCTTGGCGGCCCTGATGAGGTGGTGGTGGTTGCGGATGGCGTCCTTGTGTGCTGCGCGGTTGTCCGGAGTTTTTTCGCTGTGCCATTTCTTCTCTTGTTGCCGGCAGGCTTGCTTGGAGGCTGGGAGTTCTGGGGTGAACCAGCTGGCCCTCTTGCTGGTGTCTCTGTGGGGGGGTTTCTTCAGCGGGGCGAGGGTGTTGGCGCAGTCTTCGATCCAGCGTCTGAGGCTGTGGGCAGCGTCGTCGGTGTTGGAGGGTTCGGTGGGTGGGCTGAGAGCGAGGTTTGCATGTAGTTGGTCTTCGGTGATTTTGCTCCAGCAGCGGCGGGGGATCTGTTGGGTGCGGTGGTGTGTGGTGGGTTTCTGGAAGGTGAAGTGGATGCAGCGGTGGTCAGTCCAGAGGAGTTCGGTGGTGTGGCTGACGGAGACGTGCAGGCTTGAGGAGAAGACGGGGTCGAGCGTGTGGCCGGCAGAGTGGGTGGTGTTGTGACAAGTTGCTTTAGTCCGAGGTTGGCGAGGTTATCAATCAGGGTTGTGGAATTGTTGTTGTTGTTGTTCTCAAGGTGAAAGTTCAGGTCTCCGAGGAGGATGTAGTCGGTGGAGGTCAGGGCGTGCGTGCTGATGAAGTCGGCGATGGAGTCGCTGAACTGGGGGCGGAGTCCGGGGGGTCGGTAGACGAGGGTGCCTCTGAGGGTGGAGTTGGGGTCTGTGTGGATCTGGAAGTGCATGTGTTCGGCGGTGCTGAGCGCGTCATCGGTGCTAGTCGAGACCCTGATGCTGTTCTTGTGGACGATGGCGATTCCTCCTCCGACTCCATTGGTGCGGTCTCTGCGGGTGATCTTGTAGCCGTCTGGGATGGCTATGGCGATGTCGGGTGCGGAGGAGTCGTTCAACCAGGTCTCTGTCAGGAAGGCGACGTCCGGGGATGTTGTGTCGAGCAAGTCTCAGAGCTCGACGGCGTGTCTGCGCGCGGAGCGGGTGTTCAGTAGTATGCATCGCAGGTGGGTGCGGTCTTCCTTGGCGGGTGGTTCGTCGGTTCTGAGGCTAGTGTAGCTGCAGTTCCGGCAGGTGAAGGGACCGTGTGTGTGTTTCGGGGCGGCCTTGACGCAGGTGTTGGTCCGTCCGGGGTTGAGGGCGTGGAGTGTGCTGGCAACATAGCGGCGGCGGTCGTCGTGGTGGGAGCTGGGACCAGGGCTTCTGGCGCTGGGCGCGGTCCAGGCGCAGACGGGCTTGCCTTAGGGGCGCCTTTGGCGCACCAGCGGCGCGGCCGCGCAGCGGCCGGCATATATGGGGAGGTGGGAGGGAGGAGCAGCTGGGAGGCGGGGGCAGCGAATGGGCAGTGGGCAGTCAGGGGGGCGGGGCCACAGGGGACACAGCGGCGGGGGCGGTGAGGGGCGACGGAGGGTACAGAAGGCAAAAAGGGCACAAAAACGAGGGGGGAACGAGTGGCACAGAAGGCAAAAAGGGCACAAAATCAGTGAAAAAACGAGTGGCACAGAAGGCAAAAAGGGCACAAAACGAGGGGGAAACGAGTGGCACAGAAGGCAAAAGGGGCACAAAATCAGTGAAAAAACGAGTGGCACCGAAGGCAAAGAGGGCACAAAAATGAGGGGGGAACGAGTGGCACAGAAGGCAAAAAGGGCACAAAATCAGTGAAAAAACAAGTGGTACAGAAGGCAAAAAGGGCACAAAAACGAGGGGGGAACGAGTGGCACAGAAGGCAAAAAGGGCACAAAATCAGTGAAAAAACGAGTGGCACAGAAGGCAAAGAGGGCACAAAAATGAGGGGGGAACGAGTGGCACAGATGGCAAAAAGGGCACAAAATCAGTGAAAAAACGAGTGGCACAGAAGGCAAAGAGGGCACAAAAACGAGGGGGGAACGAGTGGCACAGAAGGCAAAAAGGGCACAAAATCAGTGAAAAAACGAGTGGTACAGAAGGCAAAAAGGGCACAAAACGAGGGGGAAACGAGTGGCACAGAGGCAAAAAGGGCACAGAAATACAGGGGCAGCTAGGAATCAGTAGGCAAAAACGGGCAGAGAGGCACGGGGGCAGCGAGGGGAACAGAAGGGAAAACCGGGCAGAGGGACACGGGGCAGCGAGGGGTACAGAAGGAAAAACCGGGCAGAGACACGGGGGCAGCGAGGGGTACAGAAGGAAGAACAAGGACTAGGTACAGGCAGCGGGGGAAGACAGAAGACAGACAACAGCAGTCACAGACACAACAATGAAAGTACATGCAATACAGTAAAAACAATAAGGGGGAAGATGAACAAACTTACGGCTTACCACTGGCCACCAGGGATGAGGCGCAGGTGGTAGCCTGCGGGTGGAGGAGGGCCTCGAACTTCCTCAGCAGCGGCAGCTGGGGCAGGGACACACAGGCGGAGCTGTGCGGAGGGGGAGCGACCTACCTGGTGGGTCAAGGGTCACTTGGATACAATGGGTTAATTCTCTTGCTGCAACAGATGTTGAATATGTTTTTGATCCTGATTTAAAAACACAAGCGTTCCTGCAATATGAACATGAATGTCCTCTGCCCACTGAAATTCTGCCTCTAGATCAGTATGAATTTATAATTTACACTGACGGATCTGCACAACCCGCTACAGGGAGTAATCAAGCTTACAGTGCAGCGTGCGCAATCGTTAAAGGTCGCATGCGTGATGGTAACTTCAGACCAATGGTCACTAAAACTCAATCTCTAGGAGATTGCACAGCTCAGCGAGCTGAACTACAAGCATTCAAACTGGCACTTGAAAGTACAGAACGCGAATTCCCCACACTAATAGTGTGCGATTCTTTCTACTGTGTTCAGTCGTATAATTAATATATACAGAATTGGCTTGAAAACGGGTTCAAAGATGCAAAAGGTGGCACAATAAAGCACAAAACGCTTTGGGAACAAGTAGTTCAGTTAAAAAACGAACTACCAAAGGCTCACGTAATACACATGCTGAGTCATCAACGTGATGGCGTTCACGTTGCAGGGAATTCATTCGCTGACGATGCTGCAAAGGGGGCTGTTCAGACGGCTTCCGTAGCTGCGATCACTCGTTCAAAAACGAGAATAGACAGTGAGATATTGTTGGCTGTCAATGCTTCAAGCAAAGGCAGTGGTGCAGCGTTACCAAAAAAATTTCCACTCAAGTACTCTTATGTAATTGATGCGAACAACGTTCCTTTTGCTCGAATCCCTGGAGTGGGGGATAGGGCAATTCCAAACATGGAACGTAGATTAGGACTGATCCTAGCAGCACATGAAGGGATAGCCTCTGCCCATGCAGGTGTTTCTGCAACAGTGTCTTTACTAAACCAAAGATATTGGTGGCCTGGCATTAGGAAACAGACCAAGAACTATGTTCTAGAATGTGAAATATGCCAACAGATGAAAGTCTCCACAGCAAAACATCCTGCGCAGACACCCCTGTTGATTTCAGACAAACCATTAACTTGTGTTTACCTGGACCACTGCGGTCCCTTGCAACGGGACGGTAACTATAAATATATAATGGTCACAGTGGATTCATGCTCTAGGTTCCTATGGATATGGCCTCAGCGCTCGGCTGACTCTCGAGCTGTTATAAAAGATTTGCGAGTCTTTATCGGCACATACGCAATAGGCACACTACATTCTGACCAGGGCCCTGCGTTTAGCTCTCGGGCTTACAAAGAAGCCATGGCCAGTTTGGGCGTTGCATTGCGGTACTCCTCTCCGTTTCATCCTGAGGGAAATTCTGTTGTGGAAAGGAAAAACCGGGACATAAAGCAGTCTATAACAGCTAGAGTATTAGGTTCGGGTGATGGGTGGGTCAAACATCTTTATGGGGTCCAACGCTCATTAAATAATTTGCCAAGAAGTTCTCTGGGGGGGTCACTCCATATGAGGTCCTATTTGGGACAAGAATGTGGGTTCCTGATCTCGAATGTAAAGGCACAGTGGTGGAAAATAAACCCTTTGATATCAAAGATCGTTTGGCTGTTTTACAGGATCTAAATGAACTAAGATCGAAACAAAGCAACGTGTTCCTGAAGCCAACCACCACTGGGGAAAAACCGGCAGTCCCAGCAAGGCCTGTCTGGATTACAAAAGTTGGGGATCTAGTCAGAGAGAAGATTGCGGACAAGAAGGAATTTGGACCTCCTTACAGACAACCAGTACCTGTCCTAGCCATTCACGGAACAAGAACAGTACTTCTGCCGCCCCTTGCTGGAAAAAAGGAGAAAAGATTTGTGTCAATCGACCTCATCAAACCACAGTATGTGGCCAATACTAAATAGTAGGCTCGTGGACTCTGACCTAGTAGCAGACGCACTCCTCTCGCTACTATCCAAGAGGTTCAGACTGAAAGACTGATAACCATCGAGAATTCAGCAGTAACAGATGAAGGATTAAGCAACAATGCTATGGAACTCATCCCTCTTGAAACTCAAGTAACAGTTCGTCCAAATACACCTGTCTACACCAACGTGACAAGTGATCAACTGGTTCCAGCGATTTCAACAAATCCTGATGCAATTCCAACAATTGACAGAACTGCTTCTGGCTACTTCATTAACTTTGATACGTTTTCTGAGGATCCGAGTGAGCCTGAAACGTCGCCAGCATCAAAAACTTTCAAACAGCAATTACAAGACTTTTTTCATTTTCTAAAAAGACTTATCTGGTTTCACCATGGATTGAACTATGGATTATTTCTGGAATATTTTTCTTTCTGCTTTGGCTAGCTTTGGTTATGACTATCAGCGTGCTTATAAATGGCAGATACATCCGTTTGGACACTGAAAGTAAAAATTTGAACTTACTTTTGAAACCACACAAATCATCCCATCGTGAAGCAAGAGACTTGTCAGCAGTGAACATCACAGCCGTTCCTATACAGGATGGTATAGTATGGGACAAAACCGATTTCGATATCTTCGGCCCTACGGAACTTTTGAACATTCCACATTTATTTAAAATTTCACTAAGTGATTTTATTTCCTCCAGTACCTGTTCTGATGATTGGGACTTTGAGACTGTAAATGATATGATGTCTGATCTAGAAAAGTCTGCTGCGTTCTCTAACAATGAATATTTAGAAGGTTCATCAGACTATGAACAGCTATATTGTTACAACCAATATGGTCATCATTTCTTGCATAAATCTGCAACACCTAGAAATGTGTTTATGTTTAACCAATGGGAGCATTGTCCTACACCACCAAAAGGTAGTTCAAAAACGTTTGCTAAAAAGTTTCCCTATTTTTCAGGGTACAATACATCTGATCCAGAAATATTTTACTATAAAAATGTAAACAAAACAGGACAGAAAATTATGTTAACTAATACAAAACAGATTTACTCTGCAGCATTTTTACCCAATTGTCTAGACATGGATTTGAATTTTGGAAAGACACAATAGACACAAAATCTATCTGGGGTTCTAAAGATTGGCAAGTACAGGGGATAGAAGCTTTGTTTAGAGCATGTATCATCCCTCAGCAAATAATGTTTTTGAATGACACTGTGCAACAAACGTCTTGCCTTGGTTTAGCCAAGATCAAAGACATGAAAACACCTTCTGTACCAACACCTGCAAGTAATAACACTACACAGGCAGCGGTTACAGTTGACACAATACTACAAACCAACAGAACAGATCCTGATTGGAGAAAATGGTTACTCTGGCCTACAGACACAAACAACTGTCAAGAAAGATTCCTGAATAGAAGACAGGGCTTTATTATCCATAGGCCAGACCCACGATACGTTCAAAGACAACATCCGGGGGTAGTAACAACTTACAGTGTAGGTAAATTGTGCCTCGACTGGGTACAAAAATCTACACTTGAGGATGTGAAACAACACTTATCTTTACTTAAAGACGACGCAGACCTTAGGGAATTCGTGCTAGGACCAAGAAAACCGCGTCAAAAACGTTTCATATATGCCGGCATTTATGCTGCTTATAATGAAGTATGGAAGGTTTCACAGGCAGAGGCCGCAGAACGAATACGTGAACTTGATCGTATTAACTTAGAGAAAATCTCTCTGTGGTCGACAATGGGTTAACAGCTTTGTCATCCAGAATTTATTAATTGGACAACATTGTATCCTCTGCTATTGACATACTTTAACAAGATTTAGCCATGTTACAACAAGGCCAATTTCAGTTACGTTCTATTATGTTATTAAACTGGACGCTGCAATCTTTGCGTGCGGGCTATATGCCTTGGCGTTTTATCAACACGTCGGCTCTGTTTGCAGAATACAATCTGACTGATAAACAGATCGAACTGGCACAAAGGGGAGCAAAGTATACAGTGCTGAGCATTGAAAAACTGGAAAAATTACCATTCACAGTGGCAGAAAAACCAGCTACAGAATGGCTTATTCATGGCAAAATCACTCTGCCTGTCACTACTTTTCAGTTTCAGTATTGCCTCAAACAAATGCAAGCAGGCAAATATGAAAGGTTGGGTAAAGAATACATTAAGACATCCTGGGATTTACCTTACGAATACAGATGTTGGAGTGGGGATCGTGAAGTGTTTCTAAGCGGTACACACTGTGAAAATGCACTAAACGGTTCACTCATATGTCAGGACATTTCTTTACACAGGGCTTGTAATGGTTCTGTGGCAAATTTGTCCTGCCACCAGCAGGGTACACCGGCTACTGTGATTAATCCAACGTTTGGGCAACTTTCTAACGGGAGTTACCTCATGTTGAATGATCAGAGTTGCTGTGGCATGTTGCCAGGCATCCCATATCTGGTAACGGTCGACTCCAGGGTCACTTGCTGTATGCAAGTATTGTTCCCCCAATAGACACAGTCAGGGAGTCGCCTTTATGGCCTTCATTGAATGTTTCTTTTATACGTTTTGATACTTTAGGCAGAATGAAAGCCATGCTTTTGCAACAGACCGTGCCTCTGACCTCGGCCAAAGAAATCTATGATTTACAAATTGCAAGGACTTCGGCTGAGATACAGGCTTTAATTCGTACAAACTGCCCTATATATTTCGCAGAAATGATGGGATGTATCTTTAACATGTCTGATACGAGCGGAATTGTACATGTATTTAAGACCATCTGTTCAGGACTGTTAGCACCCTTCCAGGCAGTCCTCGGAATCATCCCAAATTTCGCACATTCGGTGTTTGGTGGTGTGCCATTAATTCTAGCACTTGTTGCAGGAATCCTATTTTTATTCCTACTATTACGCTATGGCAAGCCTATCCACCGACATCACTCCGAGCGATGTGGAGAAAGCTCTCCTAGAAAGGAAGTGCCGTGAGCGCATAGTGCAACTTTTGGGCATACCTCGTCTACGGGAACTTAATACAACATGGTTTCTGTCATTCAGACCAATCTGGCAAGATTGCATCTTACCTGTTCTACGCTGCCTACTTCGCGGTGAAGAATGCGTGCTAGACACCTGTCTAACACTCCCATCAGTCATGCCAATGGATATCGATACTCTGCTGGACCCGGTAACGGCCCATGCTCTGTGTTGTCCCCAGAGGCTACCAATCCTGATGACGGCATTCATTGAGACGCGAACATTGCTGCGGCATCTTCTGCTGAAGGCAATGTTTCTCATCTCTGTGCAATTAACCTTCTGAACGAGGTGTTCCAAATGTCACCAACTTCGGTAGACGATATTTTGGCTACAGAAATAGATGATTTCATGTTTACACCAGAACCATACACTGACTTTGATTCGGCTCACAGTGTACCAGGGACGCAATGAATTTGGCATTCATATTTTCGAAACTTGGAACTCTTCCTAAAATTGAACTTTTTATTTTTTATTTTTTTGAAAATACATGGCAAACAATCTGCTTACAGTAGAACTATTCTTATAAAACGGACTTCTTTGAATACTTCCAGGGACACATTGTCACCTTATTTGTCTAAAATGTCATTTAATACCATGATATGCAATGGTTTTGATTTTTGAAAACTTGTCAACCATTTCATCATATGTATATATTTCTGTTTATTCATTCATGTTGCATTTATTTCCAATATATGCTTAGAATGAAAAAATGCTTTAAAATGTACAGTACCTATTGCATTACATGTTTTAGCATCAGTTCTTTTAAAAACTTCTTTTCCTATGCTTTTAGAAATGTTTTTAGCAATATGTGGTACTCAAGTTTAATGTTTAGCATTTAGTATTATCGTTCATTCGAAAGTGGAGTGGGTGTTGTATTCCGCTTTAGGTGTCCGTATATAGGTTTTCCTGAAACATGTCCTTATATAGGCACAATTCGCATTGCCCTTATATAGGCATAGAATCCCAGTCCTTATTTAGGCATTAGCCATGCACTTCAAATACAGGCATGGTCACCTACATCCGTCCACCCTAACGTCACAACGAGTTCTTAGAAACCAGACCCTTAAGCTCTTGGGAGTTCCCCTAGCACAGGATTATTGATTTCTCCAAGAACTCATCTATTATGCATGAACCGCTATACCTTAAGGGTTCATTCCTGACGTCTTCCTCTGTCCGACTTCACACCAATGCTAACATTCCAAGGCACCTACCAGGTATAAATATACCTTCCCTTGCCCAAGCAAGTTATAGGAGACCTCGACTTCAGAGGAGCCTGTATCCCGGCCTGATGCACTGAGAAGACGCTGTCATCCCTGCTCGCAGAGAATCCAGCTTCCAGTGTTCTGACTCCCTTCGCGGGGTGTTAGAGTTCCAGATCCGGAAAGAGATTCTCACCTCTCTCATTCTCAAGGTATGGAGCTGACTAGAACCTAGAGGGACTCTTGGCATACTAGACTTAACATACTCTTAGTATACCATACTAGAGAATACTTCACCTACTTCTTACCTTTCCCTACACCTAGACTAGGTTAGGTACATTGGGGTAGAACTAGCTTAGAGAAGCATCGTATGAGTACTCACATTTTTAGCTCATGTTATTTATGTACGTGAATATATGCTAAAAGATAATGCTAGCGCAGTATTATTTATTTCTACTGCTTACGCTGTACATTATATATCTTGCATACTGTCTTGTGATCATAACAGCTCATATCTCTTACACGAGAAACAAGACTGTTCAATAAAACCTTTTATTGAAACACCCGTCTATTCTTTCTGTGTAACTCTGAAGAAACTAAGCATGCACGAATAGCTGAGTGAAACTGTTATCTATTGTTTCCACGATTCTGAGACGTGTTCCGATTCTAAAGGGAAACAAAGTTGTCATGTTTATGTGGTTGCCAGAAACTACTCCCTTCTAGTTTACAAGGAGTTTCTAGTGGCCTCTGAGTTAGCTGGCACAAAGTAATTAAGTTTAATATACTCGATAGGGACATACCGACCTCAGTCCTATGTCAAACCTATAGGGTATATTATTCCAATGCGCAGAGCCTATTAGGGAAATAGGAACTACACTACACCCCTGTCTGTATTCCTCATCATGTTTAATGTTGTCTCATGGAACGTGCGTGGTCTGGGTCCTCCTGTTAAACGTCAAAAGATACTTTCACATTTATCAAAACTTAATTGTCAAATTGCTTTTTTACAGGAAACTCATTGCAACAATGCTGAATCACTTAAACTTAAGCGTCAATGGGTGGGTCGGGTTGTTTTTTCTCCTGTTGTTAACCGTAAAGGTGGGGTTGCTATTTTCTGTCACAGATCTTTAAATATTTAAATTTACTGAATGTGATACGAGTGGACGATGGGTATTACTTAACGCCAATATCTATAACAAGCAGATCACTTTTTTCAATATTTATGGACCAGTTAAGTCTGATCCGGACTTTTGGCATAATATTAACTAAAATTGTCCTCCATTACCAACTCTAATATTATTGTTGCTGGTGATTTCAATAATTGGATAGACCCTTTTTCCGACAGGAAATCTAACTGTAAATTCAAACCAGTTAAATTGCATGAAGCATTTCAATCCGCTATTACCTCCCGTCCACTCTATGATGCATGGAAAACTAGTAATCCTGACACATATGAATATACATTTTATTCTAATGTTCATCACACTATGTCTCGAATTGATTATAATATGATCTCAAAATCTTTACTACCTTCCATCCAATCCTCTGAAATTGGCTCCATTTTTATTTCTGATCAGGCCCCTTTCTTGTTCTCGTTTGATTTATCTCTTGCCACTCCCAAACATGCTCAATGGAGATTTAAGAACTCTTTACTATGTGATCAAAATTTTATTCTAGAAGCTACCTCCTTTATAAAATAATTTTTCAATTTAACAAAGCTAGTGATACTTCCGTGCACCACAACTGGGATGCTTTTAAATCCTACTTTAGAGCCTTTACTATTGCTTACACTGCTAGAAGGAAAAGGTTGTTGAGCTCTCAATATCTTTCCACCCTCAAACATATTAAGACTCTTGAACACACTTATTTCACTTCTAAATCTTCTTCTCATTTTCATCACCTTATTAAAGCTAAATCCACTTTGAACAAGTTGGCTACCATTAATGCTTGCAACATACTTCTTAAGATAAAATCCAAGTATGATGGGGGTCAGAATAAAGCTGGTAAAATGTTGGCTAACTATTTAAAAGTCAAATCGGAAAAGAAGACTATAGGGCCTATTCGTAATGACCTTACTAATAACTTATTCAATTCCGATTCAGACATTGTTAATGCTTTTCAGTCTTATTATAGCTCACTATACACGGAAGATACTCATTCCTCTGAACATCACACCCAGTCATTTTTTAATGGTCTTCCTTCTCCTCCCTCCTTACCGGATGCTATGGTTCTCCTTGAAAAAGATATAACTCTTCAGGAGATTTTGGATGCTATCAAATCCTTGAAGAGGGCTAAGGCCCCTGGACCTGATGGTTTCTCCATTGACCTTATTTCTTCTATTTTTGCACCACATTTACTTGAACTTTTCACCTCCTTCCTATTGCAATCTAAATCCGAACGCTCTTTTTTAGATGCACTCATTGTAATCATTCCCAAACCTGGTAAAGATCACACTTTGTGTCAAAACTACCGTCCTATCTCATTAATTAACAATGATTGTAAAATTTTTGCAAAAATTCTTGCCTCTGGATTAGACGACGTTATACCTCTTCTTGTTAAACCTGACCAATCTGGTTTCATTAAAGGGAGGCTCACCTCAGATAATGCTAGGATGTTCTCCAATATTCTTATATCAGGGAGAAGATATCCTGATCCTCTCGCTGCACTATCTCTCGATGCTGAAAAAGCATTTGATCGTATAAATTGGCAATTTATGTTCAAAATATTTCATTGGTTTGGTTTTGGCCCCAAATTCATTTTGTTTACTAAGCTATTGTATTCTAAACTTCGTGCTTGTGTTTCTGTTAATGGATTTCGATCCCCTTATTTTAGTTTACAAAGAGGTACTAGACAAGGCTGCGCCCTCTCTCTTCTTTGTTTTGAACCTTTTCTTGAACGCATTCGCTGTAACCCTTTGATAACAGGTTTCCAACATAATTCCTATGAATCCAAATTATCTGCTTATGCAGATGATATTCTGATATATCTCTCGAATCCCTTAACCTCCCTTCCACCCTTTTACAGGAGATTGATTTATACTCTAAAATATCTGGCTATAAATTAAATTTCTCTAAAACTGAGATTTTGCCTCTTAAATTCCATCTGTTATCAATTCATGTACTCTGACACTAATTTTATGTGGTGTCCATCTAAGATTAAATACCAGGTTTCACCTACCATTCCTCAAACTTTTACCTATAATTTTAATGCACTAAAACTTAAATTTCAAAACTCGCTCTCCTCTTGGTCTCCTCTCCATTTATCCTGGGGGGTAGATTGGATACTATTAAAATGATGATTGTACCTCTTATTCTTTTTTTGCTTTCTATGTTACCTTTTAGAATCCCTAACTACTATTTTAACCAAATTAACTCTCTCTTACCAAATTTGCCTGGAACAATAAACCCGCCCGTATTGCCCTATCCAAATGAATTAAAACCTAAAAATGAAGGGGGCGTACGCTTTCCTAATTTTAAGCTCTATCATACTGCTGTTTTAATCAGACAAACTTTTGCTCTAGGTAGACAATATCAAGACTCTCCCATACCCAGCTAGATTAATTTTGAACGCTCTCTATTAAATGAATTTTCTTTTTATGATATTAGCTTTAAGTCCAACTGTACTTTTATATCCAAACACCCTATCTTAAAATATTCCCAACATCTATTGCACTCATTGTTCACTTCTGGCTCTAACTTCTACCAAGCTTTTCTTGCTTCCCCTATCTGGTACAATAAATTCATTACGTTTCGTCATAAATCATTCTACTTCAAGCATTGGAAGGAAAAGGATATTCTATATGTTCACCAACTAGTATCTCAAAATTCTGTTATACCCTTCACTACATTACAAGAACACTGTGATCTACCTTCTTCTTTCTTAACCCAATACTCCCAATTATCACAGGAACTACAATCATTTTTATTAGCTAGAAACTTTCCTGCTGATTCTACTCAGTTTTCTCCCTTGACTCCCCTATATAATATCTCTTCTGATTCTAGTCCTAAAGCCTCTCTCCTATATAAACTTTTATCCACTCCTATTTGTGATAGATTAAAATCCTCAATTGAATCAGCATGGGAGTGAGACCGCTCAATGATCCTCTCGACTCAGCAATGGGATACATTATGGCATAAAACATTTAATACCTCCAAAGCTGACAATATTACTCAATCCCTATTTTTCTTATACAACAGAGTGGTTTGCACACACATTTTCATCCATAAAATCAATCCTTCCACCTCACCTCTCTGCTGGTCATGTCTTTCCACTGATGGCACTCTACATCATTTAATATACTATTGCCCTAATGTTCTTAACTTTTGGAAATCTGTCTGGTCTAAATGTTCTAAAATATTTCAATGTTGTATTCCATTATCAATTCAGAATGTGTTTCTTGGATCCATGTCTGTAGATTTCCAGAATACTTCCTCAAAGTCAAGGTTATTTGATCTTTTTTTTGCTCTTGCTTTTAAGGTTATTCTTACTTGTTGGAAAGATAATTCTAAAATATGTACATTAACATGGTGGAATTTTATTTGTGATGAGCATAGAATTTCTACTGTTTCATCTTCACTGTTATCTCAGAAGATCAAATCTGATTTATTCTGGTTACCCTTTACTACCTTTTTATCTTCACACTCATCTTTACTATAATTTCTATTCACCTCTCCTCTCCCTCTCTTCTCTTCCCCTTTCCGTTTTCTTTTCCCCTCTTTCTCTCCTTTCTCTCTGTGTTAAAAAAATCTAAAAATGACTAATGTTAAATAGATAATCTATTCTCTTTTTTACTTACCTTATAGCATAAGATTACATTTTGCAGCTTTTTAATGTGACATCATCATATTTATTATTGTATTACCCTTAATTTATGTGATTTTACTATGTTACTTTTCTTCCTTATGCTGCTTGTAACCTTGGTACTTTCTTTTTATTCCTAATAAAAAATATTTAAGTGCTGTTTTAGAAATAACATATGTGTGTAAAAGCACAAGCTGCAGAGTTCCTTGTGGGTCAGACAGTTTTCAGGAAACAATAAAAAAATTCAAGTTACTCTTGTGATTAATATTTCTGATGGAGAGAGATCGGAGTTTTGTCTAGTGGCAGTTCTAGCTTATCATGAAGTAGCACAGAGGGTTAATGTTTGCTACAAGGAATGTGTACCATGCAGATCACAGAACTGTATTTTATGTGGATAGTCGGTGGGTTACTACTTTTGTCACAGAGTTTCTTTTGTAACTTGCAGTTCATAAGTTACAATTCTAATATAGCACAGTGACCTATGAATGTAAATGTAAATGTCCAGTATTTGTAAAGCACAAAGCTACCTCCGGAGAGGTGTCCAGGCACTGGGGGCCATCGGGAAGATTAAGCGAGCTATTGCCCAGAGTCACATGGTGCTGGGCAGGGTCGTTTCTAGGTGTTTTGCCGCCCTAGGCGAGAATTGAAAAATGCTGCCCCCTCCCTTTTACTACCATCACTCTCTCCCCTGTCATCCAGGCTAGAAGAATTAATGCATTAGATATAAAAGAACTTTTATTCAACATTAAACAAAGAACACATCCAACATTAAATAACTAAATAAGCACTGTTCATGATATTTTATTTCGTTTTTAACTTTTTCTCTTCTAACTTCAATGGTGTTTTGGGTTCTTTCTCTTAATCCAATGATACCTTCCTTGCCTTTATTTTAGCAAAGTCTTTAACAAGATCTCTAATGTCAAGCTGTCAAACTCCAGAAAAGCCTTGTTCTCCTATAAGGTTGTTCCAACAACTAACATAGCAGAGGAACAGTTGACAGCTATGTAGAAAACACCTTCAGAACGTAAAACGCCTTACACAGCATTTACTCTACAATGAGCATAGTCATTTTGTGAGCTACTGCTACTTTACAGTTTTGGTGTTTCCAGCTTTTCTTACATTGATGCACTAGCGTAGTTTCTTCCCCTAAACTGAACAATATGGTCTTGCAGGAGCTACATGGTGCCAGAACGCCATTTTCTCGTCAGTTAATTAACATTGTAAACATCTCAACTTTTAAACCCGATGGAAGATGGTGAATATTTTCTTTAAGCCACTTGAAAAGGGGCACAAAAATCGTGACTTTAAAAACTTCACAAACTATGGGTCGCAATCATACCATTTGGAAGAATTGCAGGAAGGGTACGAGGGAAAAGCTTTGCACTTTGCACAGCCCTAGGCTTGACTTCTCAACCATAGCTGCTTCAGAGACTTTAGAAGCAAGGTCCGTCCTCTCAGACCATGGTCCCAACATCCAGGTGAGGAAGAGATAGTGCGATCCCACCTTCGGGGCTGCATAGGGCTCCCATCACCTACTGGGCCTGGGAACAAGCCTAATTCCTCTTTTTAGTGTCCCCCTTCTGCTATCTGACTGACTGCGTCTTCTCCTGTCTTTGAATGTTCCTGCTTTTCCATCTCTCCAATCCTGTCTTTTGCGACTCTCCTCCTTTTACTCCCTTTCTCCTCAGTGTTGCTCCTCTCTACTCCCTTTCACTCCTGTCACCTCCTTTCCTTGTTTCGTACTCCTTTCTCACTCTTTCGCTAAAGCTTATCGCTTCTCAATTTCTCAAAGCCTCATATCTCGCCTTTTCACTCTTCATCTCTCTCTCCTTTCACTTCTCTCTACTCATTTAATTGCTCTCAGCTTCTTTTCACGGTTCCCCATCTCTCCCTGTACCATTGTTTCATCCCATCTTTCTTCCTTTTACTGCTGACTTTCTCTCTTAGCTTGTTCCCCAGTTCTCTTCCATCCAACCTCTCCCTCCTCCCTCTTTCATTCACTGCTGATCCTCTCTCGCTCGCCACACTTGATACTCTCTTTTTTTTCTCAGTTTCTTTCTGCCACTTGTTTTCCATCTTTCATTATTTCTTCCTAGCCCCACCCCTTGTACTGTTGTTTCTCTCTCATTACTTTCCTGCTTTCCCAATTTTCACCTTTCACTATCTCCCATTCATCTTTCCCCTCTCATGGCTTCTCCCTCCTTTTTTCACTCCTACTCTCTCTTCCCTTTCACTGTTGATACACCTCTGCACTTCTCACTGTCTGTCCTCCTTTCACTGTCTTACTGTCTTATCGTTGACTTGGTGACTCTCCAAGGCCGGCTCAATGGTGGTGCGACCTGTGCCACCGCACCGGGCTCTGACTGTGGCCGGGGGCGGGGTGTTACACTGGGGGAGTGGTGGGGGAGAGACAACATGTTTGAATGCACATCATAGTTTTAAACACATCTGCTGCAGCATCTTTCCCTTTAGCAATTTTCAGGCAACAATAAAAATGTCAAGATTACTTAGTGATTAATGTTCTTCCTGGAGAGAGATGGGAGTGTTGTCTAGTGGAAGTTTTGACTCATTGTAAGGTAGCGTAGAGGGTTAATATGCCTGCTGCTAAGAATGTGTAGCACACAGATCACAAAGTGCATATAATGTAATTAGGTCAGTGGGTTGCTGCTTTTGTCAGAGAGATCCTTTTGTTATTTGCAGTTTATAAGTTAAAATCAAAACATAGAACTGTGAACTGTTAAGTGTCATTAAAGAGCTGCATGCAGACTCCAAGGTGTAGGTTAGACCATTAAGATTTCTCCCCCAGCTGTTCATTATCAAAATGTTGTAAAAATGGTTCACTTGGGCAGAAATCAATTCTTATTAGTAAAGACAACTCCCAACCATGGTGGTGCGTTTTAAATTCTGAGTTTGTGCTTCTCCAGATCAAGCCTCTTAAACTATACTGCCCACCAGTATGAATAACATGTGACTCCTTAATGTAGTCCCCTGTTTTATGCAACATTTCCTATGCACTGATTTGCACACGTATGATTGATTGTCTCTGTGTAAGATGTGTGTGCTGTAACGTGCTCTGAAACCCTACACTGGTATGAGTGGCACTATAAAACTAAAGAAATGCATGTTGTTAGACCTGGCACCATTGGCGTGGGTCTCCCTTCCATTTTTCGCTGTTGTCTACTCCGTTTTGCTGGTGTTAGATGCTCTGGGCGCTGTGCCACTGCCCTTCAGTGCCACAGCGCGAATGCTCCCTGTGTAAATATGACATATGAATTGGTATATCCCTGATTGGTTTATTTGGTTTACCTGTTAGTCCCTAGTAGCGTGGCCTGTGAGTGCCCAGGGCTGGTAAACCGAATGCTGCCGGTGGGCCTGCAGCGCTGGTTTGCGCCACCCACAGAAGCAGCTTGTAAAGTATGTCTCAGACCTGCCACTGCAGAGTCTGCGTGCAGTCCCGAACTGCCACCTTGGCTGTGGAGTGCACCCACTTCCCAGCCCCTGAACCTTCCCTTGGCATCATGTAAGCCGCCCCTATGGTAGGGTGCATTGTATGTGTGAGGTAGGACATGCCTTGGTGTGTGTAGCATGTCCTGGTAGTGACTTACACCACATTTCGTTTTTCACTACTGTAAGGCTACCTGTTCCCCATAGGCCAGAATGGGCAATTTTGACTATTACATTCTATAGTCCTAAGTGACCCCAGGAACATGGTAGAAAAACGAATTTAGTATGCCTGAGCTCAGAATATTAAAATACATCTTTTAGGAAAGTTTATTTTTATATTCTGTGTTTGAAAATACCACTTTTAGAAAGTGGGTATTTTCTTGCCTAAGCCTTCCAGTGTGCTCTGCTGTTATGTGTGTTGGCCGTCTGGTTTTGGAGGGACAGGGCAGGCTGAGCCAGACCTGGGTTGAATAGAGAGATCTGTCTTGGAGTATGGGGAGGGGTAGCTCCTTGACTTGAATAGGGCTGTGCCTGGCAAGGTGAATGATGGCTCCACCTCCCACTGTGCGTCTGATAGCAGACCCCCTCTTCCTGAAAGGAAGGATGCAGCCTGGTAAACAAAGTGCTCCAGGACTGAACAGAACTGGTTCTGGCTAGGCTCAGTGACTTGTAACTGTTAAGAACAAAGACTTTTGAGGTATAAATATCTGCGCTGAAACCCCTACAAATTGTATTGCTCCTGGACATCAAGACGAACCTCTGTCCGTGTAACTGAAGGAATCTGCAGGAGGAGACTATCCTTGTGTTTGTATGCTGTTTCTTGGATTGGCCTGCAGTGGTTATCATTGGACTTTGAAAGAGAGGGAAAAGGACTTTTGGAGAGACACTTTAATTCATCTTGCTAAAGCAATCACCCAAGGGCTAGAGGAGAGCTAGCCTCCTGTCGAAGTCTCAGGCACATTAGACTTCACCATCGACCCTCTGAATCCTCCCAGCGAGGACTTCTATTTGCAGGTGAGGCTCCTGTCAAGGAACCCAGGGCCTCTAGTTCTACTGCAGAGAACGCGGGTTGAAATCACCGCTAACGCACGTTTGCAAGCCGCTGCAGCTGAGAGCGCTGTCAGGAATCCTCGCGCTGCTGCCGCTGAGCGCTCGCAAAATCCAGGATCATCGCAGCGAACCAACCGCGTCGCATCCCCGCGATCGGCACACCACGACATCGCACCAAGAGCGTCGCATCCCCGCGATCGGCGCATCACGACATCGCAGCGAGGACGCATCGCGCCCGCCAGCTCCCTCACATCGCACCCGGCTCGTCGCTCCCAAGCGGAGCACCATTCTTTGGCATCGCAACCAGCTTGCAGCACGCATCCACAGATCGTCGCATCGTCTCCTCCCTCGCGGCAAGGAGTCATCGCAACAACGACCTCGTGTGCAGGAGCGCACCGCCTCGCTTTCCCTCACATCTGCCGATCGGCGCATCACCTCCTCCCTCGCGGCAAGGAGTCAGCGCACCGTCAGCCCCGCGGGGAGAGCCTCAGCGCTACCGCTTCAGTGCAACGTTTTACTTATTTGCCATGCCAAATCCAGGTACTTTGTGAGTAGGAGGGTCGCAGAGACCACTGCCTTGAACTGAGTTCTTCTTGCACACTTTGAACTATTTTTGCAGCATTCCAAGAGTAATTCCATTTTTATAGTATTGTGGCTTTATGGTCGTTTTGGGTCTTGTGATAAGCCTATATAAAGATACTTATTTTTGATATACCTATTCGTGTAGTGTCCCTTTGTAGTGTTACTTACTGTGTTACTGTGTATGGTCATAAATGCTTCACACACTGCCTCTGAGATAGGCCTAGCTGCTTGTGCTACGTTACCACAGGGTTGAGCAGGGGTTATCGAAGGGTGTAGCCCTCTCACTCTGACTTAGGAAGAAGGGTCCCTACTTGGACAGTGGCCAGCCATTGCCAACTAGAGACCCCCATTTCTAACACATGTGATAGAGAGTGGTTATGGAGACTTGAGGGGCACTGTTAAAGGGTGGTTGTGAGGGAATTCATGGCGGAGGTGGTCATTGGGGGACGCCAACAAACATTGTTGCACTGGGTTCCACCAACGCTAAAGCCGGCCCTGCTCTTCTCTGTCCCCACTCGCCATGCCGGTCTCTCAGTTTACTCTAATCTGTCCCTCTCGAATCCAATGCCTTTCTCTTCCCCCAGCCCCCTTTCCTGATTCTTCCGCTCTCCTCCCCTCCCCCTCTTTACACACTCTCCACTCCAACCGCCCCATTCCTTCCCAGATACGATCCCATCTTTGTAACAACAAACAAGCGGGGGTTCCGACAGCAAAAGTGAGACGTCGGCTGACTGATACAGGAGTGACCATTGGTTTAAGAGTGAGGTGTCCAGATACATATTCTCGGCTACATAGAAGAGCGGCTCCATCTTAAAGCGCGAGAGCTGTGACGTGTGTTCCTTCTGTCTCGAGGGGGCTGTGCATACAGAACGGATGTCTTTGCTTTACTCTGGCCCTTGGCTCTCCACGCCCCACGCTCACTGTTTGCGCCTAGAAGCAGCTGGGTGATGGTCGGTGAGCTCTGGCTCAGCAGGCAGTGGGAACATTGTAAGACCGCTCAGTGGCCGTCCAGCTGGAGGTGTGGCACTGGCAGGGCAGGTGTCCCACTGGGGGCGAGAAAGGTCTTCCCCCACACACACACACCCTGCTTCAGCCATGTGGCAGGAAGATGGAGGTGCCTGGAATGAGCCGGCCCTGCACGCACTTCAAACCCCCTTGGCTCCAGACACGACCGCTCAACTTACTGCTTACTTAGCCAGGTTCAGGTTATAACTAACTGACCAGGCCTTTAGCCCCCTATATTTTTTTTTACATCTACCTGCCTGCCGCAGCCCACCTGGATCCCACCCCGGCCTCCCCCAGTACCTAATAGGCCTGCAGGCCACAGCGGGAAGTCCGAAGTCGGGAACTCTCTCTGCCTCTTGCCGGCCGCACGCGCACAGCCCTGCCCCCCGTGGCGCCGAACCTGACGTCACGTCACGTCACATCGGTCGAATTGAAGGCACGCCGTTACGCTACCTGGCCTGCTGCTAACCAATCAATGCGCACTTTCATTTTGAAAATAAATTCAAGGACGACGGAGATTCGGATTCCCGGCCAGCCATCAAACAGCAGAAGTTGAACTCATATTTTTTGCCGCCGCCTCCGGCCGCCGCCGCCCTCCACCTTTTGCCGCCCTAGGTGGCCGCCTAGTCCTGCCTAGTGGTAGAAACGGCCCTGCACATCCCTGAGCTCATCCTTGCGCCAGCACTAAAAAAAAGCTGCCTAGAGCCAACACCGGCCACCTTCCTGCACAAAAACAATAATTATTGGCGTTTTTCTCCTTCTATGTGCGCTGCGCACGTGTTAAGCTACGCACGTACCCAGGGCCTGTAAATTAAATGCTACTGGTAGGCTGCAGCACTGATTGTGCCACCGATTAAAGTAGCCTTTTAAAACATAAACATGTCTCAGGCCTGCTACTGTAGTCTGTAGTGCAGTTTTAAACTGTCATTTTGATCTGGCAAATAAACCTTTTGCCAGGCCTAAAACTTCCTTTTAATTACTTATAAGTCACCTCTAAGATAGAGTCAGAAGGCTCATAGGGCAGGGCGCATGGAATTTAAAAAGCAGGACATGTAAGTTTACATTTTACATGTTCTAAAAACTCTGTAAGACCTGCCAGGCTTAGGGTGATCTTCCCCCAAACCTTTTGCCTACTTACCTCAATGTTTGGTGCTGAAATTCATTTTGTTGGCCTTTTGCTGGCCTTCGGACTCTGTGCACTTTACCACTGCTAACCAGTGCTAAAGTGCTTGTGCTGAATTGCCTAAACATGATTTGATTGGCTTAAATCTGATTGGCATATTTAATTTACATATAAGTACCTTGTAGAGTGGTGTGCAATATACCCAGGGCCTGGGTAAATGCTCCCAGTGGGCCTGCAGCACTTGTTGTGCCACTCACTTAAGTAGCACCTTAAAACATGTCCCAGGCATGCCATTGCAGCCTGAATGCAGTTTTAAACTGCCTTGTCGACTTGGCATTTAAATCCCCTTGCCAAGCCTTTCTTTCCCCTTTTATTACGTGTCACCCCTAAGGTAGGCCCTACGTAGGCCCGAGGTCATGGTGTTGTGTAATTAAAAGGTTGGACATGTACTTTTAAGTTTTATATGTCCTGGTAGTGAAAAACTCCTAAATATGTTTTTCACTACTGTGAGGCCTACCCCTCCCATAGGAGGGGTAGGACTTGGTGAGGCTACGGGAGCTTATTTTAATAATTGTTTTACCATTATATCAGTGCTGCTAGCGATTTTACTGTCATTTTGTTCATACCTGTTTCGCCGCATTTTAACCCTTCTTTGCACTTTGCACTTTCTACTTGCAATCGCCCCGTTCCACCGCGGCTGTGTGCCGATTGTGTGGAGGACGTTTACTTGGCTCTTGCCCTGCCTGCTGGTGACTCACTTCCGGGGCTTGGAGGGGCGGGCTTATTCTGCCGCTTTCTACCATTTAAACGGGTGGTCACCGCGGACACGTAGCGGACTTGGTGAGGCTACGGGAGCTTATTTTAATAATTGTTTTACCATTATATCAGTGCTGCTAGCGATTTTACTGTCATTTTGTTCATACCTGTTTCGCCGCATTTTAACCCTTCTTTGCACTTTGCACTTTCTACTTGCAATCGCCCCGTTCCACCGCGGCTGTGTGCCGATTGTGTGGAGGACGTTTACTTGGCTCTTGCCCTGCCTGCTGGTGACTCACTTCCGGGGCTTGGAGGGGGCGGGCTTAGTCTGCCGCTTTCCACCATTTAAACGGAGTGCCACCACGGATGAGCAGCGGACGCACGCAGTGGGCACGCCGCTGGCACGCCAAAGGCGCGCCTAAGGCATGCCCGTCTGCGCCCGTCCGCGCCTGGACGTCGCCAGGACCCCTGGCCCTAGGATTTCCCATATGCAAATTTATACACGGGAATTCTTGCTTACCCTACAACCCAAAGCTCCCTCTGGGTACTATAAATGGCACTATGACACTCCCCAAGGGCAGTGCAATAAATGTGGGTTTAGAGCTGAGATAGGATTAGGGCCATCTCCTCCGGCCTCAGGTCTGGCATATTTTACCATTCTCAGCCTTAATTGTAGATCTCTTGCAAAACACCATGCAGAGATATTCGATCTCCTTCAGGATTCTTCACCTGATATATTATTCCTGACGGAAACCTGGCTTACCACTGACTCTGTGGCCATTCCGGCCTTGGCCCTTCCTGTAGGCTATATGATGTGCGCACAGAATAGGACAAGCGCGAGGGGGGGAGGCCTAGCGGTCATATTTAAATCAGCGCTCTCTTGCACTCTTACACCACAGACTATTCCAGACTGTGAAAGTGTCTTGTTTAAAATTACTCTGTCCTATAATTTTACCTTTACTGGGCTCCTCATTTACCGTCCACCAGGCCCTGCAAAAGCCTTTCAAGAAGCTTTGGTCCACATTGCATCCACTCTTGTTTTAGAAGCAGCCAATTTAAGCATTATAGGAGACCTGAACCTACATTTGGAATGCTTGGACTCCCATGAGATCGCCAACTTCCTGGGAGACATGGATGCCTGCCAACTAACTCAGTTAGTGGAGGGACCAACACATACTGCAGGTCATTTACTTGATCCGGTATTTTTGAATCTTCAGATTCTGGAGGTTAACACACCCCTCCCTCTGATATGGACAGACCACTCCCTCATTTTCTGTACCTCTGTATTGTAGGCACCCCTATACGCTCCTACTGTCAGTCTGGCACAAATTGGACCCGTCCACCTTTGTATCCACCCTAAATCTGTCCCGCCCAGAATGGCCCACTGATTTAGAGACAGCCGATAGCGTGTTTAGGGGCTGGATTAACAACACACTTGATCACTGTATTCCAAGGAAAATGATCTGTGCCAAGCGCACTCAAACCCACGCTTGGTACAACGAGATCCTGAGCACGGAAAAGAAAAAATGCAAAATCCTAGAACAGGCTTGGAGAACTGCCTATGACTCCACTGCAAAAGTTACTTATAGGAAAGCAATTAAAATTTCTCATAAACTAGTTCAAAAGACCAAGGCCTCGTTCTATGCCAGTCTGATCTCGTCAAGCCCCAATCCCTCTAAAAAAATCTTTACCCTTATAAAAGACATGGTGAAATCCCCGGCGGAGGTCAATAACATCATATCCTCCAATACACAATGTGAGTCACTGGCTAAACATTTTATCAATAAGGTGGAAGGCATTTACAGTGCACTCGACACGAGGAAGGGAGTCTCCGAAGCCTTAGAGAACCCCACTATGACAGTCCAATCTCATTCCTTACAAGATCTGCTACCCATGTCCCTTAAAGACATGGATGTTCTGTCAACTAAGGTCAAATCGGGCTCCACCGATGATCCTCTAAAACCTGACCTTTTTAGGAAATTCCATGAGTGCCTCTTGACTGAGGGTCAGGAACTGATAAACATGTCACTCCAAACGGCGGCGATCCCCAAATCATGGAAGCCCACTAAGGTTATTCCTTTGCTGAAAAAGCCCACACTAGACACGTCTCTGCCAGAGAACTTTCGTCCTATTTCTCTGCTTCCATATTTGGCCAAGATTATGGAGTCCTATGTAAATATTGCTCTGACCAAGTATTTGGAAGCAAATGAGATTTTGGACAGGTCTCAAAATGGTTTCCGGCCCAGACACAGTACTGAATCTGCCTTGCTGGCAGTAACAGAGCAGCTATGGGCCACGTTAGATGAGGGCAACACCTCGTCACTGATTTTATTAGACCTCAGTGCAGCCTTTGACACGGTCTCCCATAAAATTCTACTTCAACGGCTTGAGGAGATCGGGGTCAAGGGCAGGGCCCTGGCCTGGTTTGCATCTTTCTTGGCCGATCGCTCCTTTAAGGTCTCTGCCCCTCCCTATCTGTCCAGCATCTATCCTCTCAGTTGTGGTGTCCCCCAGGGCTCTGCCCTGAGCCCTACGTTGTTCAACGTTTACGTCCACCCATTGGCCCTCTTGGCTAAAGTACGGAACATCAATATGGTATCTTATGCTGATGATACCCAACTGGTATTTACCTTTTCCAATAACCTTAAACAGGACCAAGTGAAATTCCAAGAGGATCTTCTGGCCATCTCAGACTGGATGGCAAATAACTGCTTACAACTGAACTCTTCTAAGTCTGAGGTGCGCTTGGTGGGTCGTGATACCCATCAAGGGGACAACCAATGGTGGCCTACGGCTCTGGGTACCCCCCTTACCGAAAACCGTGGTCAAGAACTTAGGGGTCCTGTTGGACAATGCCCTCTCATTTGAGAACCACGCATAAAAAGTGGCGGGGACTTGTTTTGGTCTCTTACGTGGCCTGAAACCCATCTTGGGATACTTTGATGCACCCACCCGCCAAACGATCATTCAATCTGTAGTGCAGTCTCGATTAGACTATTGCAATGGGCTCTTACTCGGCGTGAATAAATTTGTGACTAAAAGACTCCAACGGGCACAGAATGCAGCAGCCCGCACTCTTTTTGCCCTACCAAAGCACTACCATGCCTCTAATCTTCTTTGCCGTCTTCACTGGTTGGCGATTGAACAGAGTCCAGTTTAAGACTCTCTGCACTACGCACAAGATCCTACACGGCCAAGGCCCTCAAATCCTGCAAGGGCTCTGTTCACCATATGTTCCGACTCGAGCCCTACGTTCCGCTGACTTGCACCTGGCCTGTCCTCCCCGAGTGCGCAGGCGGAGAGCAGGGGGGTGCTCCTTTAGGGCAATGGCCCCCGCCTTATGGAATGCTGCCCCTCTTGCTGCTCGATGCACACAAGATCACTGGGCATTTAGGAAATTGATTAAAACCTGGCTTTTCTCTACTCTTTAGTTTTCCTCTCTATAGCCCCCTGTCTGTTAGCGCTGGTACGCCCCGGTGTTGGGGCAGCCATGCGCTTTATAAGTTTGCCTAACATAACATAACATAACATAACATTGGGGATTCCTTTTTACATTTAATACGATGTCATTTCCAATTGGGAGCAGGTAGCTATGTCATGTTTGGTATCTATGGAATTGTAATGATACATCCTCTGTAATTGTAAAGTCAGACTGTGGTATCCCACCTTCCATAATAGTTACCTTGGTTCATATGGAATCTCATGACATGCCTTAGTTATGATGTATAGAATTGTTAGTATGTCATGGGGTTCTAATGTAGAGAATGTGAGGTGGTCAGTTGATGTCGTCGCTGGCTTGTAGATGGATGGGATCTTCCTCCTGAAATAAACTTCTTGGAAACTGCCTTCCTGTGTCATCGATTTATCTACCAGGAATGCTTCACTGGCGTAGTCGGCAGGATGAAGAAGATCCCAACACTAAGGATTGGTGAGAGATAACCTTTCTTTTTGGCTACTTCTGGAACGGTTTATCTTATCTCACTAACTGGCAAGCCCTGACTCCCGATTCTCTCCTAATTCACCGAGTACTCTTGTTTGCTGTGCTGTGACTTTAAACTGAACCTGGTACTCGTGGGACTGAAAGGAGTTCTTTACTTGTTCCCCTCAGACTGTAAGCTGAACGTTATCCTGCATCTTTATTACTTATGGGAGCTCGCGAGTGTCCTGTCTGTTTCAACGTTTGTGTAATCAATTGGGGACGTCCAACGCTTACTAGCCTCCAATGTGTAGCGATTTTAAGCTACCAGCTTGGCTCATTGTGAAGCACAGCGCGAGACTTGTTTAAAAATAAATTGGAGCGCGAGTCTCTTTTGAAATAAAACCTTGAGCGAGAAACGCTTACCTCATTTGGATCTTGGAGCGTCTCTACTCCTCGCATTCCGTGTGGATTTCAGGTCTGCGTTGCTTGGAGCGTCCTGCGTCAGCACGTATCCTTGGTAGGCGTGGGGGCCATCTTGGTTTTCGTCGCATGGCAACGGAATAAATATCGAGTTGCCGGCTAGAGGTTTACTTCTCTCGCGTGTGTTCACTCAGTGATACGCACACTATTGGCTTATTCGTGCCGTTTTAATTTTTGATCAGTGTGCACTGCATGGTGAAAGGCCTCACGTGTTCACTTATCTTCAGTGATACACACACTATTGGCTTATTTGTGCCGTTTTAATTTTTGATCAGCGTGCACCACGCAGTGAAAGGCACAGCCCTTAATGAAGTTTAAAAAAAAAAAAAATGTTTCCAGTTTCACGAGCGCTAACGTAAGCCAGTGCACACCCATTTAAAGCAACCCTGCGTGTCTTCTATACTACAGTGGCACGCACACTTGAATTCAGTGACACTCACACTTATTATGAGTGTCCTTAGACAACCAGCGTGTGTGTCCTCAGCATCACAGTGATACGCACACTTGAAAATGAGCGTTTTTGATTAACCAGCGTGTCTTTTGCAGCACAGTGACACGCACGCTTGGATCCCTCTATTTCAGTGGCTTGTTTAGTTGCTTTATTTAGAGTGTTGCTTTGATATTTCTATTCGTCCCTCATCACATCATATACCTATATATATGTATTTATAGGTAGTTGCTTTACGCGTATGAGCTTCATCATATTGTTGATATTTTTTATTTTTGCAGTACATTGTCATGATGCAGAATGTTACAGCCGCTCCATTCTTCCTATCTTGTCCTGGATCTCCACCTATAAAGTGGAAAAAATGGAAAGTTGTTTTTGAGAGGTATGCTAGAGTATGCGGTCCTTCACTTAGCGCAGAAAGAAAATCCTCCTTGCTTCTTCATTGTTTAGGGTCCGAAGGACAGGACGTTTTTGACCATCTACCTGATCTGTCTTCTACGGAAAGCAGGGATTTGAATGATTACGAAATTTGTATTAAAAAACTTGATAAACATTATCTTCCTAAGATCAGTACGATACTGGAAAGGTACCAGTTTGCCAAGTGTATGCAAGCTGAAGAAGAAAATATTGAAGCATATGTGACTCATTTGAGGAAGCTTGCTTCTTCATGCAAATTTGATAATCTCACAGATGAGCGAATCCGTGATCAATTTATGTTCGGTTGCAATATTGAAAAGGTTAGGGAGGAACTCTGGCTGCGTGATGAGCCTACTCTGGATGAAGTTTTAACAGTAGCAAAAGAATAGAACATTCTCTTAAATGTGTTGCTATTATAAAAAAGGATTATGAGAAGGATTTAAAGGTACATATGGTTAGAAATAAGAGTGAAAAAATGTTAGTAAAGGATAAGAAGGAAGAGGTGAGATCTTGGATAGAAAGAAAATGTTATAGGTGTGGAAAGGCAAGTCATCTTGCCAATGATAAAAAGTGTCCAGCACTCAGTCAAACTTGCTCAAAATGTAAAAAAAAGGGACATTTCACGGCACTGTGTAAAAGTAAACCCAGACCAAAAATTAAAGAAGTTGAGATTTATGATGGTTGTAATGCCGAATCCAGCTCTGAAGATTTTGAGTGTGGGCAGATAGTGGTTCAGATTGAAAACAAACAAAAAGGTAAATCTTGTCCCTTTGACGAAATCTTGGTTGAAGGGGAAAGCACTAGAGTTTTATTTGACTCTGGCGCAAAAATTACCATTGTTTCTAATGAATTTTACGACAAGAAGTTAAGAGATAAAATTGTTTTATTAAAGCCTGACATTGTTCCTTTGGCATATGGAGGAGAGCCTATTAAATTACATGGCTATTTCGTAGGTCTCATAGAATATATGAACAGATTTGTTTCGGGGAAAATTTATGTGTCCAAGAAAGGTGACAGCATAATCAGCTGGATACACCAAGGTGATCTGGGAGTTTATCTTGACCCCAACGCTGATCCTCCCATACAACTTAGAGATGGAATTTATTCCATAACTAAAGATAGTGATGATGAATTCATATATAATTTAAAAGCTGAATTTCCCAATGTCTTCAAAGAGGATTTAGGGTGCTTGAAAGGGTATCGCCATAAAATTGTATTAAAAAAAAATGCCACTCCCTTATGTTGTAAAGTAAGAAATGTGCCTCTCTCTGTCAGGGAGGATATGTAGAAAGAGATCTTGAAATTGAGAGAGTGGGGCATCATTGAGGAGGTTGAGGGTACGGAGTGGTTGGCTCCGGTCGTTGCTGCTCGCAAATCCAATGGGGATTTACGTCTCTGTATTGATTTGAGACAGCTTAACAAAAATGTGGTGGTAGATCGATATCCTTTACTGAATATTACAGAGCTATTGGTTCTTCTTGGTGGGGCAAAGGTCTTCAGCACTATTGATCTTACATCTGCCTACCATCAGATCGAATTAGATGAATCATGCAGCGATTACACTTCATTTATTACGCCTTTTGGTACATTTAGATTTATTCGTATGCCTTTTGGCCTGATTTCAGCTTCATCTGTGTTCCAGCGTGTTATGGAAAGCGTGCTTAAAGATCATCCTGGTGTGTGTGTATACCAGGATGACATACTGATCTTTGCAAATGATGTACGTGAGCATGATGCAAGGCTAAAATCTGTCTTAAAGAGCCTGTGTGATCACAATCTAACTATTAAAGCAGAGAAGTGTAAATTTAGATCGAATTCAATTAATTATTTGGGCCACAATATAACCGGAGATGGAGTTAAGCCCAAGGCTGACCTAATCAACACTATTAATAATATGTGTCCTCCTTCAAATAAAACAGAACGTATGACATTTTTGGGCATGATTAAATATTATGCGAAATTTGTGAAAGGTTTTGCTGCTTCTACTGTAAATATGAGATGTTTGTTGCGCAAAGGTGTAGAATTTGTGTGGTCCAATCTTTGTGAACACGAATTTGTTAACATCAAAGAAAAGCTTAATGAAGCACCATCTCTTAGTAGCTTTAATCCCAATATTAGACCTATTCTCATCACTGATGCGAGTGAAAAGGGGTTGGGAGCTGTCTTGCAACAACATGGTCCTTTAGGAATACAGACTGTAATGTTCTTGTCACGCAGCTTGAGAGATCCTGAAACTCGTTATTCTGTTGTGGAAAGGGAATCTCTAGCTGTGTTTTGGGCTGTCAAAAAATTAAAAAAATTCCTTTGGGGGGTTGATTTTGAGGTACATACTGACCACAAGCCATTGGTAGAAATATTTGATAAAAAGGGCTTGCATTCAATCTTCGGTAGGATTTTGAAGTGGATCATCGGGTTACAAGAGTACAGATTTACGCTTAAGTACATACCTGGAATTGACAATGGTGTAGCTGATGTGTTGTCCTGTCTTGTATCCTCCGAACTCTCTCAAGATGATAAATTTGATGATGATGATGAGTGGGTTTGCGTTGTGGATAATGATGTTATTTCGGAGGAAAGGTGGTGTGAGGAAATAGTTTGTGATCCCACTTTGTGTGAAGTGATGTCTCTTGTTCAAAAGAAGTGGAACAGTTGTAAGGACGGTTCTGAGTCCACTAAGCCGTTTTGGTTAATGCGAAATGAGTTGTCTGTTGATAAAGGTTTGTTATTTCGAGGTAGTAAATTGATTCCCCCCATCAGTCTTAGGAAAGAACTTATTGACTTGGTTCACTCATCTCATTCTGGTATTTCTAAGAGTAAGGAGAGATTACGCATGTCATATTGGTGGCCTGGAATGGACAAGATGGTTGAGCGTGTTGTAAGAGACTGTATTCCATGTATCCTAAGTGACAAATCTAAGTGTACTCATGAGCAACCCATGGCACTAAGAAAGCGTCCTAATAAACCCTGGCAGGATATTGCTTTGGATATTGTTGGGCCAATTCACAGTAAGGGTTCACAATCGTATATATTAGTTGTGATTGACATGTATTCAAGATGGCCTGTAATTTTCTTTTTGTCAGTAATTAACTCTAACAATGTTATTCAGTGTTTGGAAAAACTTTTTGCTGATGAAGGTTTTCCTGAGTCTTTGCTAACAGATAATGGAGTGCAATTGATTTCTAAGGAAATGGAAGATTTTCTGCTTTCTAAGGGTATTTCACATAAGACCTGCTCTCTTTACCATCCCGAGGCAAATGGGATGGTTGAGAGATTTAACAGTTATTAAGGACACCATTGTTTTAGCTAAATCCCAATCTTTAGACTGGAAGAAGGAGGTGGTAAAGAAGGTGGAGGAGTATAGGCTGTCTCCACATGCAACTACAGGAAAGACTCCCTTCTTGTTGTTCTGTGGTAGAGTGCCTAATACTACTGTGGAACCACCTTGGGTCAACAGATATGAAATGGCTAAAGGCAAAGAGGGTGTGTGTGATGGTTTGATGGTGCAAAGGAAGGATGAAGAGAAAGCCATTCTTAGGAAAAAGTATTTTGATTTTAAGAAAACGGTCAAGAGAACCATTGTAAAAGTTGGTGATTGGGTTATGATTAAGCGGCCGGGATTTCTAGGAAGCTCATCATCCAAATTTATGAAACCTATAAGAGTTATTAAAGTATTTAACAATGCGATACAAACTCAAGACCATCGCATTTGGAACTTGAACAGAGTTGTAGCAGTCAAAGGAGATTTTGACTGCAAGTTTAATGATAATTCTCTTAATGAAGATCACTCCTGTATTGATCCAGTGGTTGATGGTGTCAAAAGGCCAAAGAATACACAACGTTCATCCAGGGCATCTAAACTACCTGGATATCTTAATGATTTTGTTTGACTTCTTTGTTTGTTTTTCTTGTTACACTAATTGTTTCTGTCTTTATTAATTTGTTGAGGAAGGGGGATGTGTGGTATCCCACCTTCCATAATAGTTACCTTGGTTCATATGGAATCTCATGACATGCCTTAGTTATGATGTATAGAATTGTTAGTATGTCATGGGGTTCTAATGTAGAGAATGTGATGTGGTCAGTTGATGTCGTTGCTGGCTTGTAGATGGATGGGATCTTACTCCTGAAATAAACTTCTTGGAAACTGCCTTCCTGTGTCATCGATTTATCTACCAGGAATGCTTCACAGGCTTTTCATTACAACTTTGAAAATACAATTTTTAGAAAGTTGGCTTTTTCCTGCCCTTAGCCCATTTTTGCCTGCAGCCTGACTGGGTGTAGCTGACAATTAGACTTTGTGAATTTCTCCCAGACAGTCACACAACAGAGGGATTAGCTATGCCTCAATGGGCCATCTGCTAGCAGGATGAGGGTGAAGCTGAGCACAGCCCCACTCGCAACTGAATAGGATGTGCTCTACCTTCACACAAAGGACTTAACACCTACCCATTGTCACTACAGTCAGCTTGGAGCCAGAGCAGGGGAGACCGGAAATTCCCTGCATTTCAAAGAACCTTTCTAAAAGATTCTCCCACCTTCCAGAAAAAGGGCACCAGGGGGTAAAAATAGGACCTTCAGACCCACTCTTCAGTTCACTTCTGGACCTGCGGAAGGACTCTCAGGGGACCACTTGCTTCTGTGACCTGCTGTGCACTCTGCAAGACTGCTTTGCCATACTTGGAAGGACTGCTTTGCTGCCTGGAGTCTGCCTTCAACCCTCAGGGGCCAGCCCTGCTGTTCAGTCCTGCATCTTCACCTGAAACCAGGACTACCAGAGTCACTCCAAGGGCTAGTTGGCTGGCGTCCTGTTCAGAGCCAGAAGAACACAAAAGCCTCCCACCATCTTTAACCCACACCTAGACCCAGCCTGAGTGTGTCTTATATCGCCAAGAGGTGTCCCACCAAACCTGGAGCCTTTGTTGTGGTGCTAAAAGTGCTCAGATGGCTAAATCCCAAAACTTAGAACAATTGTGGCCAAAACATGCTCTATGAACTAGGGGAAGACTGGTACCAACCTGCCCGCCTATCAGCCTGAGGTGCATCACCAGTCAAGTTGACTTTGCTGCTTCTCCCACTACGTTCTTCTCTGCAGGAGCAAAACCTTTTCAGTAGTCCTTCACCAAAGGGGTATCTGGCCTTGTGTGACTGTCTAGACTAAGTCTGACCATAGAAATCTTCACCGCGGCTTCAACCCAAGGTCATCAGACGACGATGCTCCCTCCTCGGACACCTCCTGCAGCCTTGCCCCACTGAACTATACCTTCTCAAACATTTTTTCTCTGAATTTTTCTCTTTTATGTCTGAAGGTAAGCACTGACCAGGCCCAATTCACTTCTTGTACCAGAACTGCGCTCCATCGCAGTCGGACAAATTTTTCTATTTTGACCAGGTCTTGCATGACTAGATGTCTGCGGTTAGAATTTTGATCTTTTAGGTGCTAGTTTTTACTAAAAACGTAAAACATTTCTAACTCCGGTTCTACTGATTGGATCGTTGTCATTTTGGCATCAAATAATTTATTACAATTTACTCTAGCATTCTAAATTGATCTAGGATTATTTTTCTTGTGTTGTTTCTTCACTTTGTTACTGTTTCTGTGTGGAATAAATACTTTATACATTGCCTCTAAGTTAAACCTTACTGCTTTTTGTACCAAGCTACCCGGGGTCAAGCACAGGTTAATTTAGTGACTTTTTGTACTTCATCACCCTGCAGGAGATTGTGGTTGTTTCTTGAATAGGGCACAGACCCCAGCCAACCAACAATCAATTTCTCACAAACTCCTAAAGTTGTTTTTCACTGATGTAAGTTTATCTTTCCCTTACAATAACAAGGAAATGGCTCTCCTATGGTGTTTTGTGTATTGCTTCCAGACATAGAGACAAAACAGGCCTAGATGTGGAGGGAGAGCGCCTTCCTGACAGGATGGCTGGGGAGCAGTTGTGCCCTGCCCTGATTACACCCAAAGTACCCTGCCTGCAGCACACACAAAGGAGCTTGACACCAGACTTGCCCTTGCCTTTGTCACCCTAAACAGTTTGGGTCAGAACCAGAGGAAGAATTGACCAGAAACAGTTTTGGGTGTAGGCCAGGGAATTTCCCCCATACAAATTCTGGCACCAGATATAAAAGTGGCACCTTCCGGACCTCTTATCAGAACACTCCAGGACCTGTGGGAGATTCATAGGAAGGACTGCCCTGCTGTCTGAAGAAGGAAGATTGGTCGTTCATGCCTTGAATTCGGGATCCAGAAGTGACTCCAAGGGTCAGATGGCTGACCTCCTGTATGGGCAACAGGGATACAGCAAGCTTCCAGAGACCTCCCTGCCACTGCCCAGCTGAACAGCACCAAGTGGACCTGCCTGAGTCTTGCCTGCTGGCCTCTGCTGGAGTGAGACCTGGTCCCCAATAGGTGTCCCCCGAGTCTTGGACACTTCGTTGGCATCAGAGTGTACTTCTCCTGAAGAAAAGTTGAAGATACAGAAGTTTTGGGCTTTTTGCAACTGCAAAGTGACTTCTGTGTGCTGAAAATCAACTGCCCACGATGAGCGCCAATAAAAAAGTTCCAGTAGGACTTGCTCTTCGTGCCAGCAGCAACAGCCTATGACGACCACGAATGTGAAACTCCAGCGATGAGTGGCTCTTCCTGCTACAGCAGTGACTGTCTGCAATGTGCACCCTGTTGCTTACAACAACCTCCTTACAGCCCTCACAAACATCAACAGCAGCTCTTCGTGCAGACTTGGGAAGGTAACTCTTCAGCGGTATGAACCTTGTCCCTGTATCCAACCTGAGCTAATCTAACCACCATTCCCAAAACTAAATTGGCATGGCAGGGAGATGGGTATTTTGCTTTTTTGGAACAAAATTATGGAATGCCTTGGCACATAAGTTGCGTTTGCACAATTCCTTTGCGCTGTTTCCGAAGATGCTTAAGGTGTGTCTTTTCAAAGCCCAGCTTGGCTCTCTCTCTTCTTTGACCTGCTAGCACTGGGAACCCCCACTAAGATAGCCATGCACTTTACAAATGTACTTGACTTGATCTGGGCTCTACTGAGGTGGGCATGAACTTGTGACTTCCCCTCGGTCTAGTGCGACTAGATAACCACGAGTGGCACTTTGTGCTTTTTGACTCTATTTTCATTAAAAACTTATATCTCTGTTCTACTGATTGTATTTTTGTCATTTTTATATCATTTTATAGATTTAAATATTCTTTATTCTTCTAAATTGGTTGGGGATTTTTCTTGTGTTGTATTTTTACTTTATTACTGTTTGTGTGCTTCATAAATAATTTATACATTGCCTCTAGGTTAAGCCTGACTGCTTCTGAGCCAAGCTACCAGAGGGTTAAGCACAGGCTTATTTAGTAACTTTTGTGGTTCACCCTGACAAGGATTGTGTTTATTTTTGAAATGGGCTTCAACCCCTCTCAACCAGTAACCCAATTTCTAAAACTCTTGTTATGGATGCTTCCTTTGTGGAGAGTCCTTTAGTTGTCAGTTGCTGAACCTGGATCTTGAAAGTCTGTGGTGGATATGTGCCCCTCAAAGCGGCAGCTGGTAAATAAAGATTTAAAAAAGCAATTTATTTAACAGTGTGACTGAAATTAGAGTGACTTTTTAAGCTAATTGTCTAAAGGGAGTAATGTGTTCTGTAGATGTATTTAATTTTTTATTAAGATAGAGAAATTGATCAGTCAAGACACATTTGGTTGAAATAACAAAGGGGGAAAAAAGTTAACAATTATTTTTTATAGTAGTAGAGGGCTGATTTGCTGCTACCAGGATGTTCTCTTATGTCTGATGGATAGTACATAGTGATGGCGTCATGGGATATTGGATCACTGAAGCAATGGAGATAAAAATATACAGAAAAATAATATTTGTGCTCACAAATAGCATCAGTGTATGTTAAAAATGTTGTTCATGTACATGGCATAACGAAGAATATAAAGATCTGCTGGATTAAAGTAGGTGGCATGAAGGTGGTATCAGCAAGCATATTCTGACATGATGTGAACGAATCCAAGGTAGTATGAGATATAAAGTAACTTTCATCAAATGTAAGCAGTGGGGACATTGGTTGCAAGAAAGGATGACTAGCGAAATATACATACACTTACCAATAAAACTGAAAAATGGAAGGATGTATTTTGTGACATTAGAAAATTAATATTACCCGTACACGTTCATGCTTTCAGTTTCACAATTAATACACTGAACAGTGGGTTGATAATAAAGAAATATGGTTATGCATATTGAAAATGATATTGTTAAAAAGAATCCATTCTCTCCAAGCCTGGGCGGAGTGACAAAAAAACACTGCCGCGGTATGCGGAGTTCCGCAAGTGGCGGAGTGTGTTAGGGTCATGCCGTTCGCTGTAATATTCAGTGGTGGGTGTTTGTCCTGCACTGGAAAATCATTGCGAACGGCACCATGTGTACCGCAAGAGGGTGCTGCTTTCTTTTTGCTGCTCAGGTAGATTTTCTACCCAAGCAGCAGCTTTCTCAATGCGAACGGAAGGTTTCTCAACGCGAGTAGTCGCAAGCATACGCGACCAATCGCATTGAGAAATCCTTCCGCCCGCATTGAGAAATCTCACAGGAGGTTGATTTTCCTGGCTCGCTCTCGCCAACTAGACGTTAATGCGCGCGAGCAAGAAAAAATCTCTCCGGGAGGTGTATTTTCCTCGCTCGCGCTCGCCAACTTGATGCTGATGAGCGCGAGTGGGGAAGAAAACTTTGCTCCGCATCACGGAGCAGAGTTTTTCGGAACTCCGCGAGCTCTGCGGAACGCGTAGTGCGGAAAAGTCCGCAAACACCGTCCAGGCTTAATTCTCTTCCTTCTGTCTGTTGCCTGTGCCTTGTCCACATCTAGGCTCACTGAATATAAATGGACACGAAGGGTCGGCAGTTGGTAGGTACAATGAGAACATAAGACATGGTAAGTAAATTAAACTAAATTAATATGACATAATTTGAATGAGCACATTAGATTTCTCCGGTTTAACTGTATAAGTATATGTGGAGTAGATAAAACATGGATTAATCCAGTGCTGAGGGGGGCGTGGCTTGAGCCGCCGCGGGATGGCCGCGTTTCCTTGAGGCTCCGCGTCTCGGCCGAGACCTTTCTCATTGCGGAGCGGCAGCATTCCTTTCCCGAAGATATGGACAGGCGCTTTTAATAATCCTGACGTGGGAGAGCAGGTAGCTGTCTTTTTTTCTGCTTTATGTGCCGTTTTTCGCCCCTGATTCTCCCGCGTTGCATTTCCCTCAGGGGATGGAGTTGCGGCCGCCATTTTGTCTGCCGCGAGTCACGGCGGTGACTGGCTGCCGTTTTCTAAAGTCCTGGCATTATCTCCACAACGGATAGTGAAACAGTGACTAAATACTTTTTTTTTTTAGATGCTGTATTGGATATTCTGTCCCCTGTATTGCTGACATTAAAGCTGGTTTTGTTTTGAGGGTTACTAGAGGTTTATCTGCTGATCTTCCCCGTTTCTCTTTGTTGTAAATTTGCCTTCAGCAAAGGAGGGTGAAAAGGAGAATAAGTAGGGACTTGTGTATGTTTTCCGTCTAAGCTGAGCTCTTCTGCTGCACGTCATTAGCTCTGCTAATCTACCAACATTGGCGGCATCTCTCTCTTCATATGTTTATGGAACCTCCTCCTTCCCTCAGTCAAAAGATCACCTCTGCTACTATGTCTGCCATACGTAAAGACTCCATCACGGCTGCGTCAAAACGCCAAAAGAAAGAGCCGGGCTCTCCCTCGTAATCTCCATTACCCATAACACTTGACGATCTCATGGAGGAGATAAAGCTTTTAAAACCTTTTGTAATTGACACCAACGCTACCCTTTCAGAGGCTAGTGGAGAAATGGTCCAATTTAGAGTCAAGGGTTACGGTGGTGGAGCAAAAGATTAGTGACACTCAGGATGTGATCCCCAAGGTGGAAGCTATGTTCAGAGAAATAGCTCTCCTCAAACAGCAAACGGAAGACTTGGAAAATCGCAATAGGCGCAACAATCTTAGACTCTATGGTATTCCTGAAGGAGAGGAGGGCTCTGACATGATCGCCTTTCTTAAACTTCATATTCCTAAGCTAGTTGGCCTTAAGGAAGGTACTATCCTGAACTTGCAACGTGCACATCGTATTGGTCCTTAACCTGGGGGCTCCCTCTCCACCTCGTCAGTCAGCCGCCCCCAGAGGGATAATTATTCTTTTCTTGGAATATACTAAATTGTTGATGGTTTTGTCTGCAGCGAAACAAAGGAAGCAGATGTTATGGTCCGGTCACAGAGTTTTTCTCTCACAAGATGTGGCTCGTGCCACCGCCGCTTGTCGTAAGGAATTCCTTTCCTTCCGCCCCACTCTCCGTTCCATGAACGCTGGATATGGTCTGGTCCATCCTTGCTTTTTTAAAGTGAACTATAAGGAACGGACCCACTCTTTTGACCGCCCTGAGGATTTAAGACAATTCATTTCTCGTCACAAAGGAGAAGAAATGGACCTTGGGAAAACCTGAATACTGACTTTCTAGCTTGTTTTTTGTTTCCCATTTGCTTAACTATTTTCAATTTACAGGTTCAGATGTTTTTCTTTGTCTCTATTCGTTCGTTTATTTTGTGATTACTATATGTTTACCCGCATAAACTACCATCCTCTAATGATTTTATGGTTTTGCTTCACAGATGTACCTTGTCTAGTACGGACTCCCCTCCTTGCCGTTCTCCCCTCATTGTGCTTCCCCTCCTACTCCTCTTGTTTATAGTACTTCACGTATTGGTATCCTTAAAGTGTGTTTGTTTCCTATATTGGTTCTCATTATATTTCCTTCTTTCTAGTTACTCTGCTTGTTAAGTTTCTCCGCTGCTGCTCCCTATTTTCTTATTTTTTTTTACCTTACATATCTATTGGTCTCTGTCGTTTCTCTTTGACTTCTCTGATTCTCGTCTGTCCTCTCTTCACGGCTCCCCGCCTCCGTATGTTAATCTCTTCACTCTGGCAATATGTTTTGGTTATCTTGACTGGAGTCTTCGGGCTTCTTGTCAACCTTTCTTTTTCTATCACCTCTTTCTTTTTCTGTTTTTTCTCTCTATCTCCTTTTCTTTTCTCTCTTCTGTTTTCTCCTACATTCTCAGAATTTTTCTAATGTATCATTTTTGATTACTTTCTTTTTCTTCTTCTTTCTTGTTCTTTACTCTTTTACTGTTCCTTCTCTTTATTTGATTGTATTGCGTAATATCCTGCTTGTTGGTTCTAAAATTTCCGCATGTTCAATTTTCAGTGTTACTAATTTAAGAATGCTCATGGTGTTGTTAAATGTTTCTTTCCTCTCATTATGACTGACAATGTTCGCATAATATCCTGAAATGTGAAGGGTTTACGTAATCCTGTCAAAAAACAAAGGGTACTTACCCATTTATCTAGATTACATTGTAAAATTGCTATGCTTCAAGAGACTCATCTCAATGAAAATGATATCAGTTCTCTTAAAAGACAATGGGTAGGCTATTGCTCCCCAGCTAAGGACAGAAAGAATGGAGTGGTGACATTATTTCATAAGTCCCTCTCTATAACTATAGAGAAGGAAGAGAAGGATGCTGATGGCAGATGGCTTCTTTTACATCCCACCATTAATGGTTCCTCTATTTCTTTTCTTAACATTTATGGTCCCACTGGTGTTGACTCACAGTTTTGGCAGTCCATGTCCCATACTCTTCACTCCTGCCCTGACTCTAACCTCCTGGTGGGTGGGGACTGCAATCAGGTCATGGATCCCTTCACTGACAGAAAATCCACTGCAAAGTACATTCCTAATAAAATGCAAAAACCCTTTACTAATACTATTCACTCGAGAGGCCTGGTGGATGCCTGGAGATTATATAATCCAGACAGTTTGGAATTTACTTTTTATTCTCCCACTCATAATTCTACATCCAGAATTGATTACATTTTTTTGACTCCTCATCTCATCCCTAACTTAATTCACGCTGAAATTGGGCCCATTCTTATTTCCGACCATGCCCCGGTTTTTTTCAATTTAGATCTCCCTTCGGAGTCCTCCAAACCCCGTAGATGGCGCTTCAATAATTACTTACTCAAAGATCCCACTTTTATTGGGCGCTTCAAAGAGGTTTTGTCAGAATTTTTTCTCATTAATGTTAGTCCTGACATCCCCTTCCACACCATTTGGGACGCTTTCAAGGCGACAGCCAGAGATTTTATCATTGACTATGTTGCCGCTAAAAAGAAACAACTTCTCAAGGAATCAGCTTCTTTACTATCCTCCATTAAACAGCTTGAGCATACCTATTTTACTTCTAAAAATGACAATACTCTCAAGAAATTAGTCCAAGCAAAATTGAATTTTAACAGGAAATCGACGGAAGAAGCCTCTGGGGTGTTACTTAAAATTAACTCTAAATTTTACGGTGGTCGTAATAGAGCTGGCAAATTGCTTGCAAATTACTTGAAGGTCAAATCTCAAAGATCCAAAATAATTAATATTATTGATGATAAAAGCGTTAACCATTTTAAAGATAAGGAGCTATTAAAATGCTTTACAGATTTTTATACGACATTATACACTCCCGAATCTTCTCCCTCGGACACTGCTTTGGAGTCCTTTTTTGAATCGTTACCTCCTAGCCCTTCCTCCTCTCCTGATTGTTCTTTATTAGAGAAAGATTTGTCCCTTTCTGAACTTAAGTCCGCCCTAGCTCAGCTTCCTAAAGATAAGGCCCCCGGCCCGGATGGGTTTACCGCTGAAGTTTATTCCTGTTTTTCACAGACTCCTTATCTTCTATCTCTCTTTCAGTATTTTATCTCTCATAAGGAGGCTCGCGGTTCCTTTCTCGAAGCCATGATCTGCTGAATTCCAAAGAAGGATAAGGATCACTCATCCTGTGCCAACTATCGCCCTATCTCTTTAATCAACTTAGATTGCAAAATTTTTGCTAAGGTGCTGGCCCTCCGTATCAATCAGGTTATCCCTGATTTGATTGGCTACGAGCAGACTGGGTTTGTCAAAGGCAGAATGCTGGCAGATAATTCAAGAACTTTTGTAAGTATCATTCATCTTGCGTCTAAGAGTTCCTCCCCTGTTGCAGCCATCACCTTGGATGCGGAGAAAGCCTTTGGCCGCATTCACTGGCTTTTTATGATGCGTGCACTCAAGTGGCATGGTTTTGGTCCTGTTATTTTATCTTTTATAAGTTTGTTATATTCACCTCCTACCACATCTGTTTTTGTTAATGGACTTCAATCTCCTTATTTTACTCTCCAGCGAGGCACTTGTCAAGGTTGCCCTCTTTCACCTTTGCTCTTTATTTTATCTCTTGAACCCTTTCTTCACTCCCTACGACATTCTTCTGCATTTCGTGGATTTACACATAAGTCAATTGAAATCAAGTTCACTGCATACGCAGATGATATTCTATTATATCTCTCTGATCCTTCTACCTCCTTGCCCGCTTTCATGGATCTTTTATCTGCCTATGCTAATCTGTCTGGTTATAAATTAAATTTTTCTAAATCCGAAGTACTTCCACTAAATAAATATTGTTTAAGAAGTATGTTCGAAGGGACTGATTTTAAATGGAACACTAATTATATTACTTGTTTGGGAATAAAATACGCCTCTTCAATTGCTAGAACAGTTCAGCTTAATTTGGAGGATGTTATATTAAGGATATCTGGTATGGCAGATAAATGGTCTCCCCTATTTTTGTCATGGTGGGGCAGGCTGGACACTTCTAAAATGATGTTGCTTCCTGTTATTAATTTTTCCTTGTCCATGCTACCAGTGAGGCTTCCCTTAAAATTTTTTAAAACTCTTAATGGTGTTTTAAGTAAATTTCTATGGAATGGCCGGAAAGCTCATATATCTTTATCTTCCTTGTCTGCTCCTAAAGATAGGGGAGGTGTAAATTTTCCCAACTTTCGTCAATACCACTCCTCCTTTTTAATCCGTCAAGTTTTACCTTATCTGTCTTCTTCGGATGCACTCTCCGTACCGGTATGGTATAAATTGGAGGAATCTGTGGTTCACCCGTTTTCCTTTTCCTCGTTAGCCAATTTTACTCATTCCCCTCGTTCATTTAAATCCCCAACCATTTCACAATTTATATTGGCCTTTAACCCCATCCTTAAAAAATCCCTTTCGCCTTTGCAAACATTTCTGGATTCCCTTATTTGGCATAAAAAGTCCATTAAACTCTCCAATCGTAACTTTTTTTGGAAAGACTGGGCGGCTAAAGGGATCATTCAGGTTAAACACTTATTACAGGATATGCACTTTCTATCCTCTCAGGAAGTGCAATCTAAATTCCATTTGCCTGCCACTTCTCTTCTTAAATACGATTCTTTAAGATCGCTCTTAACTCAACAGCTTTCTCTTCTCTCTGGAACACCCTCCTCTTCGTCTGACCCCCTATTAGAACCACTATCTACCTCTCTCTCAGTTCGGGCCTCCCATATATATCTAAATATCTCCATTTCTCTCTTCCCACACACCCCAAGAGTAAAACCGAAATTTTATGGGAATCTGATTTGCAACGCACTCTCCCTATACACACATGGAACTCGATTTGGTCACGACTACACCATACTTCCTGTAATGCTAGTACCACTCAAACTCTTTTTTATTTTTATCATAGGTTGTTTATAACCCCATTATCTATCTCTAAATTCAGTTCTGACCTATCCCCCAACTGTTGGTCCTGTAAATACACTCCTGGTACATATTTACACTCTTTTTTTCTCTGCCCTAACATTTCTCTTTTCTGGACAAATGTATGTAAGTTAATTACCTCCATTTGCTCCATCAACTTTCCTTTTGATATATACTCCATATTTCTGGGTAGTAATTCCTTACTCTGGTTTGGTGCTCGTAGGATGGGCTCCTTTGTAGATCTGTTACTTGCCAGTGCATTGCAGGTTATCACCTCCAACTGGAAAGATGCTTCTAAAGTCACTGTCTCTGCTTGGTGGAATCTTCTCTGTTCCCATCATAGGCTTGATAGAGCCTTGGCGACTACCTCTCAGCAACTCCTTTGAAAAGAAGCCTTCTGGTCTCCACTTACCAATTATTTATCTTCTTCTGCATTACGTAAAAATGACATTACCTTTGTTTTTCAACCGCCAAGAGTATAGTGTTCATCCTTTTTCACAATGTTCATATTTGATTGTTATTACTTTGTTACCTGAGATTGTGTAATGTTCATTATTAGATATCTCTATTTAATATATTTTGTAGGATGTTTCCTTCTATTTTCTTTCCTTTCTTTTTCTCCTGTATCTTTTCTTTTTTTTCTTCTTATAAAACCTAAAATGCTAATTTGTTATGGTACATAACTCCTTAATTGCTTTTAAATTGGACTCTATTTTTTTTTCCGGATAACGTTAGCTACATTAAGTTTTTCCTTTCCTTTATCATATACATTTTATGATACCTTTTGTACCTCTTTTTATAATTGTTGATATATTATTGTACCTTGTTATTTATTTGCTTCAATAAAGCTCTTTAAACTAAAAAAAAAAATCCAGTGCTGAGGTATAAAAAAACAAGGAAATATGAGAATTAAGGTAGAAGTGCTATATATATATATATGTATGGCATACCAGTGTGCGATCAGGATGCATTTAGAGAGGTGCCCTGATTATCACCCTGTCACAGTAGAGGGTGTATAGGAATGGGGGCTGTATTTAAAAAAAAGACTGGACATGCCGTTTTTGTAAAGATCCACAACAAAGGTAACTGCAAGGCCTGCCTCCTCGGTGAAGTTCCCCTCCTCTTGAGTGGGGTTGGCTGCATTCTAGATGCTCAGGCTGTAGTACACCATCCTCATAGTCATAAGTCCAAGGAGAAGATGGGAGAGCTAGGGTGTGGGCCTGATTTTTGTGTAACGTGAGTCAGCTGTGTGTGACTCAGGTCAGTCGAAAGATGTTCACAGCAGTTTCTATTCAGTTTTTTTCCATAGTGGCAGTCTCTGTCTATGCTGCAGAGCTCTCCAACTATAGGCGTAGTTCAGTAATCCAGTTGGAAAGTTACCAGTAATAATTTCACAGTCCTAATTTCTGTTGTAAGGATCACCACCCTTCTTGTCTAAGAGGACAGAGACTCCAAAATCCTACTATTGGTCTGATGAGACTTTCACCCGCCGGAATTGGTGAATACCATCTGAACTGAGAGGGTTAGCTGGAAATCTAAGAGAGCGGAGATCTCTGTGGAATGGGACCAGTGAGGGACCTCTCTGTAGTGTTGCTGACGTGTGGGCGAGACCACCTCTCCCTGTGATGTAGGGGAGAGATTAGTTGGGAACCCCTGCACGTACTGACGTGGGCTGGATGGGCTGTGTTGTGTCCCTGGTGGGACACGGGGACCGTTGTGCTGGGGGGCGCTTCTGGTATTGAGTGGGGCCTGCAGGGAAATCACAACACGGAGCCGTCTGTGCTTTACTCGTGGCTCCCGCGTCCGTGCGCCGACTGACGTCACGTCCGCGGGGCTGGTTTATTAACATTAAGGTCACATGACCTCGGGCCATTCCATTCGGCTACTCGCCCGTAGGGGTAACCACTTTCAGCACCTCTCGGATGGATGCAGGATCGGGTCACCCCGAGGAACGCACCCATAACTTCCTGGGCGCAACATTACATTCCTCCCCAAAAATAAACAATGCAGAACTAACAATCAACAGTGTCCATTACAGTAATATCGACACGTTCCCAAACACTTAGGGACAATATGGAACAGTCTTACGTGAAGTAGTCCTTCAGCTTGCGAGTTGGCTCAGGATTCAGGCGGAGGTGGTATTGGGATCTTCCTCGCCCACTCCGCTCTCCCTCTTCCTCACTGGCCTGAGAAGAATGCCCGCTGTTGGGCATGCTTCCTGGTGATCGTGACCCTTGTTCCACAGGGGACATGCCTCCCGCAGCTTGTTCCATGCTAGGGACCATGCCCGGGCTGTAGGAGTCGGCTGTTGCATCATCCGGATCAGGGCAGGGTCCGGTCTCCAGTTGTGGATGGCTCAACTCCGCAGGAGCCGCAGGGGGAGAGCGAAACGGCTTGAAGTGTGCAAGGTTCCGGGTTACCGTCTCACCACCTCTTCTGGCCGTGATACGGGTTCCTCGCAGATGAATTATCACCCAGAGCTTCCTTTCGTAGGTGACGTTGAATTTGCTATTCGTCACACAATTCTTGAGCAGGACCAGATCGCCCACTTTGAACTTTGACGGTCGAGCCCTCCGGCGGTGACTGATGTGAGCATGACGATGCTTCCTGCGATTATCTACCTGGTCATCATTAGGGTGACTGGGGCACCACTGCGGGTGGTGTGGAATAGTGTCAGCGACTACTCGGCCCATGGACAAGTGCCTGGGGGCTACCCCTGTGGTGGAATGAGGTGTTTGACGATAGCTTCGCAGGAATGTGAAGATTGCAAGCTCCACTGACTGATGACGATCATGGGCTATTCGGATCACTTTGTTCAATGTTCGCATGAATCTTTCCACCTCCCCGTTGGCTTGCGGCCACCGCGGGGTGATTCGTCAGTGTTTGATGCCTAATGATGACAGGTACATGGCCATTTCCTGCCCCTGAAATGGAGGACCATTGTTAGTTCTCAACTCCTGAAACATGCCATGAGTCGCCATCACCTTTTCTATCTTCGGAATGACCTCCGCGGCACTCAGCGTATTGATTATCTCCACCTCGGGATATTTTGAGTGATCGTCAATAGCCACGAAGGTGTGCCTTCCATCTGGGAGACTGCCAAAATCCAGACTGACGCACATCCAGGGGCGCCTAGGCCTTGGCTCTGTGAATATTGGAGCAGGATGAGGGGCTTCACCCATGACCTGGCACCACTGACATGATCGGACAACGGCCTCCACTTGTTCGTCCATCAGCGGAAACCATACCTTGGTCCACAGCCGGGATTTAGTCTTGACCATGCCTTGGTGGCCGATGTGAGCGAGTTGTATTACTCGTGCCGTCAGGGATGTCGGGATGACCAGCCGATGTCCTCGCAGCAGGCACCCTGTAGCATCTTCTGTGAGCTCTTCTCGGACCTGATGTAGACTCTCCAAGACACGTCGTGCTTCAGGGATAAGTATCTTCCACCCTTCCCTTGCTCTGTGCCAATTTCCGTGCTGTAGGTCTTGCTTTATTCACTGCAAACACTCATCCTTGTTTGTCTCTTCTCTCAACACGTCCATGGAAAGTGGCAGGGGACACGATCGCGCCGTGATGCAGCGAACATACTCTTCCGTATCCGCCACGTCTTCTTCTTCCTGGGCTGTTGCTGCTCTCGGGTGGCGAGACAGGTAATCAGCCGGATTCTTGGTGCCTGGCTGATATTCCACTCGACAGTTGTAGCCTTGTAGATGCAACATCCATTTTTCTATCCTGGGTGGTGGCTTTGACGAGGTTCCTGAGAACAGAGACAGAAGTGGCTTGTGATCTGTCGCAACTACAAAGGGCTTTCCATAGACATAAAGATGGAAATGACGGCACCCCCAGTGTATTGCGATGGCCTCCTTCTCTATCTGGGAGTATCTCTGTTCTGTGTCGGTGACGGAGCAGCTGGCAAAAGCCACCGGGGCCCAGTCTTCTTCAGCGTGACTGCATTGCAGCAGCACAGCTCCCAGCCCTTTAGGGCCAGCATCCACCGCGACCATCGTCAGTTTCCGTGGGTCGAAGAATGCTAGCGTTGTGGCAGCGGACAATGCTTCTTTGATGCTGCGGAAAGCTTCGGCGTGTTCCTTGCTCCAGACCCACGGGACGGATTCTTTGGTGAACTCTCTTAATGGTTGGGTGAGCGTAGTGAGGTCACGTATGAAGCGGCCACAATAATTGACCATTCCCAGAAAGCTTCGGACTTCCGTGACACTGTTTGGAGCTGGGGCGTTCTGGATATCCTTAACTTTGTCCGGGTCAGGATTCACTCCTGCCGAGAAGACGTATCCAAAAAATTGCAACTTCGTCCGGAGGAATTCCCATTTCTCCCGGTGCAGCGTGAGCCCAGCCTCGCGGATCCTTTGCAGTACCTGGGCCAGGCGGGCATGGTGTTCGGCAATGGTCTTGGCGTAGATCATGATGTCATCGCTGACATTTATTACCCCCGGGATGTCCATGATCAGCTCGTGAATGACATTTTGGAAGACTTCAGCCGCACTGGATATGCCGAAACTTAGCCGAGTGTATCGTCGGAGACCGACATGAGTGGAAAATGTCGTTATGTTTCGGGATGCTTGGTCTAGCACTAGCTGATGGTATCCGGAGCGAAGATCCAGCTTCGAAAACCAGCACGCTCCTGCCATTTCTCCAATCAAGTCATCGATCGTGGGTGTGATGTGGCGCTCCCTTTTGATGGCCACATTGGGCAGCCGCATATCCACGCATATTCTGACAGCGCCGGGTTGTTTAGGCTTCTGGGTGACAACGATCGGGGACACCCACGGAGTGGGTCCAGTTACTTTTTTGATTATACCAGCCTCTTCCAACTTGGTCAGCTCCTTCTCGACAAGGGGGCGTAGGTGAAAAGCGACCCTCCGGTGACGTAGCGCTACTGGTTGCACCGTAGGATCTATGTGGAGATATACTTCTTTGCCCTTAAATTTTCCTATGCCCTCAAACACAGATGCGAACTCCGCTAGTAGGTGCTGGATGGACTCTTGATGTATACCAAGTGCAAATGTCACCATTCCTAAGTCTTCGGCCGTTCTACAGCCCAGTAGCATGCCCTGCCCATCCTCCGTCACGTACACGGTAGTGGTGATTGATCGGGCCTCGTGCGTGATCATCGTCTTGAACTTTCCTCTAACTGTCAGTGGTCGATCCTGTCCATAGGCGAACACCGTGATGGTCGTGGGGTTCAGTGAAGGAGCAGGCTGCATGGTGTTGTACAGGGCTGCTGACATGATGTTTATGCTGGCCCCTGTATCCACAACGGCGTTAAGATCTTGCTGACCGACTTGGATGCGGCACTGGGGAAGCTGGCGTGACTTCCGAGTCGCCGTTCCGATCATGTGTACCGTGTGTACCATCTGTTCATCGCCCTCATCATCGTCCATGTCACTTATTTCTCTGCCTTGTTCTGGGATCAGGTTCACCGTCGGTCGTGATTTTCTGTATTTCTTCGTGTGACACACCTTCTCAAAATGATTGAATTTGCCGCAGCTCGTACATCTTTTGCCCTTCGCCGGACACTCCACCGCATTGTGAGGCACTCCGCCACAGTATCCGCAGCTTCGCGTGTTTCTTGGTGCTGCGTTCCTTGGTTCCTTCTTGCCATGTCGGGGCACTGTCTTGGTGGTCACCACATTGACCGGTTCTGCTTTGACGGGCTTCTGTAGGGCCGCCTCCATGTGGTTCGCCCTGGCTTTGGACAATTCTTTGCTGCGCCCCAGTGTCAGTATGTCCGGGAGCGGCTTGCCCGATTCTTCAAGGATTCGTTCTCGGAGTTTCGCCGATGCGCAACCCTGTATTATTTGTCCTCTGATCTCTTCTGTTTCATCACGGAACCCGTACGTGCTCGCAAGGTTCTTGAGTCTCGTGTGGAATGTGTCCAGCGATTCGTCGGGTAGCTGTCGTGCCTGGCGGAAGATGAAACGCTCGTAATCCTGGTTCGCCATTGGCTCAAAGTATCCTGTTAGAGCATTGATGAGGGTGTGGTGTGTCTTGGGGGTTGCTTCTGCCAGCGTTTTGGTGATGCGGTGGATATCTTTCCCTCCCAAGTGAAGAATTAAGGCCCTCTTCTGATCCTTGTGGACCTTTGTCGCTTCAAAAAATATTAGCAGGCGTTCTACCCACTCCTTCCATTTGGGTGCCTGTGCTGAAGGTGGTCCCTCCACCACGAAGGGTTCAATGGGAGGTATGTTGGACATGATAGGAGTCCTAACAGCTACCTTGCAGGATTACTGGGCCAGTCTCTCTATGCCTCCCCAATGTCCAGGAAACTCACTGCGCAATGCCAGCCGGGCACCTCCCCACTTCTGCCAGATTTAGGAGGGCACCGGGCACCAGACCGTAGCGGCCACTGAGAGGCCAGAGGAGCGTGGTATGAACAGGCCGCCGATGAGGAGCGCTGAGCGCGTGATGAGTCAAACGCGCATGCGCATCACTGCCAGCGTGTTGCCGAGTCGCGTGTGGCAGCGGGACCATGCGGGCCGAGTTGCGCCTCACCGTGAGCTTCGTTCCTGCCACCGATCTCCTTCCTGATTGTCCCGGGCACACCGCACCTCCGGAATCACGGAGTGCGCGGCGTGCAGCAGCGATGAAATTGCCGCGTAGCGCAGAGCCCAACTCCGCGGCCTCCGCCGTGCAGGGGAGCGGGGCACGCCCACCCTCGTCACCAGTGTTGTGTCCCTGGTGGGACACGGGGACCGTTGTGCTGCGCTTCTGGTATTGAGTGGGGCCTGCAGGGAAATCGCAACATGGAGCCGTCTGTGCTTTACTCGTGGCTCCCGCGTCCGTGCACCGACTGACATCACGTCCGCGGGGGCTGGTTTATTAACATTGGGGAGAGGATGTGGTCCGTCGGCTAGACTGCCGACTTTGGTGCCGGAAACCAGGGTTCGAGCCTCGGGGTCGCGTCCACATCCTGTGATTCTGGGCAAATCACTTAATCTCCCCGTGCCTGAATGTGTAATGTAAATACGGTGCTCATGTAAAGCGCTCCAATACCTTCGGGTCGAGTTTGCGCTATATAAATATGCAACAAACAAAAAACAAAAAAAAACATTAAGGTCACATGACCTCGGGCCATTCCATTCGGCTACTTGCCCGTAGGGGTAACCACTTTCAGCACCTCTCGGTCGGATGCAGGATCGGGTCACCCCGAGGAACGCACCCATAACTTCATGGGCGCAACATTACAGGCTGGACTGGCGTACGCCAGTTCAGCGTACTAGGCGTGAATAAAGAGCCCGGGGCTTCGGGCGCGGCTCAGTCGTGATCTGGCCACCAATCTACGCACTGTGTCCAGCCTGTTGTTGTGCCCACGTGGTTAGGCCGGTAATCACCCGGCTAGACACTACACTCCCCAGGTGCGACTGGAGGCACCCATTCCAATCCTGATTAACTCTCGAGTGGTAGTCTCTCTAGATTGTCACCACGCAGAATGTTGTGATTCCGAGAAAAGAAATAGTAGAGTTGTTGATGAGGGAGCAAGTTGCAGCGCTTTATTGTGTCTGAGGCTTTCTTTGCACTTTTCAAATAAACTTCTATGTTATTTAGCCACCTCCTCTTCCGGTGTTCTTTTTCATCATTTTGTATTAAGCAAAATGTGAGCCCCGCAGTCCACACCGCTGCTCTTAAGCATGGAAGGTGTTCTATGAAAATACCCTTTAGTTAAATAAATACATGTTTCAAGCGCCACGACAAGGAGACACAAAAGTCATTCCAAGCAATAATTAATCCCCTAACAAAACCTTACCGTTGAAGAACATTATCGAAATTTGTATATGGCGGAGAAACAAGAGTCGATTTTTAAGCAAAGACTGACACCTACTGACCAAATAAAATACGACGATTGTTGCATCCATCCACTGTCATTTCTCTCTGTGTCGTTGGTCTCAGATCAACAGACGTGACATTTTCCACACTGTTGCTGACTACTGTCAAAAGAAGCCACAGGAACCCTATGGGTTCCATCACACAGAATTGATGGAAATTTCCACTGGCTGCCAGCAGCTAACACCTTTGGGGAAGATATATGTAAGCTCTCAACGACTATAGAGACTCATTCCGGTATTCTTTGTTAAATATGAATCGGTATTTCCTATTTCGAGATCCAGATCTGAAGACGTGCTTTTTGTGATAGAAACCTATATTTTACAAGAAACGGTGGCACATGGAAAATGTTTAACGGTTACCTGTAAAATATGGATTTCTTCATCATAACAACAGCCCCCAAACCACTTTACAGAGCGTTACTTTTGTCGAAGTTATGCCGCAGGGAGGGCCAAATTAGGTGGGAAGGTTTCTAAATTATTCCGCAAAAAATGCAAATTACGTGGTACTTTCTCCGGCACTATTATTTTTATCCATTTGACTTAGAAGCATTTTTTGTGAAAGCTGCAAATTATGTGGCAAAGCAGGACATACATAACATTTGTGGTTAACCCTGCAGACACAGAATTACGTAAATCCACTGGCCATTACCATTGTCCACTCTGTGAGCAACAACTTATTGACATAAGAAGAACTTGCACCGCCATCAATTTCAGATATCATCAGTGATGTAATATGTGAGGTCATAAGCAGTGCATCACAGCGGGGCAAGTTATAGTTATGTCATTTATGTATAACTGGCAGAATTTCCCTGGTTTTATGTATTTTAAATGGTTATGCTTCTTCAGTGAATTAATAAAGTTTTTTTGATGTAAGTTAAAACCCTACTAACTTCCTCATGTATAACTCCACTTTAACCTTAGTTTTTAATGAGTTTCTATGTTTTTTAATGAAATTTAATATGTTAGTACGATAAGTTTGTGGCCATGCACGGTCTTGCCGTGCATGGCCTTTGGCAACGACCCACATGCCACTTTTTTCCCATTATTTTTGGTCCCGTGGGATTCCTGCGATAGTCCTTGGTGAGTCCCTTGGGACCCCATGGGGGCGGGGGGTCGCTGTCTCCTCCGGGATGTCCTGCGGGAATGCAGCAAACCAGAAGTATTTTGGGGGGGGGGTTTTTGGCCCAAGGCAGTGTCCTTCTGGGACTCCCCACAAGGGCTAGGGGATCAGGGAATCCCTACCCTGGCCCCTATTTTTTTGTGTGTTTTTGTGGACTTGAGGACCGAGTCCATAGGTCTTAAAATGGCGGCTGCAACATTTTTCTTCATGTTGTGGTAGCTAATCACATTGTGAGGCCCAGAGGATATCTTGCAGGACTAACCAATCGATTTGCACATTTTGACTTTTTTCCCCCGGCTGTCCTGTAGGATTTATATGGGAGTCCCCCACCAAGAGATATCTACGAATTTAAAACCTTAATTTCTCTAAAAGAGCTGAACAGAATTAAATCACAAAAAAAGCACACTTTTTTGGATAAATATCTAGCGTTCTTGCTAAATTTGGTGTAATTCTCTTTAGTCATTATTTCAGGAATTTTCCTTATGGAAAATGCATGTAGAGAAAAATGTTTTGGGACCATCTCCTTTTCTTGGCCCCCCCCAGATCACCCTGAAACTTTACAGGAAGGTGCTGATGTAATGAAACTTTATTTGTTGGTAGTTTCATAACGATTTGTCAAAGTACGCCAAAGTTATTAGCAAAACAAAAGCGCTCTTCCTATGGAAACTGTGACTCACATATAATTACACACACACATATATATATATATGTGTATATATATATATATATTATTATTTTTTTCATTTCACTTTTTCCGCCGAAGCCACCGCTCACTTGTAGTGGGTGCCTCGAATGACAAGGACGGTCTCGTTTGGTACATGTAAAATCAAAAAAAATTGCTGAGCACTCAAAAGCTGCATATTAATTAATTTATTGAAGCTTGCAAACAAAACAAGCATTGGCATAGCCAATAGGTCTCGCCTTTGGGACCTGCTGCATAACTAAATACTTATAAGGTCCCAAAGGCGAGACCTATTGGCTACGCCAATGCTTGTTGTTTTTGTTAAGTAAGGTGGAGGAGACGTGGCCTTGTTTAGAAACACCTCGTGACACTGCCTAAAAACAGCCTAAGGCGAGGTGGGTGGGAAGGTGGGAGGTGGGGCGTTTGTAGTGCAACTAATTAGAAAGTTCCCTGGAGCCATTGCACAGCCTTATCTGTTTCAACAAGTCTGCAGACTAGAGACATGTGTCCACAAGTAATAAAAAAAAAAAGGAGGTCGTAAAAACATCGGAAAGGAGAATAGCAAAAACAAGCACCAAATGTCAATTGATTACAAAAAGGATACGAGCTTAAGCAAAAGCTGTAGTTTTTTTCTTAATTTAATGTAATACGTGTGTTGAAATGTTGTCAGCTTAGATAAGCATAAAGGCTGGTGCTTGAAATGGCAACGTAGCCAACCACAAGGTTCCAAGCTTTTAGAACGTGGCTGCAGGGAGTCCTAAATGCTGCTTTATACTTTCAGTGCGAGGCGCGCGCTCATATTTGAAATACATTTTTAATGCTGCAGCAGCAACATACTTTAAAGTGGCTCTGTGTGCACATACATCACTGGCTGAAAAGCGCAAAGGAAACGTGCTGCTGCAGCATTACAAATGCATTTAAACATCAGCGCGTTCCGTTAGTCACCGGTTTAAATTAAGCCCCAGAGTGCACGTGATGCCTAAATAAAATAGGTTCGGAAGCTAGGAGAGGAGGGTGCGGGGTCTGTTGCTGGCTAGAACATAGCGGGGGTTGGGGCACATTGTGCCAGTATCAGCCTTTATTTTGCAGAGAGGTGTCCCGCATGTGCACTACAGTCCGCGAGAGTGCATGAGGCAGGGAAGTATTAGGGGCATTGTGGGTCTACTCTAAGGGACAAAGGGGATGGACTCTGATATCTACTGAGCCTGCCTTTATGTTTTAGAAATACGGGGAAAGCAGGAGAAAAGACGGGGAACACAATTGCAGTGTCGCGCACGCTGTTAAAAAAAACAAAAAAAACAAGCATTGGCTGCGCGGCCGTGAAACTGACAGGGCCGCGCGGCCGTGAAAGTGAAAGTAAGCGGGTTTTGGAAGTGCAAACAGTGGCTTTTGCTGGCGACCAGCTTGCGTTCACGCGAGCGTCCAGATGGCGAGGGAAGCCATATGGCGCCTGATCGCGCGTGCACGCTCGCGTGAACGCAGGCTAGTCGCCAGCAAAAGCCACTGTTTGCACTTCCAAAACCCGCTTACTAAAACTCTCGCCAGAGCAGCGCATGCGCTGGCTCAGGCGAGACCTAAAAACGACAAACGCGTTTCAGCCTCTTAGCCTTTCTCAATGTTGATTCGCTTATCTGGAAATTACATTATATCATGTAAAAAGCAAAGTTGATTGGGCAGCAGGCTCTCCATAGAAATTAATGACGGACTACAAATAGAACTGCCTAACAGAACAGGGTTAATGTGGCAGCCATTCTGTCATATTACTGTTTGACATTGTTTTTACACATTGTGTAGTGATATCTTGCTGCAACACTTTCAATCTATTACAATTTAATTTCATGTAGGTTATACATTTACCTAAAATTATCGTATAAAACATAATTTCACAATTTCGCCCTGGATGGGCCCACATAATTTGTGTTTTCGCTGTTTCCCATGTCCAGCCCTGAAAATCATAATTGTATTTTTAATATCCCGAGATATCTTGATATCTCAATCAAGGGCAATTCAATTTTCTATAGGCTATACATTCACCAAAATAATCGCACATGATTTACACCATTTCGCCCTGGATGGGCCCATCTAGTCTGTATATTTGCTGTTTCACATACATTAACGTTGTAAATCACAGTTGCGTAATTAATTGAATTCATTATGCCCTGAATGGGCCATTTGCGTCTAAACAGTTATTGTAATACCACATGACTCTGTTCTCGATAGTGTAAAGCGTTATCATATAGCCCCAAAATAAACATAAGATTTAATCAATCAAATAAAATCTATCAAATACATTCCCTATATGCAGCCGGGGGAAAGTGTTCCATAGCTATCTTGTTTGGAGATTTCATATTGCTTTTAAAATTAGAAAGGGGGAGGCCTCATGATTATAATTATCTCATTTAAAAATTTCATATTGATTTTTAGAAATTTCATATTGATTTTTAAATTTGGAAGGAAAAGACCTCATAATTTATGTAGGGGAATTCCTATCTATCATGGCGTGCAATTTTACCTTGATGCTAATTCGCCTATGGCTATGTGGGAGGGCGGGTCGGATATACAGACGCGGAGGCTGAATGTACTTTCCAAATGCACGTTTTTTATTATCAGTGATTGGGATATTAGAGGTTACGGATGGTGTTTCTTCTCTCTCTTCTCCTTGGTCTGTCCTCTTGGAGCTTGGATGGGGATCGGATGTTGTTGGACCCGGCTCTTCCGTCTTGCTGGTGTTATCCCGGAGGCTCATAAGAGAGGAGAAAAGGAAGCCGTCAATCACTGTTTGATTGTGGGGTGAGAAATATTACTACCCGTCACCGCACCAGGCGTGTTATCATCGGGACGTTTGAGGAGAATAGACTCTGTGAAGTTTTCAACACAAAACGACTAAACAAACCAAAGGGGGGGGGGGGGAAAGAAACGCAAGCGGGATAAACCAGGGACGAGTGCTACCTCTGACTCAGTGAAGGAGTATAGGCGGTGCTCGGCATAAAGAATGAAAACAAAGATGTGCACCAAATAGAGGGGTTGTGCCACACACGAGTGTCTGTGTTGGTCGTAATTCTATTATCCTTCTAACCCGTACCCGTTATCTCGACAGTCCTCCCACTACCCTCGTACCCTCCCTCACTGTCCCCGGGATCGTGATCACTCACCGGCTCTGCCGCAACTCTCCTGAGTTGAGGCCGCTCTCCAGCCTCCTCCGGTGGACACCACCACTCCTCACTCCACCGCTCGTCCAGCTCCTCGTTGTTCTCTCCAACACGGTCGCAGTCTTCGCTCTTCGGTTTCTCCTCGTCCTGCTTCCTGCTTGTCTCCAGTCCGCTGTTGGTCGATGACGATCCTCCTTCACGCCGACTCGCTTTCATTTGGAACGGCGAACTGCTTCCGGTGTCAACTCCTCCTACTTCCGGTCTCGGGTCTCGGTCCCGCTGTAGGGAGATAGGACAGGCAGGTGTGTCTCGTCTCCTAGACCCTACCTCCCGAAAATCAATCCTCGGGGACCGGACTCCGAGGGAAGAAGCGTTTCTACAGTGTGGGTCCATGACGGCAGGTAGGAACACGGTCCCCGCGCTTACCGTCTCACAGGCTAACTGCCCCAGTTTTCATAATTATTTTCATCTACGCCTATCCATTAATCTGAGAGCCTGTATAGAACTATAGTTCTTCTTAAATGTTAGGGCCCTGTTCTACCCCTATTCATTGATCTTTCATCCCATATAGGACCATAGTTCCTCCTCACTGTTCAGGCCCCATGGGCGTGCGGGTTCTTAATTCAACTATGTAATGAGATTCCAACTGCCTTAAGGATCTGACCCTATCACCTCTTCTTTCTTTCTGAGGTAATTGGTCTATACAGAAAAATCTCAACAGATCACTTCTGCTTTGATGCATTTCTGCAAAGTGCCTGGACACTGGATATGAGGAATCGTTATTCGTGATTGCCCGGGTATATTCTAAAATCCGTTTTTTCGCGGGATGGATGGTACTCCCAATGTACTTCTTTTCACAGGGACATAATATACAATACACAACAAAATTGGAATCGCAATTCAGCAATTTGTTGATCTCTCATTTTTCTTTCTTGCCTGGAATCTCAATCTCCTTTACTTTTCTACAGTTTCTGCATGCCTTACATTTAGTGCAGGGAAAAAATCCTGTCACTCCCAATTTTGTAGGGTTCTTCTCCATGTAGTGACTATGTACTAGTAAATCTTTTAGTGATACACTCCTCCTATAAGTGACATCTAGTTTTTCTGGTAACTCTTTTCCCAAAATAATATCTGTGTTTATCTTTAAGACCCCCCAGTGTTTCTGAATGAGCCTTCGAATTTGCCCAAAATCCTCTGTGAAATGTAGTATCATCCTTTTCACAGTAAGATGCTCATTTTCTTTTTATTTCTTTTCGGGGGATAATAGTTCTTGTCTATCTTTCTGTTGGGCTTTGTGTATCGCTTCCCTTAACCCTATTACTGCCCATTAAAAATCCTTCAGTGCCAAGCTTTTAATGACTTTTTGGAGTGCTTTGCTTTAACATGCTGTAGCTTATGTAATTATGAATATAATGTTGGGAAACTATATATTTTTGGTTTCAGTACTTCTTGTACTATCAATTTATATATAAAACATACATTTATAAAACACCCTGAAGTCACATGACACAATTGAAGATGGCCGACAGGTGACTGTGAAAATGATAAGAGTAAATGACCGCGTTGGTAGGGTAATAAAAAAATAGTGTTTTCCAAAAGCAGATACGCAGAAATATTTATTGTTCTGTTTGCTCACCAGGTAAAAATGCAGATTTTGATTTTCTTTTTGTTTTTTATGTTTTTTGTGGCTATTTGTCATACTATGACAGATATAAGGCACATACATTTTTTATGTGTTTATATTGTTGTGCAGAATTTAAAGTTATAAGCCTAGCAGAATTGGTTCACAGTAGTAAAATGGATTTTCAGAGAGTACTGTTAGTAAAGATTTGAAAATACATATTTTTTTGGGAGATATGTTCAACATCTCAAAATGTATTTTCTGACTTTTATGCACAGTGTGATGCATATTTTGTGAATAGGTGGCATATGAGTTCATGCATAGCTCTTGAAGGTCACAGTCCTTGACCTTTGACCCTAAATGGTAGCTCCTGGAAGTGCACAAAAGATGTATCTTTGTAACAGCGAAATTGTTTTTGCAAAGTGAGGTATCATTGGAAAGGTCATTGTCAGATCTCAGAGGGCAACTAGTCAAAATTTGTAAGAGCTCAAAAAACCGTGACCTTTAACCCCTAAATCCACATTTTAAAACCTTTTTTCGTTTTTTTTTCTATTACCCGTGGATCAATTTCAGCAAGTGTGGTATTATTGGACTTGACATGAAAAGTACTATATTTTGCCTTGTTCAAATTATTGTAGAGGTCATAACATTTGACCTTTGTCCTCTATTTGCACTTACTGTAAGTGTTTCAAGGTGTTTAGTCCATTATGGTTAGATCATTTTTTACAAGTGTTGCAACGTTTGAATCGTCATGATAAGCACTTACATTTTTCTTGGTTAAATTGGTGGGGGGTCATGTAGTTTGACCTTTGACCTCTATTTTCACTGTTCTGAGTGTTTCATTGTCATTAATCCATTACTGTTAGATCATTTGTTACAAGTGAGGTATTATTGGAACTGTTATGATGAGTTCTACATCCTATTTAGTTACTGTGCTGAAGGAGGTTATCATTTTTTACCTTTGACCTCTAATTATACGTGTTTAGGTGTTTTAAGGTCGTTCTTGCACTACCCTTGGATAATTTGTTACTAGTTTTGCATTATTGTAATTGTCTTGATAAATACTCATGTTTTCCTTGGTTTAATTGGTATCTGGGGAATCATGTCTAATGAACTTTGACCTCTAATTACACTTTTCTGAATCTTTCAATGTCATTAATCCATTACGGTTGGATCCTTCCTGCCCCTACGACCCCCTATACCTCTACTTACCTTTGCTGTCATTGGTCTCCCTCCTGCAAACTCCGGTGCGATGCCTGCAGCCTATCTGTCAAAAGAAGAAACACCATTGAGAAGCATTGGGTGCCCGGCGCTGATTGGCACCCTGCACTTGGCCCCCCCTGTGCCGCTGGTGGTGTATGTTTGGTACTTGCTGACCTTTGGTCCCAAAGACTGGAACTGTAAGAGTGGTACTTACCTATTTAACCTTGATATTGTTTTCCGCGTAGATAACATTGAATTGTTCTGAAAATATTTTGTGTCGATTTTTGAAAGTGAAAAGTATTTTTATTTAATAACGTACTTATCTGATTGCGATGATCTTGGTCTTAAAATAAAATACAAACAAAGCATATTTTTCTAAAATTGGTGTGGATCTCCTTTTTGAGTCATTTGTCCATTATTGATCAAGGTTGTGCAATAAATGTCTTACACTCCTCCGTGTAGGGCCTAAGGCTGCTCGCCCACACTACCACTAATAGAGTATTTTGGGTTTTACATTGAGCCCTGTACACTTTTGGGGGACACCTGGACTCAGTGCATGGTATTACCACCTAGTGGCAATACCATATACAGAGCTAGCTTCCTACACTTTTTCACATAATTCACCTTAATAACTCCTCTCACTTTGCAGTCTGAGAAATAAAAAAAAGTAAACACAAATCCTGAAGCAATTTGTCAGAAGACAAAACACAGAACTTGAAGGCATCCTTATTTTTTTCTAGGATTTTCCCAATCCACCAAAATGACCCAAAGTGTGATTGAGGATGACGCCTGTTCATTGCGCCATTCACCTATGCCTACAATCAAACACTAATGTGCACAGACACCCATAGACCTCACTGCTTTAGACCCACTTACAGGTTGATTACTGTTGACAAATGAATTGCTTGACTTATCCCTACAGAGAAGAACCCTTTCTTTGCAATACTGTTAAATGCCTAGGTTTTAGGCTGGTTATTCAGCCCCCCCCTTATTTGGTTAATATCAACTAATATAGCAATCAGGTATACAACTCCCTCCAGGTGTCAAAAGGCACCCCCACCAGGCAACATGAAACAATTCCCACAAAAACCTAACATAGACAGATTCAACATCACCCTAGGCATGTTTGGAACAGTAATTTTACTTCAGGTACATAAGAGTTCACAGGTGGCCTTATCAGAGGCTAAGACAGGAATAGTTTTGCTCTGTGAAGGAAGGGCGTTGCAGTTTGTCCAACACAATTGCTATGTCTTTTCAATGCCACCCGTCCCCACGGCATGTGAAACTGAGTTGCACACATTGTCAGCCATGTCCAGATACGAATCAAGCAAAGGTAGCTATAGTGTCCCCAAAAATACCTTTCAAGCATTTCTAACAGAAATCTTTTCACAATTGCTTCAGGTTTTCCACATATTCTGGAGGCTGCAGAACAGAGTTAAAAAAATACTTGTGCCAAGATCATATTTATTTAGGTCAGGTAAAGCTGAGTACACTAACTCAGAGCACGGAACAGCAATTGACTCTCTACTCCACCACGTGATCTTGTTCAAACAAGTCTCCATTCACTGACCTACTCTCCACTTGTAACTCCACTTTTGAACCAGTCTCTTCTAGCACGCACCATATTTGCTTTCACCTCCAATTCACCTTTCCTGCAGCTCCACCTTGTCTTTTTGTACTCTCACTCTACAATTTCACCTCTCATGCAGCTCTTTGTACAATCTCTTGTATCACTTCAACTCTCCTTTCCTGCACCTATCTACACATTCTAACCTCTCCTACAACTCAGTCATATCCTCTCTTCAAACACAAAGTGTTTTACCCATGGTAAAGCTTTTTCTCATTTTGCCCTGTGTTAGCATAGCAAGGATGCCATGGGCCCTGGTGCAAGCAAGGAAATGGCCCCTTCAACTACTGGCTGGGTGCCACTGTACTTGCTGCATCATTGCATTTCTTTTTGGCCTCTCACCTCTACAGAACCTGACTCTCAGTATCCACTCTCATAGGAAAAAATTGAGGGTCTACAGAGATGGGCCAGCGTGGCTGAATGTAACTGAGAACTTCTGCTGGAGGTGGCTATTCTCTAACTGCTGTGCTCAACCAGACTACCCACTGTTGTGCACTGAGGAACATTGACTACAGAAGGTGCCAGAGATCGATGGAGGGATGCCCTGATCTGCTTGCTAAACGTAAATAGAGCATTGCAGCCACGGGTGCCCATGGAGGTGGGAATTTCCTACGGTGGACCAATGGCTTTGACTGTTCCCTGGTGTAGCAACGAGGCACTCTATTATACTGTGGTGCATAGGCAATGGTCGGATTATTTGGGTCCGGTGCCCTCCCCCCTCATTCCCCTTTATTTTACAAAGCTGTACCACAGAGTTGGTGGAGATTTGCGCCCTTTCTGGCCGGACTTGGTGCCCCTGCCCTAGAAGGAAATAGAGCTCTCCTTGCCTAGTGGAGAAGACTACTGCCGACCCTGAGCCTACGTCTATAACTACGAAAATGTGTGACGGAGTTACTATGGGTAAGAGAAGGTACAAACAGTCAATAACACAGCCAAGTTCTGAGGAGTCCTCCTCCCCCGCAGTGCTGTTTACGGACATCCATGATGCACCTGAGCCCTCTAAGCAACTTCACTTTGACAAGGTGCCGGCTGCCATTGCAGATCCCAATGTAACACTCCAGCAGGAGATAAGTGCTATGTTGGTGGGGTTAAGATTGCTTTATGCTTCAGTGGAGCACCACAAACTAGCAGATTGAGTGGACATGTTGAAAATTCTCTGAGTGAGTTACAGCCAGAAGAGAAGGCAATGGACCGTCAGGTGGAGGACCTCTCAGAGAGAATGCGTGTCCTGGAACGGCGCGCAGTAGACACAGAGGGGCCTAACTGGTGCAATAAGAGAGTGGCGGGGCTCCCCAAGGGGATCGAAGGATCTGGTATAGTGGCATTTCTGGAGAATTTACTTTGGACAGAGGTGGCCCCGACTTAACTGACCCCCTTCTTCACCTTGAAGAGGGCACATAGGGTACCAGCACACCATCCTCATCGCCCAGTGGTGGCTAGATTGCTCCACTATAGAGTCAGAGGCATTATCCTGCAAAGAGCTAGGGCGGAGGGCCCCTTTAAAATTGAAAACGCTAAAGTATCCATTATCCCGGATTTAACAGCCCTTGTCCAAACACAGAGTGCCTCCTTTCTGGAGGTTAAGAAGGCCCTCCGGGAATCCGGGCTACAATACTCGCTAGTGTTCCCTGCCAATTTATGGATTGTGTTGGATGGAAAGACCCACTTCTGTGATGATCCTGAAGCTGCTTGGGCCTGGTTGGAGGTGTACACGGCGGGGATGACCCTCCCAGGCCCAGGAAGAGGGCACTAGCAACCAGATCGAAAGCATGGAAAAGTTACAAGTGACCCTCCCGTGGTCTATCCCTGAAAAAGCCATCACAGTCCCAGGTGGAACAGAAATGAGCATCAGCACTGCTTGGGGTGGCCAAAATTGTCACTACTTGAACTCCATACGAGGAGTATGGGACACAGTCAGAACACAAATCGATGGCCTCAGACTCTGTGACCTCTGTGCCTGATAGTGGTGCCCCACCACAGATTACTCCTCAGTCAGTAGAAGACTTGATCTAACATTGTCTGAGTGGAAAAGGTGACCAGTGTCACTGGGCCAGTTGAGCGGGGTCACTGCTTGATATTTGGGGCACTGCGGAGCCCTCAATGTGTTGTCTGAAAGACTGTGTTGTCATCCCAACAAGTGGACCTACTGTGCTTTGACACCAGGTTGCATGAACTGGACAATGTCGTAAGGCAAGAGGAACATGTACAAACCCAACTCAGGGAGGCTAGGGAACTCTATAATGAAACAATGGAGCTCTTACAGTGCCACACATATAAAGAATACATAGCATGTGCGCATGACGAGGAGGGTAGACCTGGTAGGTTGTTGGCATGGCTCATTAGAACCGAGTCCCGAGGGACGCCCATCACCCAAATCAGTTTGGATGACAATGCACCAGTCAATGTTCCTGGTGAGATTAATATGGCATTCCAAGTATACTATAAATGCTTATATGGACAACCTGACCCGCTAGACGAGCATGGCGTGGCAGCATTTCTTGAAAGGATACCCCACAGAGGCTAGACCCGACGGCTAGGGAAGAACTGGGTGGCCCCATCACAGTCCAAGAAATTAGAGCTGTCGTTAAAGCTACGGCTAATGGGAAGACTCCAGGGTCAGATGGCCTACCAGGGGAATTCTATGCGACCTTTGCTGAGAATTTGGCCCCCCAGTTGGAGGCCCTGTACGCCGAATCATTACATAGGGGCTCACTACCTGCACCACCAGGGAAGCAATGGTGATTCCCCTCCCCAAGACTACGGCCCAGAGCGCCCGTCACTGCGTTCCGACCCTTATCCATGTTGAAGACAGATTTTAAAGTACTTAGTAAAATACTGGCACTCCGACTACTACCGTACATGCAGACGTTGGTACATAGTGACCACAATGGATTTATCCCAGCAAGAAGCACATCCCTGAACCTCCACAGGCTATACCATGTCTTATACCACCAGACGTGCAGGCATGCCCTCACACTCCTATTATGGCAATTGACCTGGAGAAAGCATTTGACTAGGTTAGATGGGATTACCTATACAAAGTAATGCTTTGGATGCAATAGGGGGAGCAGTGGGTGAAATGGATTAAGCTGCTGTATGAGTCTACCACTACATGGGTTAGGACGGGCCACAGAATCTCAGCGCGGTATAGTGTTTATAGAGGCACGAGACAGGGATGCCCACCGTCGCCCCTGCTGTTTGCTCTCACCATAGAACAATTGGCTGAGCTGTTTAGACAAGAGGGCGTACGTTATGGAATAGAGAGAGAGACGGTAGGGAACATAGTATTTAATTGTATGCTGATGATCTCCTACTTTATCTGGGTGATGTCTCAGCTGGGTCACAGCACGCCATGGCCGTACTGGAGGAATATGCACTATATTCGGGTCTTCAAATAAATAGGACTAAGACCTGTTTTTCCTCCATGGTGAAAGGCAGTCGACAGCCGGACCCCATTCCCCCAGGTTTGTGATGGTCTCCAACAGCAATTAAGTACCTAGGAATACGAGTGTTTTACACATTGGATGATTTGAGGGAGGGAAACCTAGGGGGCAACCTTAGATCCCTTAGGTCGAGTATCCCATTCTGACGGTCACTGAAACTGCCCATTATGGCACGTATCTCCTTATCAAAAATGGTTATGTTACCAAGACTGTTGTATTATTTTACCAACCTTCCGATCAGGATCCCTGGGACCTGGTCTAAACAATTGGACACTTTACTCAGAGAGCTGGTGTGGGATGGTGGTCGGCACAGGGTGTCATTGCAGACTCTTTGATGCCCTCCCAGTGAGTGACGGTGGCTTGGGAGCCCCTGACTTCAAAATGTATTATTTGTCCACCAAAATGAGAGACAGGTTTCCTTGAACCAACTGTACAAAGTGGTGCTATGGCTCTGCTGGCAGCAAAAGCACCTCAGTTAGGGCATTAACTCAAGGCAAGCTGCAAAGCATGTACCTACAAACTTTCCCTAGGCTAAACATCTGTAGTGGATGGTTGTCGAAGTGCCTAGTCCACCTAGAAAGGGTAAAAGAGAGAGAGTGTGCCTACAAACTGTCCCTGAAATAAACACTCTTTTTTTTAAATTTACTTTTTATTAAACAGATGTGATGATACAGTGGGAAACAGCGAAGCCACATGACAGTAGTATACAGTGGTGACATATTCAAATGAGCAGCAAACACAAATCACGTACAATCCCATATAATTTTAAATCGATTCAGAATCGGTGTCAACCCCAGCACGACGTAGCTCCTCAGTTGGGGATACACAGAGACCGCCACGTGACACATTCCATTTAGCCCATTTGTGGTCCCATTTCTAAGGGCAACCCCTGCGTTTGAAGACGTCTTTCTCTGCGATCATCGCATTGTTCATGTAATTGGACCATTTCTGATAAGTGGGCAGATCCCCGGCCCCCCATATCTGAGCTACATTTCTTTTGGCAAGGGCAAAGCCTAGTGAGGCCCACGTGCGCTCGGTCTGGGTCAAATCGGTTGCCTCACAAACATTGAGCAAACAAAGTCGTGGGAAGCTGATTATGTTTTTCCCACAGACCTTTGTAAGGGTGGAGAAGATTTTTCCCCAGTAGGACTGAAAGTGTGGGCATTCCCAGAGCACGTGGAAAAATGTACCCTCCGCATCACAGCATCTAAGGCACCCCGCTTCAGGCCGATGCCCCATTTTTACCAATGTCTGTGCCGATAGATAGGTTCTGTGTGGGATTTTGAGCTGGACTAAGCAGAGCCTCATCGGTATAGCGACCTCTTTAGGGAGGAAGGTGCTTCTTGCCAGTCGTCATCTTCAAAATAACCTAAATCTGATTCCCACAACTGCCGGAGACGCACCAGTGGGTCTGGCTTGTTGTTGATTAATTTGCGATATGTAAGTGATATTGCTTTGCAGGGCATGGGATCTGCTAAAAGCCTGTCTTCCAGTGGGGAGGCTTCAGGTAAAGTCTCACCACATGCCACATTGGTAGTTATTGCGTGGCGTATTTGTAAGTATCGGAGCATTTCTGACCCAGCCAGCTGGTATTCTGCTTGCAGGTCACTAAAAGGGACCATCTCATTTCACTTCCAGAGGTCACCTACGGAGGAGATGCCTATTAAGTCCCACTTATCAAAGCCCGGGCATTTGTTCAGTGTGCCAAGTTGCTCGGAGTCCCATAGGAGAGTGGCCAGTGTAATTTTCTTGTTCCACCCCAGTGTTCTTGTCGCTCTGTGCCAAATTGCAACTGTTTGGGCCGTAGGACCGGTAAGTCGCTGGCGTTTGGGATTAGAATAAAGTGCACACCGATACCCCACAGGGGTCATTATCCATTTGTCCATCCGGTACGCCGGTTCGGATGGTGGGGCAAAAACCCATTGGCTGATCACCGCCAGCTGGGAGGCCCAATAGTATTGTTTAAGGTCGGGTAACGCGATCCCCCCGTCATACCACCCCCTGGTCAATTTATGTGTCGCAATGCGCGGGTTTTTCCCATCCCATAGTAGCGTTCTGACCTCAGTGTCTACGCTGATGAAGTATGTGTCTGGGACTGCATAGGGGGTGTTGTGCAACGCATATAGGAACCTGGGCAGCGCCAACATCTTGAACAGCGCTGCTCTGCCTAGGAGCGTTAGGGGCAGAGACCGCCAGTGGAGCACATCATTATGGAGTCTAGTCAGCGGGCCCTTAAGATTGACTTCATAGAATTGGGTAGGACATTGGGTGATATATATGCCGAGATAGCGAAAACCCTCAGTGGCAATTGTAACGTCGGTACCCTTGGGCAGCCGAGGCAGGGGGCCCTGAAGCATACAGAGTATCGATTTCATCCAGTTTATAGTATATCCTGAGTGGGCGCTGAAGATTGCAAAGATATGTAAAATGCGGTGGATCGAGGCTGAGGGTGCCGCGACATACAGTAGGATGTCGTCGGCATACAAAGAAATTCGATCCTCATGGTGATCCGTCCATTTCAGCCCTCTAATCATGGGGTCACCCCTCACCCAGGTCGCCATGGGCTCCAATAGTAAGGCGAATATGAGGGGCGACAGGGGGCATCCCTGTCGAGTCCCTCTTTCAAGACTGAATGGCCGGGATGTATGCTGGTTGACAACCACTTGGGCAGTTGGATCGGTATATAAGAGCTTAACCCACTTTATAAATTTTGGGCCGAAGCCCATGAGTTCGAGGAGAGCAAATAGGTAAGGCCATTCGATAGTGTCGAACGCCATTTTGGCGTCTAATGATAACAGTGCTGCGTCTTCTTGAATGGTGTTAATTCTCCCCATCACCCCATGTAGTCGTCCAAGATTGAGGGCCATTTTTTGACCAGGCATGAAGCCTGATTGATCAGGGTGCACAAGTTTACAAATAACTGGGATCAAACGGTTGGCTAATGCCTTGGCGAGAATCTTTGCCTCAGCAGTTAACAGGGAGATCGGGTGATACGAATCACACCTCGTCAGTGGCTTACCCTGTTTGTGTATAACGACCACTGAGGCCAGCATCAGATCTTTAGGTAGCAACCCAGTGTGGTAGCTCTCTAAGTACATAGCTCGGAGAGCGGGAGTTATCTTGCAGGTCACTAATTTGAACATCTCTATTGGAAGCCCATTAGGGCCCATAGCTTTCCCCAACCTCGTCCCATGTATGGCAGTCGCTAATTCCTCCTCAGTAGGATCGCCCTCTAAGGACTCAGGATCTTCCAGGGTGAGGGTAGAGATCGGGATTGTGGCCAGGAGATCCCTGGAGTCAGTAAAGGTAGTACGAGTAGTGAAGGAGTATATAGAGGCAAAATGGGAGGCGGAGGCCTCAGCAATCAACTGTGGGTCACTCAGCATTTCTCCTGTGTCCCCCTCAATAAGGGGCACCCATCTCTGTGCGGCTTCCCGCTTTTCCAGCCATGCCAGTAGCTTTCCCGTATGGTCACCCAATTCATATATTTTGTGCAGAGTAGTTTTCTGTTTCGACCTAGCTGCCTTCAATGCGAGCTGCCTGTAGTCTTGCCTTTTTACGCTGAGAGTATGTAAGATCTGCTCGTCATCCGTGGTCGCTACCTCATCCTCCAGCCCTTGAATCTCATGTTCTAGAGTCTCCAATCGTGCCCTCAGTTCCTTCTTGTGCCCCGACATTAGAGAGAGTGCCTGACCTTTAATAACCGCCCCAAAGGCCCCCCACAGGATCTGATGGGAGTCAACAGTGTTGGTGTTCTCGGCAAAGTACTGGTCCACCCCTTTTATAATCGCGCGCTTTACATGTGGGATCTTCAAACACCAGGGAGTAATAGAAAGGGTGAGACGTCTGTTTTCTTGAGGCAGGGCCAGCTGCGTAAGAACAGGAGAGCGGTCAGAAATACCACGCGCCAGACACCTGGCTTTGGTAAAGTTGGAGAGATCATCAGCTTGTGTGAGCAGGTGATCGATTCTGGATTGACTACCATGCGCGCCTGAGTGGAAAGTAAAATTACGCGCTAAGGGATTGAGATGGCGCCAGAGATCAACCAAGCCAAACGCCAAGAGAAAGTCCAACAATGGCGAAGTGCCCTGTGGGTCTGGACGAGGGGGACGCCGATCTACCCGCCCCTCCACCGTTAAATTAAAGTCGCCTCCCATCACAAGAATGCCAACTGGGAGGTTAAGCAGGAATTTACCCAAGTCGGCCAGTGTAGGTTTTTTCAGCAATGGAGGGATATAAATCGAGAGGACATTTAGGGGGCGCCCTTCCCAAGTCCCGGCAACTGCCGCAAATCTACCCTTGGCATCCACCCATGTGTCCTTTAATATGTATGGGCATTGCTTGCGAATGAGAATACCGGTCCCTCTCGAACCGGAAGTGAAGCCCGAATGGGCCACCAGTCTATAACCCCATCGATTGAGTGCCTTACAGGTATTACCAATAAGATGTGTCTCCTGCAGCAGAGCCATATCAGGGCCTGCCTCTTGAGATATTGGAGCACAACCCCTCGTTTCAATTTATCTCCCAGTCCGTTAACATTCCAGGTGAGGATACGGAGCGCTCTCTTCACGTCTTGGTCAGACATAGTGTAAGTGGGTGTCGCAGGGCGCTGCTCGCCCAGAGCCCATGTGTGGTTGTCACTAGTTGGTACAGTGGGCCGGCAAACTCTGATTGTGTTCGTCTTAAGGACGTCTCTGTTCCCCCCTCCATCACAACAAAATAACTACATAAACTCGAAAAACAAACCCCCCGCCCCCATAACATCCCACTCCCTCCCCCCTCCCTGCCTCCCTGCATGGCGGGTATTGAACCTCCCGCCACCCCAAACTTGCAGAGTGCCTATCGCCCACCCTTGAAATATTAGGGAACGTGTTCCAACCCCACTCCCTGAGGCATATGTGAGTTACTTGTGTATGTACATCGTGTTATAAATAACAAACAGCAACGATACCCCACAATAGGTAGTAACGGAGTCCGTGCAGCGGCTTGCAGCCACATCAGGCGTCCCCGTAGTCACAGTACAAAGCGGGGCGATGCCAGCTGATCCTGTGCCGGGCACAGGCGATGAAAGTCAGACCTCTTCGAGTGTGACAATGTTCATGTATGAATCAGTCCGCTTGCTGGTGTTCTGATGTGTTTCTCTCCGTCTCTGCGCCATTCGGGGAACTTGTTTGACGGCCCGAGCAATCTTTGTTACCAGGGCCACGGAGTTCTTTGTGATGTCGCTTGCCCACTGTGCGCCAGCCATCCAGCCAGTCCCATGCATCCTCGGGACTAATGAAGAACCAGGTTTTCCCTCCGGATTCAACTCGTAGTTTTGCTGGAAACAACATGGCATACTTGATTTCTTGGTCCCGGAGGGCGCGTTTCACCTCAAGAAAACCACGGCGTTGCCTTTGTACTCTCAACGTGAAATCAGGGAAGAAGGTGATTTTGCTGTTGTCCAGTGTGATCTGCGGGGCCACTCTCGCTGTGCGAAGTATGGTGTCCCTATCACAGAAGTTGAACACTCTGGCCAGGATGGGCCTGGGAGGTGCGCCGGGTTTGGATCGGCCGCCCGCTACTCTATGCGCACGTTCGATAGAGAAATATTTGGACAGTCCTTTGGGTTGAAGATGTTGCAACACCAGGTCCTCCACGAATAGATCCGCCGCCGGCCCTTCCGCTCGTTCTGGCACCCCTAATATGCGGACATTATTGCGGCTCATCCTGCCTTCATAGTCGTCCAGTTGACGCTCTAGCAAGTCTTGGTTAGATTGAAGATCTGCGACTTGGCGTTTAAGGAGAGTGGTGTCATTTGTTAAGTCCTTTGTTGTGGATTCTACCTCCTTGATGCGATCGTTCATGTTTCTCATGTCAGCCCTGATAAAAGAGACCTCGGAGGCGACAGTGTCGATTCTGGATTCCAGAGATGTGCGCACGGTCGTTATCGCTGACAGGATATCTTGCAACGTGGGATCTGGTGGGTCCCCAGTGGATTTCTGGCTCGCCTGTGCGTCTTCCTGACCCTTTTGCCATGCAAACTTGTCCAGTTTTGCCTGGAGTGCGCTGCGACCACTCCGGCCACCTGCCATTGTGTGTTCCTCATGGAGAGCGGTGCCCAAAGGTTGGCTATTCCCCGCCGCCTGCTCAAGGGTCAAGGCCCTCTCCGGCCTGTCGGGTTTCACCAAGTGGGCCAATGGCTGAGGGGAACACAGTCCTGGATATGTACCTTTCCTGCCGGGAAACACAGTTCCGTTGGCGACCACTTCTATCCCCACTGCAATTCTCACACACCCACCACTCTGGGTGCTGGAGGCGCACTCTGCACACCTTGATCGCCGCAATTCACAGGGGCGCCGCCCACGTGGGTCCGAGCAAAGTGCCGTGTATTCACTTCAAGCTCCAGGGGGGCGCTTACAGGGCAAGACGTATCCCCAGGCACCGTGGGGGCCAAATAATTAAAGGGAACAGTGGAGGAAGTGCCTCCAATGCGCTGCCACCCCTCCAAAAGGATCGGCATATGGTCTTACCGCTCTCGCGGATCCGCGGCCCACGATCCACCAGGCCGTTTAATGACGCACTTCGCATCTTTATCTTCGCAGGCTCGGATCCGGGGCAATCATGCGGGTCGGACACCCGCTGGGTCGAGTGCAAGGCGTGCGCACCCTCCACGATGTCTCGCAGTCACCGCTGATTTGATTTAACGTCCCACCTGCATGGCGGAGTACCGGGCTGGTTACGGCCGCCGGCCGCGTTGGTCTGATGCGGGGAGGTCCCAGAGTGCGGTGAACCACCAAGTCCATGTGGGGGCCAGGCACCGATGCAGTGGATATAGGTGAGGATTTGAGATAGTGTGCCTCCACCAATGTCCGAGAAAGTTTTTGTCTTACCGGTCTTGCGGTACTGTGGTGACGGGCAGCCGGAGAGCCCTGGGGCGCGCTTCCTCGTTCACGGGACGGAGGCCTAGGATCGGAGCAAACACCGCAGGCACATGCTGGATCTGGACAGCGATCGATGTACAGGGTCTCCGCGTTCCGGGGGCTAGATGGGCTTCCCTGCAACGACTTTCACTTGGGGCAACATATGTTAACAACGGATTTTCGGGAGTGGCGCTTCGGAGCTAGGCTACCGCGCGGCCATTTCCTTCTGAACTAAACATTCTTGGTACAGACAGCAGAAACAAAAGGAGAATGAGGTTGCCTTGAACCAACTGTACAATGTGGTGCTGTGGGTCTTATGCCAGCAAAAGCATCTCAGTGAGGGCATTGGAGGAAGGCAAACTGCAAACCACAAATCTACAAACTGACCCTAAACTAACTCTATGTTTATTTTGCCAAGTTTACTAGTCCGCCTGCAATAAAAAGTATGCCTATAACCTGACCCTATGCTACTTATGTTAAAAGAGTAGGGAATAGATCCGGATTCCCAGAGAGTACACCAAGTAGCTTCTTGTGGGCTTCCCAGGAGGTCTACGGATTTGGCATCCCTTCTAGACACCGACTTACCTTACTGACACCTCTTTGACCTTGGTCAACATTATTGCCTGCAGGGCCACATGTTTGTTCATGTTCTTCTTCGGTCTGCCTCCAGCATTCGCCTTTTCACAGTGTTCTCACATGTATGGTTTCCACCATGTAAAGATAAAAACATATTTAAAAATTAAGCACAGATAGTCAATAGCTATACAACAGGTCTTCACCACAATAGCTGTGTAAGTAAAGCTATAACTAAATGTGCTGTTGAGGTGGCAAACTCTTGCATCTTTTTTACTCCTCAATCAGGGAAAGACTAAAGGTCATCCCTTGCAAGAACGTCTTCCCCTTAAACAACAAAAAACTGCATTACTACCCCTCTCCCCTCCCTTTCACCAAATGTAAATGCCCAGGAAGAACAAATCAGCAGACATTTGCTAGTAAGGCCCTCATTGAAATTCTAAGGATAGCCCTGTCTCTAGCCTCCATCACTACTATGTATGGGTTGCCACACTCCAGCCACAGAAATACAGTCCCTTTTATTAATACTGTCTGGAGAGGTTATGTCCATCCTTACCATTGATGTTGCTGTGACTGTTGTTTAAAGAATACACGTCTGGTGAAGATGACAGTTGGGCTTTGTGCATTCCATCTAGACAGGCACAAAGGGAGCTTGGGTGTGACATTTGCATCCTTATGACCCATCACCAGGCTGATGGGTCTTCCTGGGCTAGATGGGTGGGGGGAGCTGACACTTAAACCTGAGTAGGGCTGTGCCTCTCTACACACAAAGGCCTGCATACTCCCCTGGAGAGTGTCTGAAGCCAGGGAAGAAATGGCAGGGGCCTTGTTGATCTTCAAAGGCCCCTTTGGAGTGTTCCCCACTTTAAAGGAATACTTGGGTATAAGTACTGGACCCCAAACCCCACCAAATTAGAACTCTAATGGAACCAAGGACATTCTGTGAGGAAGAAGGACTGCTGTGCTGCCAGGAGAGACTGCTACTCTGCAACTGCATTGCTGTGTTGGCATACTGCTTGCTGTGTGCTGTGCTGTAGGAAGGACTGCCACTTTGCTACTTGATTTGCCGTATTGGCTGGCTGCCTGCTGATCCTTGATTGGAGTGAAAAGGACTAAGGTTATCTCTGCATCCTGGAATCAAGATTCTCCAAGGGTTTGTTGACATGCCCCCTGTTCCCCAAAGTTTCAGGGCTATAAAAGGCTACTTTTGCAACAATCAAGCTATCATACCTGCCCTTTCCATGAGATCAGCGTGTGCACAGCTGCTTTGGGCTCATCGAGCGCATCTGCCTTCGTGGTACACTGATCAGGCAATTGTGTCAGCCTTCGCTGTGTGATCATCGTGTGCACAGCCGCTTTGGTTTCGTCAAGCGCCAATGATTTAATAAGGTTATTTTCTCATCCACTGTCTGCACTAACATGTGTACACACCATTCTTCAATCACTGCTTAAGACATAAGGCCCTTGTTGCTCCGCTGTACATACAAGAAGCCCTTCTGTCTGCTGTGTGTATATTATCACTTGTATACAGCCTTTGTCCATCCTCTCTACCAACTAATATATGCATACACCACTGCTTTCCCCTCTGCATAGCACTAACAAGTGCATAATGCCATATTCCTTTCTACATAATAAAAACATGCAGATAGCTCCTTTCTTTGAACTTCAAAAAAGGCTAGTGAGTATAAGATCTATAGGCCCGATTCACAAAAGTAATCTGAGACAAAATCCTAACTTTACGACTTTTGGTATTCACAGAAGGCATTTAGGAGTACTAAAGTTAGGATTTTGTCTCAGTTAAACTTAAGTTTTTGTCTTAAGTTAAACTTAAGACAAACTTAAGTTTACCTGAGACAAAATCCTAGTCATAAAGTTAGGATTTTGTCTCAATTAAACTTAAGTTTGTCTTAAGTTTAACTTAAGACCAAAACTTAAGATTGACTGAGACAAAATCCTAACTTTAGTACTCCTAAATGCCTTCTGTGAATACCAAAAGTCGTAAAGTTAGGATTTTGTCTCAGATTACTTTTGTGAATCTGGCCCAATATTTCTTCTCTGTGTGCACTTACACGTGCATAAGGCCACTCTACTAGTCTGCATAGGATTAACGTGTGCATAAACACACACCCATCCATATAAAAAAACACAAAGATCTTCCTACATCAAGCATATTACTTTCACACTAACACACATGCAAAGCACTTAGAAACTTAACACTGAACAAAGTCTCTACCAACCACACAAATCAAACACCAAGGGCCTGATTCACAGAACTAACTTACGTCAAAAACGTAAATTTACCACCATTTTGGTATTCACAGAATGCACTTACTCATTTTGGTATTCACAGAAGGCACTTACTTACTCATTCTGAGTAACTTACTCATTTTGTGTAACTTACTCATTTAGGTATTCACAGAAGGCACTTACTCATTAATGAGTAAGTGCCTTCTGTGAATACCAAAAAATGAGTAAGTTACACAAATGAGTAAGTTACACAAAATGAGTTACACAAAATGAGTAAGTTACACAAAATGAGTAAATTACACAAAATGAGTTACACAAAATGAGTAAGTTACACAAAATGAGTTACACAAAATGAGTAAGTTACACAAAATGAGTAAGTTACACAAAATGAGTTACACAAAATGAGTAAGTTACACAAAATGAGTTACACAAAATGAGTAAGTTACACAAAATGAGTAAGTTACACAAAATGAGTAAGTTACACAAAATGAGTAAGTTACACAAAATGAGTTACACAAAATGAGTAAGTTACACAAAATGAGTTACACAAAATGAGTAAGTTACACAAAATGAGTAGGTTACACAAAATGAGTTACACAAAATGAGTAAGTTACACAAAATGAGTAAGTTACATAAAATGAGTTACAACAAAATGAGTAAGTTACACAAAATGAGTTACACAAAATGAGTAAGTTACACAAAATGAGTAAGTAAGTGCCTTCTGTGAATACCAAAATGAGTAAGTGCCTTCTGTGAATACCAAAATGAGCAAGTACATTCTGTGAATACCAAAATGGTAGTAAGTTTACGTTTTTGATGTAAGTTAGTTCTGTGAATCAGGCCCCAAGAAAATAACACATACTATCAAATGATGGTTCTTGATTGGGATGAATGGAACTTCGTTTAATGTGGTGGAAGGGAGCCCCTAGATAGGAAATGTGCTCCAATGCCATGGTAATAGTGATTGGAGCTATACAAATGCAAAATAACATAACTGTGTTCTTTTTGCACTCACATACAGATTCTCGTCTCACTTCCTGGTCTTTGTGTGGAGGGGTCGTAAACAGCTGCTCACGCCTTTTTGTACTTCTGTTGTGGCAGTCCACCTGGAGACTGTCTTACTGGGCAGAGTGGCATTGCAGACAAAGGCCAGGTCTGGAAGGTGGGCTGGCTGGGAAACATGTAAGGAGAACTGACCTAAATCAGTTCCTAGGAAGGAGACCTGGAATACATTTCTTCCGTCTGTGAAATCAGTATAAAGATGGGAGTCCAAGACCTATTATTGTTGGTTGTTGTGGTCTCTCCTACCAAGGAGGGGCTACTCCGCAGAACACTCAGCATTTCTACACGGCCAGGGGTTGGTGTCACACTGACAGCCAGTTCCTCAGAGGCGAGGGAACATAGCCTGGAGCAGGATCTGAAAGGGTAATTATTGGACTGGCCTGAGTGCCATGACATTCTGCCTGGGAGCAAGGGAAGGAAGTGCCAACCCTGCAGGAGATGCTGTTCATGGAAGAGACTGCTATAATTGACCCTGGTGTTGGGTCCATCTGACAGAGGCTTAGTAAGCAAAAGCGCTGAATGAATTGCGGTACTGCCGGACCAGGCAGTGTGATCTCCGTCACTTATCCCAGTCATAGGCACCAAGGGACCTGGAGCAGTGTGCCTGAGTGGTAGGGAATGAAGCTGGGATGAGTGCCTGTTGGTGGCCCGTGTGCCCCACAATTAGACTGTGGGACTGGAGCACTGCCAAAGTGTGCTATTGGGTCGGTACCAGTCCGGAAGACCAGGTGACCAGAAAGGTGCCTATGACGTGCCTTGTGAAGAATCGAGGTAGGCGCATTGAGGCACTGAGTACTGATTATACCTCCTGGAATCATCACCTGTGGGCATGTGGCCATCGAGCTCAAGAAGAAGTGCCCACTACTCGCCGGTGTATCGGAGTGAGTCACGCCATGAATCAAGTACACACTAAAGTCTCTGGGTGAGCTGCACCATGAGTCAGGTACCCACAGGAATGTCGGAGGGAGTAGGTACCCACATCCAGGTGGCTGGAAGGGGGTGACCAACAAAAACCTCTGCTCCTGCCACGAACCTCTAAGTGACACACTTCACGGCCGGCTGCTGCAAAAGTCTCTGGAGGACTGACAGGTGCTGCTTAGAATCTCTCTGTTACCGATGCTGCTGGAGGGGGCTAAATTGATTCTAGAGCCTGAACTCTCCACTACCTCCCTGAAAAGCCTGACACGGATCGCCTCAGTACCACTGAGAGTCAAGTGAACCGCGTAAATGGTTTCACTTGGCCCAGGCTGCAGAGCGATGGTAAGACAGATCCCGGGACAGCAATGGCTACAGGACTCACCCCCACGGCCAATAGCCTCTATCTGCCCTGTGACCACCAGGGCAGGGTCTAGTAGTCAGTCTGTCAAAACTGATTTATTTGGAAAGATGTCACATAAAATCTAATGCAATCACATGACAAGGTCTATCATTAAAAAGATACCTATTAGTTATCTGGGTGGTGTGAGGACAGGCACCCCCTCCGTAAGGCTAATTCCACACCACAATATCACTTGTCTTCCTCCATACATTTTGAGGCCTACCCATGGACAGGGCATTTCTCAGTAGACAATTTCAGTGCACGTTCCCCGTCGTATGCAGATTGATATACCTGCGTGTGCCTGACTCATACTTTCAAGGGGTTAAAACTATAGTACACACTAGTAATAGCTCTGTCATGGATACCTTTCCCTACTTCTCATGCTGTAGTCATAGTCCTTTTTAATGAATTCAGGGCCTCATTTATGAAAAGTGTTGCATCACTGGGGGAAACCAGCGATGCAACACTTTTCAGTGGGCCCTCACGAAAAGTGACGCAACGGCAGCGCAAAAGTGTTGCAAGGGGCTCACAAATAAGCCCCTCAATGTGGTTCTCAAAGGAAGCTATGTACATCCTGGTAAAATTGCCAAGGCGTATCTGACTGCCTAGTTTACGAAGGTTCATAGCGCCGTTCCCTAAGCTCAATGTGACACTGAAGTGCACCTAAGGCCCTTCTCCTGCCTCAGTGTGGCACTGATGTGTGCACAAGGCCTTGACCCTGATCACTGTGGCACTGATGTGTACACAGGGCACTTCTCTCTCCTCTGTTTAAACTGACAAATGCACAAGGCCCTTGTCCCTGCTCAGTGTGGCACTGATGTGTGCACAAGGCCCTTGTCCCTACTCAGTGTGGCGCTGATGCGTACAAGGCCCTTATCCCTGCTCAGTGTGGCACTGAGGCATGCACAATGCCGGTCCATCATCCTTAGAGTCGTTCTGGACCAGTAGAAGTTATTTGACCGCAAAAGCTGTGTAAAGGTCCGAGAAAGGCTTGGGGTATAAAATGGAGGGTATAACACATATCCTACACCCAGGGCGACTGGAATAATGCGTCAGGAAAGGGCCAAATTATGTGGCACGGTTGAGTAAATTATGCAGCAAGAAAAGGCGAATAATGCGTCATTATGCTGCACATTTTGTAATAGTATTACTTCATGTTTTCATCTTTTTTTAACTTGGCAACACTGTGTGGGCATTCGTTGCAGCCCATTAGTATACCAGTTTAACATCCAAACATAGCAATGTGCAACAGAAAGGTTATCAGTCCAGCTTTGAAAAGGGCCTTTCACTTCGCGGCAACACGTGTCAGCACATTTTTGTAACTTTTTCAACGTTTGAGCTAGAAATGTCTGACTCTTACTCAAGCCAAAAAACACCCACAGACTTTCAAACACCCACACATGCCAACGGGCAATCTTTATTATTATTATTACCAACTTGTTTTGCACTCAGCTACCCAGAAGGGTTTCCCGGCACAATCTTGCAGGGCTTCCGACACCCTTGCAGGCAGTCAGCCACCCATGCACAATATCACGTACCCACAAAAGGCAACTATACAACATGCACCTTTCCACATTGCCAAACACATTCACCATGTATATTTACTAACACAGAACATACTTGAGTTTAATGCATGGTGGTAGAGCTCATCCTATGAAAATAAACAATGCATTATATGCCAAAATATGCAAAGTGAAGCAGATTCAGTTTGGAATGATCAGTAATGACACAAAGCGTGATTTTGGATAAGACAACTTTTCATTGTGTATATAATACCTATGCTTACTTTTAAACACCAATGTCCACAGACACATATTGATGAGCCACGCCCCAAGCAAGAGTATTAGAAAAAGGGCGCAATCCAGTATGACAACGCTGCACAAACTGTCTTGAGCCTTTTTGACTCAATTATGGAAAGGCTATAGGATCAACCCTGGCAAGAACTCCTCATCTTGAACAACAGAAATTGCAATACTATTGATTCAAAAATATTGTGAGACATGAATATCGTGTCTAAAATATCACAACTACGGAACTATTGAGTGACACAGTATAGGAAGATGATAAGACATGTCTTCAAATGTTCAGTCATCATCACAAGGCAAGGATATATAAAAGATATCCAGAGAAACGGAACAGGCTTCTGTCACCTTTTTTAGAGTCCTTGTCCAGTTATGCCACACACAAAACCAGTATTCTTATATGGAGGCCTGAGTCAGTTCCTCAGTTCCCCACAAAGTTGTTCTGGGATATGCATCGTACTAATTACATTTACATTCAGAAATGCCCAGTGCTGCATGTTTCCAATCAGCATTTCTCTGCTAGAAAAACACATTGTTTTTGCAAGCAAAGATATGGCTTGCAAGCATTCAGAGATGTACCCGCGGATCTGGTACAGAAAATGCATGCACATATCATCACAGGCCAGAGATGGGTAAACATTGGAAAAAAAACGTAGCTTATACAGCCAAAGACTGCGAGAGGCTTTGAGGAAAGCTGTTAACTTGCACATAGCCTCACTCTCTAATGTGCCAATCACTTTAACTTAGATGTGTTCAGTTTCCACACAGCCTGCACTAAACATGTTCCCAAGTTCATGGAGACATAGGCCATCTAGTAGACGTTTTGTCTTTGGACTATAGTACAGTGCAGTAGTCAGCAAATTATAATGCAAAAGCGTCCACAAGTTCATGCTGCTATGCAACCTCTAAATACCTACAGATACTATATTAAGAGAGCGGTTGTAGCTAGGGGAGTCTGAGAGAGGGTTTAGTGTCAATTCCTGAAACCAAAGTGGGGCACAACAGGAGCCCAGTAAGCAAAGTGTTGTCACCCCAGCATGATTGCTGAGAAAGTGCCTGCTGCAGGATAGATATCTTAGGATGTGGGTCAATCAATACAGGCCCGTAGGAGAGTAAATATCATACTTAACGAAGTGTTCCTCACCCCTGAACACTGGCTGTCATTCCCTTCCGGAGCAATGCCTGTTGCTGGGCAAGATAGTGAAGCCACGCCCTATATCTACGTAAGGCTCTCCAGGCTCTGGAACTTTGAAAAGTAGCAACTTGCAGATTTCAGGAGTACTGCTCGAAGCTAGTGCAGAGTTATCGTACTGAAAAAACAAGGCACTGAGCAGGTAGGTGCCAGATGGGAACTTTAAAAGCTGCAAATTAATGCATCTTAGATACTTTCGCCTGGTGCTGATGTTATAAGAACTCATTTCCCATGGTTTTCCAAAATAAATAAGATAAAAGCACCACTCACGTTTATACAGGAAATCCTTTATACGTGTGAGCTCCTTGATCCTTCGGGGCTGGTGCACTATTACTGCAAGCACGCTGCTCAGCGGAGCCTGCATAACAAAACGTAGAACAAACAGAAGAGCTGTGCAGTTTGATTACTTTTTTTCACACATTTTCCAAAATCAATGCAAGAATTTAATTCGTAATTACATGCAGTCTGATTGACAACTTCCACAGCTCAGAGCCAAAATCGTGATTGTCAGAGCAGGGCAGACTGCCACCCAGATTGTTCATACTTGGCCAGTGAATGGCAGCGGCCATCTCAGGAAAGAATTGCGGAATAGTGTAACTCTGCACAGAACGGGCTTTGTTGTACAAAAACCGCCACAACCATGATAGCTGCCTTTTGTCTCATTTTGCAAAACAGCTCCTACCCTTCTCCCGATCTCAGACAAGTTCATTGGCTGTTCCTTTCACTCGACTCGGCAGCATTATTGAACATCAGTGCGAAGATGTGTGGTATGCACACTAATAAAAAACGTGCTGCCTACATTTTCAAAGCAAAAACTTTTCAAGTGCACAATTGTTTTATTTGTAAACTTAGTTCGAAATATGAGGGAGAGGGTCAGTGAAGGTGTTAGGAGCCGTAAGATGGAGAAAATTGTAATATATGTGTGACACAGAGAAGAAAAAACATTGGCCACCATAGGGCGGTGTTCAGGGCCGATCTGATCGGCCGGAGCACTTTCAGTTTCAGCATGAGGCTGATTAGATCGGCCTGTGGCACTGAGAGAGTTAAGACATGATTTGGTTAGCCTCTTTCGCTAAACCTGTTACATACTTCCCTTTCCGCCTCCTTGAAATCATTATACATGTTGTAGTTTCGTTTCAACCGTAATAGTTCACCATAGATGATGCTTTGTATCAGCCTCCGTGGGTGCTAACTTTGTGCATGCAAGACTGCGTTACCCTCAGTGGGTTTTCTATAGAGTTTTGTACATAGTTTGCTATCTTTCACGAAGACCAACAAATCTAGGAAAGGTACTTCTGTTTTACTCAATTGACTAGTGAATCTAAGATTGAATTCAATATTATTAAGAATGGCAATGTATCTTTCCGCTTCCTCCTGTGTGCCCTGCCAGATAATAAAGAGATCATCAATATATCTGGCCCATAGGGCCACCTTATTCATCCATTGTTCATTTGGCTCCGCTCAGGCCACGTGCTCCACCAGCCTACGAAAAGATTTGCATTACTTGGGGCGAATCACGTGCCCATAGCGGTTCCTCGAATTTGAAGGTACAATTGTCCTAAAAACAGAAAGATGTTGTTATTAAGACAAAAGGAAATCAATTGTACCAATTGTAACAGCATGGCATTGTGTTCTTGATACTTGAGAGACCTGCCTCTCAAAAATGATTCTACTGCTCGTAAGCCATGTTGATGCTCTGTACATGTGTATAAACTGGTAATGTCCATTGTAATCAAAATGAAGTCCCCCTCTCATTGGATATTTTGTTTAGTTCTCATAAAATCTGTGGTATCCTGAATATAGGAACTTAAATCTTTTACAAACGGGAACAGAAACGAGTCCACATACACCGATGTCTGTTCTAAAAGACTCGCTTTTGAGGACACTATTGGGCGTCCAGGAGGATTCTCACTGCTTTTGTGGACTTTTGGAATGTGATAAAAATTTGGCAACACTGGATGGTCCACTTTGAGGAAATTGTTTTCTGTAATATGTGAGGTCATAAGCAGTACATTGCGGGGCGTAAGTTAGAGTTAGCTCAGGTAAATATGACTGCTGGTTTTGTAGAAGTCAAATCTGAGCCTAACTGTAACGTCCCAGTAACCTTTGGTTCTTTTCATGAAAAACCAAAGGTTACAGGGATGTTAGAGGTGGGTTGACGATTTACCCACACATAACCATGGAAATTCAGCAGTTATAGTTAAACTTATAGTTATACTTATTTTAAGAAACTATAACTCGTGGTCTAAAGTTACCTAACGGCACAAGTTATAGTTTCTTTAGATAAGTATAATTATAAATAGAACTATAACTATCTATGGTTTTGTGAGAGTAAAACATTAACCTAATTATAACGTCCCTGTGAACTTTGTTTTTTTCAGTGAAGTTCTATGGGGTTTTTTCACATAAAGTAATAGTGGATGAGGTTTTTTTCCCCAATTGGGCTTCGGATCCATGGATCCACACCCCTGGATATCTATTGAATTCTTTCTTTTATAACTCCCAAACTACAAAAGAGATTTACACAACATTACAAAAAGGTCTCTTTCTAGAACAAGATCTACCTTTCTGCAAAATTTGGAGTAATTCCGCTCAGCGGTTCGGGCTATAGTCGTGTCTAAAATCTGCAAAATTCCCAAAGACGTTGCATGGGGAAAAAGCGTTTTGGGATCCCCCTTTACTCTGCCCTCACTTCGCAAATCACCCCGAAACATTCCAGACAGCAGTTCAACTAACTTGTGTACTAGTTTTGAAAATTTTGTGAACATTTGTCAAACAGTACCAAAACAAGCTTCGCCTAAAGGAAAAGTTGGCCCTTACTATACCTACCTACTGACTATTGGCAGTAGTTAATATATATATTTACGATTTTAAGTCAACTGAAGAATTATACAAAAACTCAGATCCAAACTTACCGGAAATAGCCACATTCAATAATTGCACGACAATCGACTACATTTTTTTGTGTAATCAACTCAGTCAAAAAATAGCTCATTTTTAAATGCAAACACATGAAACAAGCGATCATGCAATTCTTCAGGTAGAACTGAGTATCCACATTAAACAACAGAAACAAGCCTCCACTTTAGCCCACTCTAGAGGCATCAAGGAACATTCACTAATCAGAAGAAAAAATGGAATGAGCAGAAGGCCACTATACTAAACTCATGGAAACACAAACAAGAATGCAGAAGCAACCATCTTAGTTCTGAGCATACCGTGGAAAACTGGGGAGCATGGATTTTGGCCCTGAAAACAACCCTCTGCAGAAGTGAGAAGGAAACCCTCCTAGTAAACGTGACATCTACTACACAAATCTGGCAAGATAACACAAAACTAAGTGAATTAACACGGCAGCATTCAACCTGGAAGTACAGTGGATTTTCCTAATTGAGCGCACAAATGACGAAGATGAGCCCACGTTAGATGCCGGGAGTAAAGACAAGACAGTCCAGCCGTTGAAAAGATTTTAAAAAACATAAGAAAAGATGGGGCTCCTGATCCAAATGGGTTACTGAGAGGTATGTTTAGAGAAGACCCGGCATATTGGGGAGGAGTTCTATCTAACCTATTCACTGAATGTCGACTGCAAGCCAAGGTTCCAGACTCATGGCGCGGGTCATTTTTACAACCAATATTCAAGAAAGGAGACAATACTGACAAAAAATTATAGATTGATTGCTCTCCTGGACATCGAAGGGAAAGCCTATGTGAGCACCCTACTGGCAGAGTTGAATAGGTGGATCGAAGATAAAGAAATCCTCCCCCCATATCAAACTGGGTTTCCCAAAGGACGCTCAACAATTGACAACATAGTAGCTGTACCTTACCTGAGCCAGCAAGCCAACAATAAAAATTAAAAAAACAGTCTTTGCCTGTTTTGTAGATTATTCGGCAGCTTTCGATGGGGTCTCTCGACATAAGCTGTGGACCAAGTTAAGTAACTGGCAAATCCCAGTAGGGCTCCTCAAACCCATTATCTCGCTATATAGCAAAACTTGGATTAAGGTCAAGCTAGCAGATAACACAACAACAAAAAAGTGCTTCACAAACCGGGGCCTAAAACAGGGATGCGTTCTCGCCCCTACACTTTTCAACCTAAACACAGCACACTTAGGTATAATGCTTCAAAATGCCAACCTTGCAAGCTCCAAAATCGGACCTAACAAGTTCCAAATATTGCAATATGCAGATGATCTAGTAGTGATGGTCCACACCAAAATTGGCCTACAAAGGGGTCTAAATGCCTTAAACATCTATAATGAGACCAATGATTTAACCATAAATTCACACAAGACTAATAAAATGATTTTGGGGCGTTGCGCAAAAAAAGCATTGCTTAAATGGAATGTAGGCAGAGAGATAATTTCCACTACAAAATCCTACAACTATCTTGGAGCTTGGCTCAGCAGTTCTGGAAAAGCGACTCTACATTTACACAAACTGAATTCCAAAGTACAGTCGACAATTTATGCTTTGTGTAAACTGCACGAGAAACTGCAAAGTCCAACGACAGTCCCAATAAGAAAGGTAATGCAATCCAAAATAAGGGCAATAGCGGGTTACGCACAGCAGGCTTTCCCAGGCAAAATGGATAGCATATTAGAAAAAGCACAATGCCAGGCGTCTAAACACATATTCAAGCTACCACAATACACCCGCAATAGCTTGATTCGCCTGGAGTTTGGACTGGTGCAACAAAACCAAGAATGCCTGGGAATGCAGGCAAAATACTATTACCAATTCTTGAAAGCTCCTATAGAAAGCGTGAAGAACATGCTAAAACCCATCTATGAAGGGACAACGAACCCATGGCAAATTTATATGCAGAAAGCAGTGGAAACATTGGATCTGGCAACACAGAACTGGGAACAAGAGGGCATAAATTACGCTGCCAACAAAAATGCACTCAATAAACAAATTCACCAATTGTCGCGCAAAACAGACTTAGCAAACTACATAGCAGGGGGAGGTCTCCCTGTGCTGATTACATCATATACAGAGGAAAAAATACAGCCCTACTTGAGACAAGCATTGGGGAGGAAGGCTCTAAAACACATTCAATGGGCCAGACTAGTGCCTCTTCCAATCAAAGAACTAAACACCGGATGCAAACCCCTTTATCTTATAACCAGGTGTAGAATTTGCAACTATAAAACGGAATCCCTGCTACATTTGGTGTGCTGTTGCCCCGGCCTGTCACAGTGTCGTCAGAAGCTGCTAAAACCGATGTGGCTATCCAAAGGAGCTCAAACATGTAAAGAAGTGGTTTCGGTTCTGTTCTCCTGCACCGCACCGACAGACTTGGCCAAAGTGGAGAGATACATGGCAGAGCTGCGAGTCAGACTTACCGAGAAAGAAAGTTCGGGAGACACCAGATGAGTTTGAATAGCAGCAAGCCATCAATTAGAAAATAGATTTGCTGTTAATTGTTTAAAGTACAGTTTCAAACGACACACGGAACTTTGTCACTATAAATCCAGCTGCGTTCACATATCAGGGGGGCCAATATAGAGGTTTTATTTCGGTCCTAGAAGTTGGAGGTAAGATACACTTTACCATGGAATCTGATATTAATTTTCTTCTTTTAACTAGTAATGCTGCTTATACAACGGTTTTTAATATAAATAGTGTTTTCCTTACAACCGCAAATGGACAGAATATTACTTGTATGCTCTTTTTACAGATGTAAGATATATTGCAAATGATTTTAAGTAATTGTGCAATAAAACAATTTTCATTTCATATATATATATATATATATTCTCAACAAGGTGCCCAAAAGCATTTTTGAAGGGTGCACTCGACATCGCTTGCGCCCTCCGGCCTGATTATGCAGCTTGTCTCGCGCTCCAGCCATTAATCTTTTCGCCGACGCGTTTCGAGGCTACACGCCTCTTCTTCTCGGGCTGCTGAAGAAACGGCAACACAGGCTCACACAGACATGATTTCCGGCATCTTTTATTTCTATTAGAGCTTCGTTTCAGCTGTGCTCAGTGCAATGTCATATCAGTGCATTGTGGGATATATAGTTCCCGGTGTGAGCCAAAAAATAAAACCTTAAGTAGGTGTAATGCTCATTCTTAATTAAAAGCTTTTACTTTTCCTTAGTAGGATGTAGAGCACAAAAGACAAGCTAAATTTGCATTTGAAGTGATGTGCTGCACAGGATTCGAAAGGTTTCGTCCCACAGCCTCTCCAGTAGGATAGAGATGGTGCCCCTCCCAGGACAGGACTGCCCTGAAAACAGATTCTCAACAAGGTGCCCAAAAGCATTTATGAAGGGTGCACTCGACATCGCTTGCGCCCTCCGGCCTGATTATGCAGCTTGTCTCGCGCTCCAGCCATTAATCTTTTCGCCGACGCGTTTCGAGGCTACACGCCTCTTCTTCTCGGGCTGCTGAAGAAACGGCATCACAGGCTCACACAGACATGATTTCCGGCATCTTTTATTTCTATTAGAGCTTTGTTTCAGCTGTGCTCAGTGCAATGTCATATCAGTGCATTGTGGGATATATAGTTCCCGGTGTGAGCCAAAAATAAAACCTTAAGTAGGTGTAATGCTCATTCTTAATTAAAAGCTTTTACTTTTCCTTAGTAGGATGTAGAGCACAAAAGACAAGCTAAATTTGCATTTGAAGTGATGTGCTGCACAGTATTCGAAAGGTTTCGTCCCACAGCCTCTCCAGTAGGATAGAGATGGTGCCCCTCCCAGGACAGGACTGCCCTGAAAACAGATTCTCAACAAGGTGCCCAAAGCATTTTTGAAGGGTGCACTCAACATCGCTTGCGGCCTCCGGCCTGATTATGCAGCTTGTCTCGCGCTCCAGCCATTAATCTTTTCGCCGACGCGTTTCGAGGCTACACGCCTCTTCTTCTCGGGCTGCTGAAGAAACGGCATCACAGGCTCACACAGACATGATTTCCGGCATCTTTTATTTCTATTAGAGCTTCGTTTCAGCTGTGCTCAGTACAATGTCATATCAGTGCATTGTGGGATATATAGTTCCCGGTGTGAGCCAAAAAATAAAACCTTAAGTAGGTGTAATGCTCATTCTTAATTAAAAGCTTTTACTTTTCCTTAGTAGGATGTAGAGCACAAAAGACAAGCTAAATTTGCATTTGAAGTGATGTGCTGCACAGGATTCGAAAGGTTTCGTCCCACAGCCTCTCCAGTAGGATAGAGATGGTGCCCCTCCCAGGACAGGACTGCCCTGAAAACAGATTCTCAACAAGGTGCCCAAAAGCATTTTTTGAAGGGTGCACTCGACAGGGACGTTATAGTTAGAAATTAGCATTTAAAAAACCTTTGAAATTCACTGAAAAAACCATAGGTTTCCGGGACGTTATAGTTACAAATTAGCATTTAAAAAACCTTAGAAATTTACTGAAAAAACCACAGGTTTCAGGGACATTATAGTTAGTTGGACATTTCAGTCGTACAAAACCAGAGAAATTCGTCTGTTATAGTTAGTTGAGGTAACTATAACTCACGCCCGCAATGCACTGCTGATGACGTCACATATTACATCACTCATGACATGGTCAGTGACATCACTGATGACATCACTCATGACATCTCAAATGACATCACTGATGACATCACTGATGACATCCACGTGATAAACTGAAGCACCGCCTCACACCCTAATATAAACTTTGATACACCCACTCTAAAATACAGACTACCATTTTCGAAACCAAAGACACACCAATACCAGTTACTACATACCCACTCACTGATTCCTAGGTCTACACACACATCTACTCATTCACCCTTACAGTCACTCATACATAGTCACTCATCAATACAGCACTATCATATGCACTCATACAGCTATACAGACACTCACACACCACCACTCACCCATAGAGTTACTCACACACATAGTCAGTCATGCAAAGAATCAATCACACTCCCATTTACTCACATACACAATTATTCACACACCACCTCACTTATTCATACAGATACTAACACATACTTACTCTGTTATACAATCACTGACACAAGCATACACTCATCCATACAGCCACTCTCACAATCACTCACTCTCACATAAAGACATTTATATAGTCCAACACTCACATATGCTGCCTTTCACATATGTAGTTACACATGTACCACTGAGACATCTAAACACTCACCAACACACCCATACACACACTCACCCACCCATACAGCCCTTCACAGACGCACTCTTGAACCCATACACCTGGTGAATCACCCACTCACACATCTATGCACAAAGTCACCCCCCCCACCCACCCACACAGACACTCAGGCACCCATACAGATACTCAGACAATCAATCAATAACCCATATAGACACTCATGTAGCTACTCACCAACCCATGCAGCCGCTTACACACCAACTGACAGACTGATACAGACATTCACACAGTTTAGTCACTAACCCATGCATTCAGTAAGACACGTTTAATCACTCACTTATACAGCAGTCACGCACCTACTAAATCATCCATACAGACACTCATACACCCACTCATTCTTCAATACACCTTGGTATATATATATATATATATATATATATATATATATATATATATATATATTTTCACTGAAAAAAACATACGTTTCAGGCACGTTATAGTTAGAAATTGGCATTTAAAAAACCTTAGAAATTCACTGAAAAAACCATAGGTTTTAGGGAAAGTTATAGTTAGTTGCACATTTTACTCGTACAAAACCATAGAAATTCCCCCGTTATAGTTAGTTCAGCTAACTATAACTCGCGCCCCCGCAATGCACTGCTGATGACGTCACATATTACATCACTCATGACATGGTCAGTGACATCACTGATGGCATCACTGATGACATCTCAAATGACATGCACTCATGCAAAATTATTAATCAAAGCCCCGGGGGTGGCGGTCCCCGGGGCTTGGGGGGGCTTGGAGGCCCCCCACACATAACAAAAGAAAGCCCCGGGGGGTGGCGGTCCCTGGGGCTGCGGGGGGGCCGTGAGCCCCCCGCAAATATTTATGGAAAGTCCCGGGGGTGGCAGTCCCCGGGGCTACGGGGGCCTCCCTGGGCCCCCGCTATTAAATTTTCGCATGCCCCCGGGACTTGGCCCACCCGGGGCTAAATATTAACGAAGCGCGGGAGCCCGCGCTTCGTTTTTTTTTCTTCACGGCGGGATTCGCGGATCCTACGCGAATTTCACTGTTTAAAAAAAAAAAATGCTTTTTTGGGCCCTGGGGGTCCTTGTGGGACCCCCTGAGCAGGCCTAGGGGGTCAGGGTGTTTCTACCCTGCCCCCTTTTCTTTTTTTTCGTGTTTTTTATTCTGATTTCTTGTGACTCAGTTCTACCGAGTCACAAGATGGCTGCCAACACTTCCTGGTTTGGAGTGTTGACAGCCAATTAGAATAAAGCTTGTGGTCGGGAGGGTCCGCGGATCCTCCGTGCCTCTAAATATCGAAACTTTTATTTTTGATTTTCTCAGCAACTACTGAACGGATTTACACCATTTTTAAAAAGGTCGCTTTCTGAACCAAGCACTACCGTTTTGCCAAATTTGGGGTAAATCCGTTCAGTAGTTTTGGCTGTAACCGTGTCTAAAGTTTCCTATGGGAAATTGATTTTTTGACCTTTTTTTTTTTGATTTTCTCCGCAACTACTGAACGGATTTACACCATTTAAAAAAAAGGGCGCTTTCTGAACCAAGCACTACCTTTTTGCCAAATTTGGTGTAATTCCGTTCAGCAGTTCGGGCTGTAGCCGTGGCTAAAATTTCCTATGGGAATTAACATGGAGAAAACACGTTTTGGGACCCCCCTTTTTTCTCGGTCCCCACTTGCCGAATCACCCTGAAACTTTCAAGACAGGAGCTGACCAGAGCGCCCCACTAGTTCTGGGAGACTTCTTGTAGTAGAGTATGGAATAGAAGCCCTGCCAACTCTCCGCCCATATTTGTCATTGGCTTGTGTCATTGTCCTTCGTAAATGCTGGCTTCTGATTCATAAATAGGCTTGTTAATCCCTCCTTAGTACCGCCTTGTCTTCATCTGTAACCTCCCATGGTGACTGGCCTTTTTACTTCGGTTGTTATAGGGTAGGTGTTCTAAAGTCGGTAAGCACTATTTTCTTTATTGAGTTTCTCTTACTGTAGGCGCGACGTGCTTTGCCTACATTCAGCGCGCCACCCGCGCTTTCTCTTTTGAAGCAGCCGGGATTGCCGCAAGTGCGGCAATTGTAACCAAAGTAAATAAAGAGAAAAAAAAGACATGAGCCCGCCATTTTTTTCTCTTTATTTACTTTGGTTACAATCGCGGCACTCGTGCATTGGCTGTAAACATCTTAAGCTAAAGCGCGGTGCCTCGATTGCTTCAAAAGTAATGAAATGGGAAAAAAGTGTTTTTCTATTACCTTACTTTTGAAGCAATCAGGGCACACGCGCTTTAGCTTAAGATGTTTACAGCCAAAGCATGAGTGCCGCGATTGCATTCAAATGCTTGTTATTCCTGTGACAGTTTTTTTTATTGCACCCACGACATGCTCTCGCCTAAACCTGCAACCTCTTGTTTTGTTTAAGCAGTGCAGCCACTCTTTGTTATCTTGTGTTTTTTTAAAGAGAATATGGCCAGTCCCCCAACTTTGCAGAGTGGTGGAGAAAGGGGGCATGGCCTCTGACAACTTCTCAGCAATCCTGCTCTGTGGGACTTACTGGAGGTAACAGGAGGCATAGTTGGCCCCCAAGGACATTCTTGGGGGGCAACTACCCCTACTGTTACCTCTAGTATGTCCCATACAGTGGGATTGCTAAGAGGTCTTTGAAGGCCACGCCCCCTTTCTCCACCACTTTGCAAACACGGCTCCTGGTGCACTACTGGTAGGGGGATGAAGTCCACTTTACTCCTGAGGGACCTTGGGGGCCAAGAAGCCACACAGCAGAATTCCTGAGAGCTGTGCCTGAGAGCTGATTGGAGGCCCCCTCCCCTTTCTCCACCACTCTGCAAACATTACTACTACTTATAATACTAGTTAAACAAGCATTGGCATAGCCAATAGGTCTCGCCTTTGAGACCTTATAAGTGTTTAGCCATGCAGTACGTTGAACTGGGTGCTGTGCCACCTGGAACTGAAGAGCTATACAATACCTTTTATAAACAGTATCCATCTGCAAATGGTCTGATTTACCAATCAATTTGGGGGATGCAGTCCCCTTGGCTCCAGAGGGTCTTTGGGGGCCAACAACTCCTCCTGTTACCTCCAGTAAGTCCCACACAGTCCGTTTGCTGAGAGATTTTCGGTGGCCACACCCCCTTTCTCCACCACTCTGCAAATGCGCCTCCTGGTGCACTACTAGTTTGGGGATGAAGTCCCCTTGGCTCTTCAATGTCCTTGAGGGCCATCTAGCCATCCTGTTACCTCCAGTAAGACCCACACAGCTGCATTGCTCAGAGGTCGTCAGAGGCCACCCCCCCCTTTCTCCACCACTCTGAAAACGCAGCTCCTGGCGCACTACTGCTTCTGGGATGAAGTCCACTTTAGTCCTGAGGCTCTCAGGAGGCAAGTGGACCAAATCTCCCCACGAGCAGTGCGCTAAGAGGCATGTTTGCAGGGTAGTGGAGAAAGGGGGCGTAGCCTCCGACCACCTCTCAGCAATCCCAGTGTGTATGGGGCTTTCTGGAGGTAACAGGAGGCAGGTGGTACTTGTAGCATCATCAGACGATCAATGTCAGGAAGTGGCAATGATATCATCCCAAGACCATCACTGTCAGGAATTGGCAAACATAACATCCACTATTACGTGGTACTGGACCAATTATGTTGAGCTGCAAACCAAGATTTGGAAAAAGTGAAGGCACATGCTCAGGCAGTGTATGTCACCCACTGACAAAAGGACCCATAGTATAGCGTCAAGATACTCTATTAAGTGCCAAGTGTGTGCATAAAACAGACTTGCGTATTGTTGGCAATCCGGTCTTTATGTGTTCTGTTACAAGTGAGTAGGATCCAAAGAGGTCACAGACCAGGATCGTACCAGGGGCACCACATGCCATAGCTAATGCGCGCACATGGCTGGCCCCTTCTGAACAGACTCTGCCGATGCCCAGAAAAGATGTCAAACCTCTAAAGACCATGCCCTGCATGTCCATAGGTGGGGCGAGTGACTGGCCTGGATCATATGTATATACCTGTATGTTGCTGTACATTATAAACGCATATTTTCTTGAAGGGCCCTGATGGTTATGTGCGTGAATTTATTGATTTGCATCAGATGCGTTTGCCTATTTAGCCTTCTCAAATTTTTTATATCACTAAATGATACCTATGAGTACAATTGTTTTTCTTTCATAAATTTAACCTGGACTTGTGGTTTTATGGGTCGCTCTTGTTGCTTTGTAAAATTCTCATGTGGATATCATCATATTTAGTGGTTAAGAGAATTGCGCATTTGGACAGTATTTCCCACTTACATACATAGAAATAATTTTCACTGCACCGCGAGAAAAAATGTGTCTATTTAGAACTTGTTTCCACCCGAAAATGAACCCAAGGCTTTTTTTTCTTAAGTATGTTCATACAAATTTTGATCTAAATAATTCAGAACTTTCAACCAATGCTGGTGATCCTAAAATTCACAATGGAATCGCCCTGCTGGACTTCAGGTAACGCCCACAGTCTAACCCCTTTCTCAGTCCTACAACTACAGGAAATCAGGCCAAGTGGTGGATTTAAAACTCTGGTAAATTGCATATTCAATTTTAAAAGATGGCATATCCGGATTAATTGACCAGGGAGCAGGGACAGCTTTTGGCATGGGTGAGCTGGGCCCAGGCCATCCAATTATCTTTCTCCCACTCCCCTCCCATGGACTCTCACCTCCAGTTTAGCAACTGAATTGGTGATTAAAGTGAGGTGTGACGTGGCAAATGTGTGTTAACGGGCTGCTTGCTGGTTTGAGGTATTCATCCACAGCCACAGCCGTAGCGTGAGACCAGAGAGCAAAAAAAAAGGCCCCCACTAGTCTCACCTACCCTGCCCCCTTTTCTTTATTTTCACTTATTTTTTGGGGTACTCGGTGAAGCAGAGTCCCAAGATGGCTGTCAACACTTCCTGGTTATAGTGTTGGCAGCCAATCAGAGCAGTGCATTTCCCTGCACGAGCTCGTCTTTGTTTGCGAAGGCTTTGTGGCCAGAGATATATCTATAAATTTCAACTTAAATTTCTGAACAACTACTTAACGGATTTACACCAAATAAGCAAAAGGCACTTCCATGAACCAACATCTACCTCCCTGCCAAATTTGGTGTAAATCCGTTCAGCGGTTCGGGCTGTAGCTGTGGCTAAAGGTTCCTATGGGAATTAACACTACAAATGCACCCTTATTTCACACCCTCATTTCTCGGTCCCCACTGCACAGATCACTCCCAACCTTTCCATGACACACAGAACCTACCTTGACACTCTTTTGGGAAAACTGCATGAAGATTGTTCAAACGACACCAAAGTTATAGCCAAGTCAATAAACACTCTTCCTATGAAAGCTCCGACCTATGTATATATATGTGTGATCAAGGCCGCAGGTCGGCGGCTGAAACGTGTTATGTGGACCTGGTAACTGCAGAATAAACATCTCTTATCTGCATCTGTGGTCTGTGCCCGTGTGTTCTTTGCTGTCTGCTGAAACCGCGGGATTCCTTGGCTATATATTTTTATATATATATATATATATATATATATTATCTACTGGCGGTCGCCAGTAGATAGTTATAGTTAAAACCTATTATCCATAGGAAATCCGCGACATTCTATTTGAAATAACGTTGGCGCCGGTTGACGAATCTTCGCGAAAGTTTCCAACTTGTTGGGGCGCTCCGGTCCGCTCCTATCCTGAATGTCTCGGGATGATACGTCAAGCGGGGGCCGAGAAAAAAGGGGGTCCCAAAACACGTTTTCCCCATTCATTTTTCCATAGGAACCTTTAGTCGCAGCTACAGCCCGAACTGCTGAACGGAATTACACCAAATTTGGCAAAGAGGTAGCCCTTGGTTCAGTGTCGTGCCTTTTGCTTAAATGGTGTAAATCCGTTCAGTAGTTCCTGAGAAAATCAAAAGTAAAGTCACATATATATCTGGGCGGAGCCTAACCACACATGTCATTGTGAGATCTGATTGGCTGTCAGCACTTCATCCTGGAATTGCTGGCAGCCATCTTGGGACCAATATAAATGATAGTACCTCATTGAAATGCATTGTAGTGAATAGAAGATTTTGAGGGTTACCAAAAGGAGAACTATAAAGGGTGATAACAGGCTTTAGTTACATTAGAATTTATTTGTTGATGGTACCATACTAATTTTAGGAATTGTGGTGTATTCTAAGGTGATTTTACCATGTGAAAAACCTTCTGCTGGGATATCATGAATCATGTTTGAGAGAACACTATTTTCTCATGCTTGTCCCATGGAGGTTTGGAAGGTGCTCCAGAAGCTAAAATGAGAGCATATTTTCTGTAAATTCACATTATCTTTCTCACTCATGTGAGAATGAAGTCTGACATTCTCAGTAAAACATGTACATCCAACAAGGGCAGAGACTGTCAGTTGATTCCTTTGTGTTCTACTGCAGCTTCCCAGAGTGTTCTAAAGAACAACTAGAGTGCTAACAGCCTTACTTATGACAAAAGTATGGCACACCTGAAGCCATCTTGATTGGAATAAACTGGTAACACTTAAAACATTTAATTTAAAAAGGAACAAAATGATGGGGTTCATCTTGTCATAGAAATTATGGTTAGTGCTCTGGAAAGAAAAATTAGGGCATGTTTCAGGTGTGATCTCAAATATCTTCCTGTTATATTTCAACAGGAGCAGCCTGCCAGTTGATGCCTTTGTGTTCTACTGCAGCCTTCCAGAGTGTTCTAAAGAACAGCTAGAGCGCTAACAGCCTTACTTATGACAAAAGTATGGCACACCTGAAGCCATCTTGATTGGAATAAACTGGTAACACTTAAAACATTTAATTTAAAAAGGAACAAAATGAGGGGGTTCATTTTGTCATAGAAATTATGGTTAGTGCTGTAGAAAGAAAAATTTGGACATGTTTCAAGTGTGATCTCAAATATCTTCCTGTTATATTTCAACAGGAGCAGCCTGCCAGTTGATGCCTTTGTGTTCTACTGCAGCTTCCCAGAGTGTTCTAAAGAACAACTAGAGCGCTAACAGCCTTACTTATGACAAAAGTATGGCACACCTGAAGCCATCTTGATTGGAATAAACCGGTAACACTTAAAACATTTAATTTAAAAAGGAACAAAATGAGGGGTTCTTTTTTAAATAGAAATTATGGTTAGTGCTGCAGAAAGAAAAATTAGGGCATGTTTTAAGTGAGATCTCAAATCCTCTTCTATTTCATTAGAAAATTCTGACATGCAGACTGAAACAATCACTTTCAATACCAGCAGCAGACTACCAGTTAACTCCCTGGTGAGCAGTAGCTTTACTCCAGTGATCTAATGAGCAACTAGAGTGCTAACATTCTGAATTTATGGCAGATGTGAGACACATCTGAATGCCTTCTTGATGGAATCAAAGTAAAAAACTGAAAGCATTTCCTACGGAGGAGACTGCAGTAAATGAAGAAATTAGGAAACTTCATAACAAAGAAGTCTTCCAAGATGGCCACCAGTGAAAAAAGAGCCCAAATGTAGCACAAATATTACCCAGATGTAGCCCACATATAGCCCAATGACAAAAGTGTGCAAAACACTTTTTATTTTTAGTTTTTTTGCAGTTTTATGTAGTGCAGACTGGTCAGGTTTTGGAGCATTGCATCTTAAAACATGACCCCACTACACTACAAAAACACCACTGCACTACCTTAAACCCTAAAACACTACCCCCAGCACGACCCCCTACACTACACAAGCACCACTGCACTATCCTAAACCCTAAAACACTACCCCCAGCACGACCCCTTACACTACCCAAACATCACTGCACTAACCTAAATCCTAAAACACTACCACCAGCACGACACCCTACACTACCCAAACACCACTGCACTACCCTAAAACATGACCCCCTACACTACACAAACACCACTGCACTACCCTAAACCCTAAAACACTACCCCCAGCACGACCCCCTACACTACACAAGCACCACTGCACTACCCTAAACCCTAAAACACTACCCCCAGCACAACCCCTACACTACACAAACACCACTGCACTACCCTAAACCCTAAAACACTACCCCCAGCACGACCCCCTACACTACCCAAACACCACTGCACTAACCTAAATCCTAAAACACTACCCCCAGCACGACCCCCTACACTACCCAAACACCACTGCACTACCCTAAAACATGACCCCCTACACTACACAAACACCACTGCACTACCCTAAACCCTAAAACACTACCCCCAGCACGACCCCTACACTACACAAGGACCACTGCACTACCTTAAACCCTAAAACACTACCCCCAGCACGACCCCCTACACTGCCCGAACACCACTGCACTGCCCTAAACCCTGAAACACCAGCCCCTGCATGACCCTCTACACTGCCCGAACACCACTGCACTGCCCTAAACCCTGAAACACCACCCCTAGCACGACCCCCTACACTGCCCGAACACCACTGCACTGCCCTAAAGCCTGAAACACCACCCCTTCACGACCCCTACACTGCCCGAACACCACTGCACTGCTCTAAACCTTGAAACACCAGCCCCTGCACGACCCCCTACACTGCCCGAACACCACTGCACTACCCTTAACCCTGAAACATCACCCCCAGCACGACCCCCTACACTGCCCGAGCACCACTGCACTGCCCTAAACCCTGAAACACCAGCCCCAGCACGACCCCCTACACTGCCCGAACACCACTGCACTGCCCTAAACCCTGAAACACCAGCCCCAGCACGACCGCCTACACTGCCCGAACACCACTGCACTGCCCTAAACCCTGAAACACCAGCCCCAGCACGACCCCCTACACTGCCCGAACACCACTGCACTGCCCTAAACAGTGAAACACCAGCCTCAGCACGACCCCCTACACTGCCTGAACACCACTGCACTGAACCCTGAAACACCAGCCCCAGAATAACACCCTACACTGCCCGAACACCACTGCACTGCCCTAAACCCTGAAACACCACCCCGTGCATGACCCCCTACACTGCCCGAACACCACTGCACTGCCCTAAACCCTGAAACACCACCCCCAGCGCCACCCCCTACACTGCCCGAACACCACTGCACTGCCCAAAACCCTGAAACACCACCCCCTGCACAACCCCCTACACTGCTCAAACACTACTGCACTGCCCTAAACCCAGAAACACCATCCCCAGCACGACCCCCTATACTGCACGAACACCACTGCACTGCCCTAAACCCTGAAACACTACCCCCAGCAAGACCCCCTACACTGCCCGAACACCACTGCACTGCCCTAAACCCTGAAACATCACCCCCAGCAAGACCCCCTACACTGCCCGAACACCACTGCCCTAAACCCTGAAACCCCACCCCCAGCATGACCCCCTACACTGCCAGAACACCACAGCACTGCCCTAAACCCTGAAACACCACCCCTGCACGACCCCCTACACTGCCCGAACACTACTGCACTGCCCTAAACCCTGAAACACCACCCCCAGCACGACCCCCTACACTGCACGAACACCACTGCACCGCCCTAAACCCTGAAACACTACCCCCAGCAAGACCCCCTATACTGCACGAACACCACTGCACTGCCCTAAACCCTGAAACACTACCCCCAGCAAGACCCCCTACACTGCCCGAACACCACTGCACTGCCCTAAACCCTGAAACATCACCCCCAGCAAGACCCCTACACTGCCCGAACACCACTGCCCTAAACCCTGAAACCCCACCCCCAGCATGACCCCCTACACTGCCAGAACACCACAGCACTGCCCTAAACCCTGAAACACCACCCCCTGCACGACCCCCTACACTGCCCGAACACTACTGCACTGCCCTAAACCCTGAAACACCACCCCCAGCACGACCCCCTACACTGCACGAACACCACTGCACCGCCCTAAACCCTGAAACACTACCCCCAGCAAGACCCCCTACACTGCCCGAACACCACTGCACTGCCCTAAACCCTGAAACATCACCCCCAGCAAGACACCCTACACTGCCCGAACACCACTGCCCTAAACCCTGAAACACCACCCCCAGCAAGACCCCTACACTGCCCGAACACCACTGCACTGCCCTAAACCCTGAAACACCACCCCCAGCAAGACCCCCTACACTGCCCGAACACTACTGCACTGCCCTAAACCCTGAAACACCACCCCCAGCACGACCCCCTACACTGCCCGAACACCAATGCAGTACCCTAAACCATAAAACACTACCCCCAGCAGTACTCCCTACGCTACCCAAACACCACTGCACTACCCTAAACCCTAAAACACTACCCCCAGCAGTACCCCTACACTACCCAAACACCATTGCACTACCCTAAACCCTAAAACACTACCCCCAGCAGTATCCCCTACACTACCCAAACACCACTGCACTACCCTAAACCCTAAAACCCTAAAACACTAACCCCAGCACGACCCCCTACACTACCCAAACACCACTGTACTACCCTAAACCACTCCCCCAGCACGACTCCCTACACTACCCAAACACCACTGCACTACCCTAAACCCTAAATCTACCCCCAGCATGACCCCCTACACTACACAAACACCACTGCACTACCCTAAACCCTAAAACACTACCCCCAGCACGACCCTCTTCACTACCTAAACACAACTGCACAATTTGTTACAGGCGTTGCAACGCAGGCCTGTGGTGCTTACTGGAAGTACCTGGTGGGCTAGTTGGGCCCCAGGGACTCTCAGGATTCAAGGTGACCTAATCCCCCAACTTAAAACGAACCACGGGACGCGTTTGCACAGTGGTGAAGGGAGGGGGCGGGGCCTCAGGTGACATGTGCGCAAACACGCCCTGTGGTGCATTTTAAGTTGGGGAGTTAATTCCTTTGAATCCTGGGGGCCAACTAGCCCACCAGGTACCTTTAGTAAGCACAACAGAGTTGCGTTGCAGAGAGGTGAAAAAGGTGCGTGGCCTCGGAACGCCTCCCTGCAACTCAGCTCTGTGGTCCTAACTGTAGGTACCTGGGGGGCTAGTTGGGTCCCAGGGACCCTCAGGAATCAAGGGGACTTAATCCCGTAACTTAAAACGCGCCACGGGGCGCGTTTGCACACATGTCACCTCAGGCCCACCCCTCCCTTCACCACTGTGCAAACGTGCACTGGCTCTGGTTAGTCAGAGTCAGTTACCACCAGTACCCGTCTGAAAAAGTTGTGGGCACAGGATGATTTTGCAACAAGGCCTCTTTCTGCTCCTCTGTTGGTTCTTTCTGCACATCTTTTGCTTCTTTCTGTGCGTTTTTTCTTCTTTCTTCACATGTCCTACCTCTGTTGGCATAGTTAGAAACTAGCATTTAAAAAACCTTTGAAATTCACTTAAAAAATCATAGGTTTCAGGCACGTTATAGTTAGAAATTAGCATTTAAAAAACCTTTGAAATTCACTGAAAAAAACATAACTTTCAGGCACGTTATAGTTAGAAATTAGCATTTAAAAAACCTTTGAAATTCACTGAAAAAACCATAGGTTTCAGGCACGTTATAGTTAGAAATTAGCATTTAAAAAACCTTTGAAATTCACTGAAAAAACCATAGGTTTCAGACACGTTATAGTTAGAAATTAGCATTTAAAAACCTTTGAAATTCACTGAAAAACCATAGGTTTTAGGGACAGTTATAGTTAGTTGGACATTGCACTCGTACAAAACCCGTGAAATTCCCCTGTTATAGTTAGTTCAGCTAACTATAACTCGCGCCCCGCAATGCACTGCTGATGACGTCACATATTACATCACTCATGACATGGTCAGTGACATCACTGATGACATCACTGATGACATCTCAAATGACATCACTGATGACATCATCCATGTGATAATTTCATGCATCTTCTCACACCCTAATATAACTTTTGATACACCCACTCTAAATTACAGACTGCCATTCTCAAAACCATAGACACTCCAACACCAAAAACTACATACCCACTCACTGATTCTTAGGTCTACACACACATCCACTCACTCACCTGTACAGTCACTCATACTTACAGTCACTCAGTACAGGACTATCATATGCACTCATACACCTATATAAACACTCACACACCGCCACTCATCCATAGAGGTACTCACACACCTAGTCAGTCATGCAAAAAATTAATCACACACCCATTTACTCACCTATACAGTTATACACACACCAGCTCACTTACTCATACAAATACTAGCACATTCTTACGCTCTTATACAATAACTGATACAAGCACACACGCATCCATACAGCCACTCTCACAATAACACACTCTCACTTATAGCCATTTAAATACTCTAACACACATATATACTGCCTTTTACATATGTAGTTACTCGCACATGTACCACTGAGATATACATTCACTCACTAACACACCCATACACACACTCACCCACCCAAGCAGTCCATCACAGATGCACTCTTGAAATCATGCACCCAGTGACTCTCCCACTCACACATCTATGTATAGAGTCACACACACCCCACCCACACAAACACTCAGGCAGCCATACAGATACTCAGAGAACCAATCAATAACCCATATAGACACTCATGTAGCTATTCGCAAATCCATGCATCCACTTACACACCAACAAACAGACGGATACAGACATTCACACAGTTTAGTCACTAACCCATGCATTCAGTAAGATACGTTTAATCACTCACTTGTAGAGTCAGTCACTCACGTACTAAATCATCCATTCAGACACTTATACACCCACTCATTCTTCAATACGCCTTTCCCTATATATATTAAACATATTTAAACTTTACAGAAACACACAGTCACTGGATGATGCCATCAGTGATGTCATCAGTGATGTCATTTGAGATGTCATCAGTGATGTCATCAGTGATGTCACTGACCATGTCATGAGTGATGTAATATGTGACGTCATCAGCAGTGCATTGTGAGGCGCGAGTTATAGTTAGCTGAACTAACTATAACAGGGGAATTTCACGGGTTTTGTACGAGTGCAATGTCCAACTAACTATAACTGTCCCTAAAACCTATGGTTTTTTCAGTGAGTATATATATATATATATATATATATATATATATATATATATATGCTTCTCTGTGGTTTCGTGATGTGTATTTTATCTTAAAATATTTTTGTACTTGCACTTTTTGCACTAGCACTTTAGCATTAGCACTTTAGGCAGCGTGTATCATTTTAGCATCAGCACTTTATACTCATAGATGGCGAGGTTTTTATTCTTGACTATGCATTGTTTTGCACATTAAGGATTCGGCTTAATAATCAAACACTATGTGATGATGTTATTGCACTTTGTATTTATGGAAGCCTATATCCTTTTATCAAGATTTAGATTTTTTAAATTACCTTTATTTATCAATTTTGGTTTTACTTGAGTCACGGTACTCTATGTAATGTCTATGTAGTCTGTTGCCTATGTTCATTGCTGCGGGGTGTGTTTTTACTTTGCTAATTGGGGGTGTGGTATATGACACTATTTAAACATATTCTAGTCAACAGCGCGTTATGTGATCAAGACCGTGAGGAAACGGTCGAAACGTGTCATGCTGGGCACTAGCCTTTATGACTGGTTGCTATGAACTTTGAATCTTGGAATAAAGCACTGCAATTTTGAAAAATCTTCACCTGGCGGTCCGTACCAGTTTTGCTGGCCTTTGGATGTGGTGAGGTGGGATCGTGTTGTGCATTGATTTCTGCTGGAGTTCGGCTGTCTCCGGCATTACGGACCCTCCCTCTGAAAGTAGGCAAATCGGCGAGCAGCCGTCATCGCGGATGCAAATTCTTTCACCCAGAAGGAGTATCAGCCTTGTTTGCCCCCCGCAGTCGGAAACCGAAGGAGGTGAATACCAGCGTACCAAGTGAGGAATCGGCGGTGCCCATGGGGTTGGAGGGCACAAGGGACTGAGCGGTTCTTCGTTGGTAAGCCAGGATATCACTATATTTTGGACATTTGCGGTTAGAGAGATTGGGTGATTACATCAGGTGCTTACAATCGTATTCTCAGCACCGCTGTGTTTAAGCAAAGTTCCATGCTAGCATTAACCATGTCTTCAGCAGACGCGCTGCGTCACCGCGAAGCCGCGGCAGAAGCCTTGTTTTTAAACTTACCTGAAGTTGGTGATGAACCCAGCGGACACTCTAACAAGACGATAAATAATGATGTCAAAACGCTATTAAAGAACTTGGAAAAATTGTTGAAAACGGAGCTCACCAAATGGTGGGAGAAGAAGTCTCTAGAAAAATACAGGGACGGGAATAGAATACCTCGGGGACTGAGAGTCATGATTGCACCCACATTTGAAAATCCCAACCCCTCGATGTTGAAGGAATGGGCCACAAACAACCTACAGGTATCTATGAATATGGTGCTAATCTTGATTAAATATGCGGAAATCGACAGAGTTGTAATTTTAAAAGAAATTGAGAGAGTTAATTGCCTTTTGGATGAACTGGATCAAAAAGATCTGGTAAGGAAGGGTCGTGAGGAAATTGAAGGGTGCATAAAAAAGCATGACGACACTATCAAAGCGCGCAAGGTCTTTAAATTCACGCGTGATAAAAAAGATTATGAGACTGGAAGGGTTTTTACCTTTTCGAAGAAGTTTGACACTTTTAAGCGACAAGCCTTAGCTACTAAAATGCCCTCTATCCAAGTGCCTTCACAATCAGGCAATGGTCCTGACAATTCAAGTTCGGATGCACGTTCTGCATTAAGCAGTAGCGAGTCTGAGGATAACAGAGAATCAGGCTCAAGTGGGCAGCTGACTGTGGTTACCAACTTCACGCCGGCGGAGGAACTTAATTTTTTGCGTCAGGACCGACGCCAAACCCTGCGGCCTCGGAACCCTCAACAAAAACAGGGAGAAGTAGAAACCAGCGCAGGAGGGAGAGGCGGAGGATATGCAGGCAACAACAGAGGCAGTGGAACACGAGCCAAGAAGTGGATACATCAATAACTTCCACTGACAACACAGTCATCAATTTATCTGATACTGTCCTAACTACAGCTGACTGACATAGACACTCTCAGGCTGCTCCAGTCGTTGACCAGTGGTAGGGATGAGATTAACAGCTACACACAGGGGGGCAGATTTACAAGCCCCTTGCGCCACTTTTGCGTCACTTTTAACATGGGAAAAGTGACGCAAAAGTGGCGCAAGGGGCTTGTAAATCTGCCCCAGGATGTTCTAAATGAGGCAGGTATTAACAGCCACAGCTCCATCAGCAGCCCTTTCCGCCCGGTGTCTACTTTTATATCGATAATGCCTAAAGATGCGATTGATGTGTTCACCGACCGGGTCGTTGATGATTTTAAAAAACTCAACAGATCTATCAATCGCAACAGTCATCAGAGAAGGCATACGGAAATACAATATTCCAATCTTATTCGTAAATTGAGAGACAATGACAAACTCATCATCAACAAAGCAGACAAAGGCGGCAATATTGTGTTGTGGCCGACAAATCAATATATGGAGGAAGTGAACCGTCACCTTAGTGACACAGCCTGTTACAGGAAAGCATCTCTTCATGATCTACGACAAGTCAAGGAAATGGTATTTAAAGAACTGGCTCTGTGAAAACGCATGGGTCTCTTGACCAAAAATGAATTACATTTTTTGAAGAATGAATATCCACTAACTCCTGTGTTATACTTTATTCCTAAGGTTCATAAGAACACTACACCTATCCCTGGCAGACCAATCATTTCTGCACAGAGAAGTCTACTAGAACCTATGTCCAAATATGTGGACTTTTTTTTACAGGAGCACGTATCGGGACTCCCATCTTATATCAAAGATACTGGGGATTTCCTCAGAAAACTCCAATCTATCAAGTGGGATACTGATTGTTTTTTTATTGTTATGGATATTACTTCATTATATACCAGTATTCATCACAGCGATGGTATTGAGGCGGTCAAACATTTCCTAGGGCGGCGTTGCATACAATTGTATGAACCCAATAGAATGATTGTAACCATGATCGAGATATGTTTGAAAAATAACTATTTTCTTTTCAACAAAGAAATTTATCAACAGCTGAGATGAGTAGCTATGGGGGCATTGTTCTCCCCTAGCTACGCATGTTTACATGTGGGCTGGTGGGAGGAGCATGTCCTCAGAGAACAACACAAACTAATGTATGATACGCATGTTCTACACTGGTGGAGATTTATTGACGATGTGTGTGTGGTATGGAAGGGTTCTAAGGAATCCGCAGAAACATTTGTTAATTCCATCAATTTTAATACATGCAATCTCCAATTCACAGCGCACATCAGTAACACTAGTGTAGAATTTCTGGATGTTCAGCTATACATAGAGGATGGGAGAGTTCACACTAAACTCCACAGAAAAAAGACAGCGGGGATCTCTATTCTTCATGCCAAGAGTTCCCATCCCAGACACTTGATTCGGAGCATTCCCTATGGGGAGTTCCTAAGAATCCGCCATATCTGTAGTTCTGACAGTGATTTAGAAACCTGTCAGAACTAAGCTTTTCAGCGCTTCATAGCGAGGGGATACAATACCACTGACCTTAGAAATGCTCTTGGCAAGGCCAATACCCTCACTAGAGAAGTTTGCCTGTTTGGTACCCAGCACGAAACTGCCCTAGTCCCTGGGGCCATGCAAGAAGAGACAGATACTCCCCAGGAGATCAGAATGATAACCACTTACAGTAGGCAGGAGAGAAAAATCAGGAAGATTATTTACACTCACTGGCCTATTGTCTTGACAGATGTGACTCTATCTCAGACTTTACATGCATTACCATCACTTACCTTCAGGCGTGCACCCTCTATGAGGGATGCACTTGTTAAGAGCAGTCCTGAAGTCAGCCCCTCTACCACTTGGTTATCTACCAGGACAGGATTTTTTAAGTGCAGTTCCTGCCAAGCTTGTAAATTCGGCCAGAACACCACTGAGTATACCACAGCATTTGACACTAAACCGATTAAGATACAGGGGAATTACATGTGTCGTACTGAGTACGCAGTTTACATGTTGGAATGCACGTGCAGGCTCAAATATGTGGGGCGCACTAAGCTCCAAGTATTCAACAGAATACTTCAACATCTGCGTGCTGTGGTAAACTCTGATCTGAATTACCCAGTGGCTAGGCACTTGAAACTAGTTCACGGAAACAATCTTAGTGAACTCAAATATTTTGTTATAGGGGCTGTTTCTAAATCCATACGAGGTGGGAATAGAGAAAGACAACTACGGCAGCTACAGTCCCATTTTATCATGCAGCTGGACACTAGGATGCCTAATGGTTTAAATACGAGGGAAGATTTACATCATTTTCTCTAATAATCTTCGCTAAACTGATTTTGAAAGTTTACATGTACATCTTGTATTTACTATCTGCATATTTATAGCATCTGGTATGTCGTAGGAGAGTTGCTTCCGTTTGTTAGTTTTATTGTACTGCTCACTGGGAACTATTAATGTAACTGACATCACAATAGATAAACCTCTTTTTAGTTTTATCAGTTGTCCACTGAGCACTTGCACAATATTATATATTTATATATATATATATATATATATATATATATATATATATATATGCTTCTCTGTGGTTTCGTGATGTGTATTTTATCGTAAAATATTTTTGTACTTGCAATTTTTTCACTAGCACTTTAGCATTAGCACTTTAGGCAGCGTGTATCATTTTAGCATCAGCACTTTATACTCATAGATGGCGAGGTTTTTATTCTTGACTATGCATTATTTTGCACTTTAAGGATTCGGCTTAATAATCAAACACTATGTGATGATGTTATTGCACTTTGTATTTATGGAAGCCTATATCCTTTTATCAAGATTTAGATTTTTTAAATTACCTCTATTTATCAATTTTAGTTTTACTTGAGTCACGGTACTCTATGTAATGTCTATGTAGTCTGTTGCCTATGTTCATTGCTGCGGGGTGTGTTTTTACTTTGCTAATTGGGGGTGTGGTATATGACACTATTTAAACATAGTTATTAACGAATCTGTAAATGACAGATCTGAGAACCTAACCAAAGGGAAGGGATTCCGCTAAATGTGCGAAACAACGCCCCAAATCTAAGAATAGAAAATTCTCTTCTTGAGTTCCCTCACTCACCAAGGGTTGCCCCTAGGTGACATGCTTCATCATTGGGGCCATCCCAGACATCTACTGTCTGGGGCGTGCTGCAACTTACGGAACTACGTAGGAGCACTTTCTGTGAGGAAATGTGTAGTGTAGTGTTGGGGGGAGTGGTGATGGTGATGCTAAAAATACCTAGCTAGTGAGCGATTAATTTATTCCTGCTCCTAGTTGGTATGGATAAAAAGGGGTTAATAGTAGGGAGGAAGTGTAACTGTTATGTGTATACTATCCCTAGTATTTGGTCGACATGTTTCGAGGTGTCCCCTAAACCTCTTCTTCAGGACCACATGGGGACAAGCCCCATGCGTACCACTCCGTGAGAAAAACAATCCTATACTAAAGAAATAATATAATAAAGAACAAGTGCACACCTAATGTGTGAGCACCAAAATTAAATACATACGGTTGAAATCAGACTCGTATCTGTTCAAGGAGATAAAGTGACAAAGAGATTAGTACATATTGCCTGCCCACCTCTCACGTGGGCAGGTCCAAACCATATGCAGTGCTTAAATCAATGCTTTCCTCTATAGTTTGTGTCGGTGCTCTTAGTAGTAAAAATTATTGAATTAGTGCTTGTATCCAATGTGACACATTGGAACACATCGGACTACTCTATTGTGAGAATGCATGGTTAATCGTTAAAAACATTGGTAAAAAGAGAAAGAAACACTAGTGAGCAAACATTACAAGACAAAACAAACATATAAACATACTGTTCACAATCTGTAAGAACATACTTCTGTTTTGGCAACGCTGTGCCTCATGGACTGCCAGGGTGGAGGGGCTTGTAGTAACCCTAGAAGAATGTATATAAAGTATTTGAGTCAAGGGAAGGGCCATGGGTAAAAGCGAAATACTGGTTAGTTATTTCCCATAGCGTGGCCTGGAGGAAAAAACGAGCGTTTTTCAGGGATCCTGGGTTCCTGTTAGGGAATAAAAGATCTTATTTGGCTCAGCACTCCTCCGTCAATGACACCTACTCATACCCGGGCGGACAGCATATTAGCGTGTCTTCATCCCGATGTTGTTTAAATACTGGCAGGAAAAGCCCAGTCATGCTCATATGCGAGTAAAGACTAGACCGCGGTTGTAAGAAAATGGCCGCCTAGTTTCGGAACTTTGTCCGCGCCATTTTGGGAGGATCATTTTCAGAGTTGGAAAACATTTTTTAATTAAATTAGTGGCATTGTAAAACTGGGGGATAAGTAAATAAAAATGTATCAGTATTTTTTGAGGTGATTACCGCAACTGAAAAAAGACTACGACAAAAAGAGAAGATGAAAAAAGACTATGAACCAAGGTTAATGGCCATTTCATTATTGGCAAAGTTCGAGCGCCATATTGGAAGCAGAGACCTGAATTGGTCCACCTCCAATATTTAGTTGAAAGATTATCAATTGGGGTGTAGTTAGTATATGCCTATGATTTAAGAAAAGGTCCCATGAACAGACTCCCATGTGAGACCTCACATTGCTTTTGTAACTCCACTGGACCTAGTTTCCATAGGAAAAGCGTTTTTTTGATTTGCCAATATCTTTGGCGCCATTAGACGAATCTTCGCGAAATTTTCAAAACTAATGGAGCGCTCCGGTAAGCTCCTGTCTTGAAAGTTTCGGGGTGATTCGTCAAGCGGGGGCCTAGAAAAAAGGGGGGTCCCAAAACGCATTTTCTCCATGTTAATTTCCATAGGAAACTTTAGACAAAGCTACAGCCCTAACTGCTGAACGGAATTACACCAAATTTTGCAAAAGGGTAGCTCTTGGTTCTGAAAGCGTGCTTTTTTTAAATGGTGTAAATCCGTTCAGTAGTTCCTGAGAAATTCAAAAATAATAATATCGATATCTGGTGGCCGAGGCGAATTTGCGAACCCTCCCGAGCATGAGCTTCATTCTGATTGGCTGCCAACACTCCAAACCAAAATGTGTTGGCAGCCATCTTGTGACTCGGTAAAACCGAGTCACAAGAAAAAGGGTTAAAAAGGATAAAAAACAACAAAAGGGGGCAGGGTAGAAACACCCTGATCCCCTAGGCCTGCTCAGGGGGTCCCACAGGCACCCCCAGGGCCTCAAAAAGCCCTCTATGGCCCTGGGGTCCGCCACCCCCAGTGTGCCCACCCTCGGGACACTGCAGTTTGCAATGGCAGGGCGGGAGCACTGCTCCCGCCCTGTCATTGCAAACTTGTGCTTTGCTTCATGGAAGCGAGAGCAGGAAACCTGCTCTCGCTTCCACGAAGCAAAGCAGTATTGCTTTTGGACAAGGGGAGCTGCATGTTAGCAGCTCCCCTTGTGCAAAAGCAATGCCAGCTCCTGCAGGAGGCGGGGAGCCGGCTGGGACCGAGGGGGCATTGGGGCTCCCCTGCAGTCCCCAATGTAAGGCCAGGCCCCGGGGGATGGGGTCCCTGGGGCCAATAGTGGCCCAGGGAAAGGGGGCCACGTGGTCCCCCTCCCTGTTTTAAATATTTCTTTTTTTTAAGAAAAAATAAGGCCGGGCCCGGGGGATGGTGTCCCCAGGTCCAAAATTGGCCACAGGAGGGGAGGCCACGCAGCCCCCCTCCAAAAATAATTTTAAAAAAAGCAGGGCAGGCCTCAGGGGATGGGGTCCTTGAGGCCAAAAGAGGCCCAGGAAAGGGGGGGGCCAAGCGGCCCCCTCCCATAATAAAATAAAATAAAAAAATGAGGCACAGCCCCCTGGGATGGGGTCCCTGGGGCTGACAAAGGCCTCAGGAGGGGAGCCGCACGGCCCCCTTCCCGTTTAATTTTTTTTTTTTTAAATGGGTCAGACCCTGGGGGATGGGGTCCCCAGGGCCCACAAAATATTAAGAGAAGGGGGGCCACACAGCCCCCCTTCTAATAAACAAAAAAGCAGAAGCCGGCATCTCGCCGGAGGCCCCACCCCCTCCCTGCACCACTATGCAAACGCGCCTCCTGGAGCGTTCTGGATTGGGGGATTAAGTCCCCTTGACTCCTAAGGGTCCTTAGGGGCCAACTAGCCCACCAGGTACCTCCAGTAAGCCCTCTAGTAAGCCCCACACAGTGGGATTGCTGAGAGGTGGTCCGAGGCCATGCCCCTTTTTACACCACTCTGCAAACACACCTCTTGGCGCACTGCTGGTGGGGCGATGAGGTCCTCTTGTGTCCTGAGGACCTCAGGACTGTAGTGGACTTTATCCCCCGAGCAGCAGTGCGCCAGGTGGCGCGTTTACAGAGTGGTGTGAAAAGGGAGCGTGGCCTCGGACCACTCTCAGCAATCAAGCTGTGTGGGCCTTACTGGAGGTAACAGGAGGGCTAGTTGGCCCCCAGGGACCCTCAGGAGACAAGGGGACTTCATCCCTCAACCAAGAGTGCGCCAGGAGGCGCGTTTGCAGAGTGGTGGACAAAGGGGGCATGGCATGTGTCCACCTCTCAGCAATCCCACTATGTGGGGCTTACTGGAGGTAACAGGTAGGCTAGTTGGCCCCTAATCACCCCCAGCAGCGAAGGGGACTTTAATCTCCATCGAAGAGCACGCCAGGGAGCGCGTTTGCAGACTGGTGGGCAAAGGGGGCATGGCCTGCTATGAGAACTTACCAATGCTGCTGTGTAGGACTTACTGGAGGTAATAGGAGGGGTAGTTGGCCCCCAAGGTTGTCCTTGGGGGCCAACTACCCCTCCTGTTACCTCCAGTAAGTCCCATTCCAGTGAGATTGCTAAGAGGTCTTCGGAGGTCATGCCCCCCTTTCTCCACCACTCTGCAAACGCGCCTCCTAGCACACTACGGGTTGGGGGATCAAGTGCTCTATTCTCCTGAGGGACTTTGGGGGCCAAGAAGCCCTCCTGGTACCTCCTGTAAGTCCTACGCAGCGGAATTCCTGAGCGGTGGTCGGAGGCCCAGCCCCCTTTCTCCACCTCTCTGCAAATGCGACTACTAGTTAAAGAAGCATTTGCAATGTAATAGGTTTCGCATTTGCAAGAGTTAGAGCTATTGGCATTGTAAATGTAAAAGTGTTTTATTAATGTTTCTTGGAGTGGAGTGGATGTAGGTTGTGTGTAGTGGAATTATGTGGTATGTTGTGCAGTGAAATTATGTGGATAGAAAGTATGTGGTATTTAGTGTATAGCAATTATGTAGAGTGGGATTATGTGTTATGGAGAGTAATTGTGTGGTATGATAGTCTGTGTTGTGGAGTGGTAACCTCAGGTTTAGTCTTCCTCGTTTCCATAGAAGCTAAACTATATACTCAATGAGACAAAAAAAAGAAGGAACCACTGAGGAGCACTTCTGGACCTAGTCAGAAGTATGAGCAGGGCCACTGGAATTATGTGACTGTTTGGCTGCACCAACTTTTGCACAGTTATACATTTTCCGCATTTGCCACATAATCCATCATCTGCTGCATAATCTGCAGATTTGAACAAAAAAAACCTTGTTTCTAGCTCAAACGGCTCAAACGTTACAAAAAATGCAGCGGCAAGTATTACAGCGTAGTGGAAGGCCCTTTGCAAACCTAGAATGGTCACCTGTTACTTATTGCTAAAAGTGGGTATTAAATTGGTACTAATGGTGTGCAAACCACTCTAACTCCTTTCTGCACCTCTCTTGCCTCTTTCTGCATTTCTGTTGCTTCTTTCTGCACCTTTCTTTCTTTTTCTGCACTTCTTTTGCCTCCCTCTGCTCATCTCTTCCACTTCCTGCACCTCTCTTGCCTCTTTCTGCACCTCTGTTGCCTCTTTCTGCACCTCACTTCCTTCTTTCTGTACCCCTCTTGCCTCTTTCTGCACCTATTTTGCCTTTTTCTGTACCCCTGTTCCCTCTTTCTGCACCTCTCTTGCCTGTTTCTGCACCTCTCTTGCCTGTTTCTGCATTTCTCTTGCCTCTTTCTGCACCTCTGTTTCTTCTTTCTGCACTTCTGTTGCCTCTTTCTGCACCCCTCTTGCCTCTTTCTGCACATCTGTTGCTTCTTTCTGCACTTCTCTTGCTTCTTTCTGCACCTCTGTTGCTTCTTTCTGCACCCATCTTGCCTCTTTCTGCACCCTTCTTCCCTCTTTGTGCAACTCTCTTGCCTCTTTGTGCACCCCTCTTGCCTCTTTGTGCACCTCTGTTCCTTCTTTCTGCACTTCTCTTGTCTCTTTCTGCACCCCTCTTGCCTCTTTCTGCATTTCTGTTGCTTCTTTCTGCACCTTTCTTTCTTTTTCTGCACTTCTTTTGCCTCCCTATGCTCATCTCTTCCACTTCCTGCACCTCTCTTGCCTCTTTCTGCACCTCTGTTGCCTCTTTCTGCACCTCACTTCCTTCTTTCTGTACCCCTCTTGCCTCTTTCTGCACCTATTTTGCCTCTTTCTGTACCCCTGTTCCCTCTTTCTGCACCTCACCTGCCTGTTTCTGCATCTCTCTTGCCTCTTTCTGCATTTCTCTTGCCTCTTTCTACACCTCTGTTTCTTCTTTCTGCACTTCTGTTCCCTCTTTCTGCACCCCTCTTGCCTCTTTCTGCACATCTGTTTCTTCTTTCTGCACTTCTCTTGCTTCTTTCTGCACCTCTGTTGCTTCTTTCTGCACCCCTCTTGCCTCTTTCTGCTCCCTTCTTCCCTCTTTGTGCAACTCTCTTGCCTCTTTCTACACCTCTCTTCCCTCTTTGTGCACCCCTCTTGCCTCTTTGTGCACCTCTGTTCCTTCTTTTTGCACTTCTCTTGTCTCTTTCTGCACCCCTCTTGCCTCTTTCTGAAATTCTGGTAGTTCTTTTGCACTGCTCTTGCTTCTTTCGGCACCTCTCTTGCAAATTTCTGCACCCCTCTTGCTTCTTTCTACACCCCTCTTCCCACTTTCTGTACCTCTCTTGCCTCTGTCTGCACCCTGTTCCCTCTTTCTGCACCTCTTTTGCCTGTTTCTGCAACTTTCTTGCCTCTTTCTGCAGATCTCTTGCCTCCTTCTGCACCTGTGTTGCTTCTTTCTGCACTTCTGTTGCCTCTTTCTGCACCTCTTTTGCTTCTTTCTGCACCCCTGTTCTCTTTCTGCACTTGTCTTCCATTTTCTGCACCTCTCTTGCCTCTTTCTCCACCTCACTTGCCTCTTTCTGCACTTCTCTTGCTTCTTTGTACACTTCTTGTGTGTCTTTCTGCACCCCTCTTGCCTCTTTCTGCACCCCACCCCTCTTGCCTCTTTCTGCACCCCTCTTCCCTCTTTCTGCACCTCTCTTGCCGCTTTCTGCACCCCTGTTCCCTCTTTCTGCACCTTTCCTGCCTGTTTCTGCACCTCTCTTGCCTCTTTCTGTACCTCTGTTGCTTCTTTCTGCACCCTTCGTGCCTCTTTCAGCACCTCTGTTGCTTCTTTCTGCACTTCTCTTCCTTCTTTCTGCACCCCTCCTGCCTCTTTCTGTATCCCTCTTGCCTCTTTGTGTACCTCTCCTACCTCTTTCTGCACCCCTCTTGCCTCTTTTTGCACCTGTTTGTTCTTTCTGCACTGCTCTTGCTTCTTTCTGCACCTCTTTTGCAAATTTCTGCATCCCTCATGCCTCTTTCTGCATCCCTCTTCCCTATTTCTCCACCTCTCTTGCTTCTTTGTGCACTTCTCTTGCTTCTTTCTGCACTGCTCTGGCTTCTTTCTGCACCTCTCTTGCAAATTTCTGTATCCCTCTTACCTCTTTCTGCACCCCTGTTACCTCTTTCTTGCCTGTTTCTGCACCTCTCTTGCCTCTTTCGGCACCTCTGTTGCTTCTTTCTGCACTTCTCTTGCCTCTTTCTGCACCCTTCTTGCCTCTTTCAGCACCTCTGTTGCTTCTTTCTGCACTTCTCTTGCTTCTTTCTGCATCCCTCTTGCCTCTTTCTGTACCCCTTTTGCCTCTCTGTGCACCTCTCCTGCCTCTTCCTGCACCTCTCATGCCTTTTTCTGCAGTTCTCTTGCCTCTTTCTGCACCTCATTTGCTTATTACTGCACTTTTCTTGCCTCTTTCTGTACCCCTCTTGCTTCTTTCTGCACCTCTGTTGGTTCTTTCTGCACTGCTCTTGCTTCTTTCTGTGCCTCTGTTGCAAATTTCTGCATCCCTCTTGCCTCTTTCTGTACCCCTTTCTGCACTTCTCTTGCCTCTGCCTGCACACCTGTTCCCTCCTTCTGCACCTCTTTTGCCTGTTTATGCAACTCTCTTGCCTCTTTCTGCAGTTCTCTTGCCTCCTTCTGCACCTCACTTGCCTCTTTCTGCACTTCCCTTGCTTCTTTATGCACCCTTCCCTTTTTCTGCACATCTCTTGCCTCTTTCTGAACCTCTCTTGTCTCTTTCTGCACATCTCTTGGTTCTTTCTGCACTGCTCTTGCCTGTTTCTGCACCACTCTTGTCTCTTTCTGCACCTCTTTTGCTTCTTTCTCTACTTCTCTCTCCTCTTTCTGCACCCCTTTTGCCTCTTTCTGCATCTCTGTTGCTTCTTTCTGCACTTTTTTTGCCTCTTTCTGCACCTGTCTTGCTTCTTTCTGCACCCCTGTTGTCTCTTTCTGCAACCCTGTTGTCTCTTTCTGCACTCGTCTTCCCTCTTTCTGCACCTGTCTTGGTTCTTTCTGCACTTCTCTTGCTTCTTTCTGCATCTCTCTTGCTTCTTTCAGCAATTCTCTTGCCTCTTTCTGCACTTCTCTTGCTTGTTTCTGCACCTCTCTTGCATCTTTATGCACCTCTGTTGCCTCTTTTTGCACCTCAGTTGCTTCTTTCTGCACCCCTCCTGCCTCTTGCTGTACCCCTCTTGCCTCTTTGTGCACCTCTGTTGGTTCTTTCTGCACTGCTCTTGCTTCTTTCTGCACCTCTTTAGCAAATTTCTGCATCCCTCTTACCTCTTTCTGCACCCGTTCCCTCTTTCTGCACCTTTCTTGCCTGTTTCTGCACCTCTTGTGCCTCTTTCTGCACCTCTGTTGCTTCTTTCTGCACTTATCTTCCCTCTTTCTGCACCTGTCTTGGTTCTTTCTGCACTTCTCTTGCTTCTTTCTGCACCTCTCTTGCTTCTTTCAGCAATTCTCTTGCCTCTTTCTGCACTTCTCTTGCTTGTTTCTGCACCTCTCTTGCATCTTTATGCACCTCTGTTGCCTATTTTTGCACCTCAGTTGCTTCTTTCTGCACCCCTCTCTCTGCACCCGTTCCCTTTTTCTGCACCTTTCTTGCCTGTTTCTGCATGTCTCTTGCCTCTTTCTGTACCTCTGTTGCTTCTTTCTGCACTTCTCTTGCTTTCTGCACCCCTCTTCTCTCTTTCTGCACCTCTCTTGCCTCTTTCTGCACCCCTGTTCCCTCTTTCTGCACCTTTCCTGCCTGTTTCTCAACCTCTCTTGCCTTTCTGTACCTCTGTTGCTTCTTTCTGCACTTCTCTTACCTCTTTCTGCACCGTTCGCGCCTCTTTCAGCACCTCTGTTGCTTCTTTCTGCACTTCTCTTCCTTCTTTCTGCACCCCTCCTGCCTCTTGCTGTACCCCTCTTGCCTCTTTCTGCACCTCTCCTACTTCTTACTGCACCACTCTTGCCTCTTTTTGCACCTCTCTTGGTTCTTTCTGCACTGCTCTTACTTCTTTCTGCACCTCTTTTGCAAATGTCTGCATCCCTCATGCCTCTTTCTGCACCCCCTTCCCTATTTCTCCCCCTCCCTTGCTTCTTTCTGAACATCTCTTGCACATTTCTGTATCCCTCTTATCTCTTTCTACACCCCTGTTCCCTCTTTCTGCTCCTTTCTTGCCTGTTTCTGCACATTTCTTGCCTCTTTCGGCACCGCTGTTGCTTCTTTCTGCACTTCTCTTGCCTTTCTGCACCACTCTTGCCTTTCAGCACCTCTGTTGCTTTTTCCTGCACTTCTCTTGCTTCTTTCTGCACCCCTCTTGCCTCTTTCTGTATCCCTTTTTTCTCTTTGTGCATCTCTCCTGCCTCTTTCTGCACCTCTCTTGCCTTTTTCTGCAGTTCTCTTGCCTCTTTCTGCTCCTCTATTGCTTCTTTCTGCACTTTCTTGCCTCTTTCTGTACCCCTCTTCCCTCTTTCTGCACCTCTCTTGCCTCTGTCTGCACACCTGTTCCCTCTTTCTGCACCCCTTTTGCCTGTTTCTGCAACTCTCTTGCCTCTTTCTGCAGTTCTCTTGCCTCCTTCTGCACTTCTCTTCCTTCTTTCTGCACCCTTCTTCCCTTTTTCTGCACATCCCTTGCCTCTTTCTGCACCTCTCTTGCTTCTTTCTGCACCTCCCTAGGTTCTTTCTGCACTACTCTTGCCTGTGTATGCACCCCTTTTGTCTCTTTCTGCACCTCTTTTGCTTCTTTCTGCACTTCTCTCTCCTCTTTCTGCACCCCTCTTGCCTCTTTCTGCACCTCTGTTGCTTCTTTCTGCACTTCTTTTGCCTCTTTCTGCACCCTTCTTCCCTTTTTCTGCACATCTCTTGCCTCTTTCTGCACCTCTCTTGCTTCTTTCTGCACATCTCTAGGTTCTTTCTGCACTGCTCTTGCCTGTTTATGCACCCCTTTTGTCTCTTTCTGCACCTCTTTTGCTTCTTTCTGCAGTTCTCTCTCCTCTTTCTGCACCCCTCTTGCCTCTTTCTGCACCTCTGTTGCTTCTTTCTGCACTTCTTTTGCCTCTTTCTGAACCTGTCTTGCTTCTTTCTGCACCCCTGTTGTCTCTTTCTGCACCCCTGTTCTCTCTTTCTGCACTCATCTTCCCTCTTTCTGCACCTGTCTTTCTGTATTCTGCACTTCTCTTGCTTCTTTCTGCCCCTCTCTTGCCTCTTTCTGCACCTCTGTTGGTTCTTTCTGCACTGCTCTTGCTTGTTTCTGCACCTCTCTTGCGTCTTTATGCACCTCTGTTGCCTCTTTCTGCACCTCAATTGCTTCTTTCTGCACCCCTCTTGCCTCTTTTTGCACCCCTCTTTCTTCACCTCTCTTGCCTCTTTCTGCACCCGTTCCCTCTTTCTGCATCTTCCCTTCCTGTTTCTGCACCTCTCTTGCCTCTTTCTGTACCTCTGTTGTTTCTTTCTGCACTTCTCTTGCTCTTTCTGCACCCCTCTTGCCTCTTTTTGCACCCCTCTTTCTTCACCTCTCTTGCCTCTTTCTGCACCCGTTCCCTCTTTCTGCATCTTCCCTTCCTGTTTCTGCACCTCTCTTGCCTCTTTCAGCACCTCTGTCGCTTCTTTCTGCACCTCTTCTACGTCTTTCTGTACCTCTCACCTCTTTCTGCACCCCTGTTCCCTCTTTCTACACCTTTCCTGCCTGTTTCTGCACCTCACTTGCCTTTTTCTGCACTTTTCTTGCTTCTTTCTACACCTCTGTTGCTTCTTTCAGCAATTCTCTTGCCTCTTTCTGCACTTCTCTTGCTTGTTTCTGCACCTCTCTTGCCTCTTTCTGTACCTCTGTTGCTTCTTTCTGCACTTCTCTTCCTTCTTTCTGCACCCCTCCTGCCTCTTGCTGTACCCCTCTTGCCTCTTTGTGCACCTCTGTTGGTTCTTTCTGCACTGCTCTTGCTTCTTTCTGCACCTCTTTAGCAAATTTCTGCATCCCTCTTACCTCTTTCTGCACCCGTTCCCTCTTTCTGCACCTTTCTTGCCTGTTTCTGCACCTCTTGTGCCTCTTTCTGCACCTCTGTTGCTTCTTTCTGCACTTATCTTGCCTCTTTCTGCACTTTGCCTCTTTCAGCACCTCTCTTGCTTTTTTCTGCACTTCTCTAGCTTCTTTCTGCACCCCTCTTGCCTCTTTCTGTACCTCTTTTGCCTTTGTGCACCTCTCCTGCCTCTTTCTGCACCTCTCTTGCCTTTTTATGCAGTTCTTTTGCCTCTTTCTACAGCTCTTTTGCTTCTTTCTGCACTTTTTTGCCTCTTTCTGTACCCCTCTTGCCTCTTTCTGCACCTCTGTTGGTTCTTTCTACACTGCTCTTGCTTCTTTCCGCACCCCTCTTGTCTCTTTCTGCATCCTTTTTCCCTCTTTGTGCATCTCTCTTGCTTCTTTCTGCACTTCTCTTTCCTTTTGCCGCACCCCTCTTGCCTCTTTCTGCACCTCCGTTGCTTCATTGTGCACTTCTCTTGCTTTTTTCTGCCTCTCTCTTGCTTTATTCTGCACCCCTCTTGCCTCTTTCTGCACATCTGTTGCTTCTTTCTGCACTTCTCTTGCTTCTTTCTGCACCTCTCTTGCTTCTTTCAGCAATTCTCTTGCCTCTTTCTGCACTTCTCGTGCTTGTTTCTGCACCTCTCTTGCATCTTTATGCACCTCTGTTGCCTCTTTCTGCACTTCACTTGCTTCTTTCTGCACCCCTCTTGCCTCTTTCTGCACCCTCTTCGCTCTTTCTGCACCTCTCTTGCCTTTCTGCACCCCTGTTCCCTCTTTCTGCACCTTCCCTGCCTGTTTCTGCACCTCTCTTGCCTCTTTCTGTACCTCTGTTGCTTCTTTCTGCACTTCTCTTGCTCTTTCTGCACCCTTCGCGCCTCTTTCAGCACCTCTGTTGCTTCTTTCTGCACCTCTCCTGCCTCTTTCTGTACCTCTCTTGCCTCTTTCTGCACCCCAGTTCCCTCTTTCTGCACCTTTCCTGCCTGTTTCTGCACCCCTCTTGCCTCTTTTTGCACTTCTCTTGCTTCTTTCTACACCTCTGTTGCCTCTTTCAGCAATTCTCTTGCCTCTTTCTGCACTTCTCTTGCTTGTTTCTGCACCTCTCTTGCCTCTTTCTGTACCTCTGTTGCTTCTTTCTGCATTTCTCTTGCCTCTTTCTGCACCGTTCGTGCCTCTTTCAGCACCTCTGTTGCTTCTTTCTGTACTTCTCTTCCTTCTTTCTGCACCCCTCCTGCCTCTTGCTGTACCCCTCTTGCCTCTATGTGCACCTTCCCTACCTCTTTCTGCACCCCTCTTGCCTCTTTTTGCACCTCTGTTGGTTCTTTCTGCACTGCTCTTGCTTCTTTCTGCACCTCTTTTGCAAATTTCTGCATCCCTCTTACCTCTTTCTGTACCCTTGTTCCCTCTTTCTGCACCTTTCTTGCCTGTTTCTGCACCTCTCTTGCCTCTTTCTGCACCTCTGTTGCTTCTTTTTGCACTTATCTTGCCTCTTTCTCCGCACCCCTCTTGCCTCTTTCAGCATCTCTGTTGCTTTTTTCTGCACTTCTCTGGCTTCTTTCTGCACCCCTCTTGCCTCTTTCTGTACCCCTTTTGCCTTTGTGCACCTCTCCTGCCTCTTTCTGCACCTCTCTTGCCTTTTTCTGCAGTTTTCTTGCCTCTTTCTGAACCTCTTTGGCTTCTTTCTGCACTTTTCTTGCCTCTTTCTATACCCCTCTTGCCTCTTTCTGCACCTCTGTTGGTTCTTTCTGCACTGCTCTTGCTTCTTTCTGGACCCCTCTTGCCTCTTTCTGCACCTCTGTTGGTTCTTTCTACACTGCTCTTGCTTCTTTCCGCACCCCTCTTGTCTCTTTCTGCATCCTTTTTCCCTCTTTGTGCATCTCTCTTGCTTCTTTCTGCACTTCTCTTTCCTTTTGCCGCACCCCTCTTGCCTCTTTCTGCACCTCCGTTGCTTCATTGTGCACTTCTCTTGCTTTTTTCTGCCTCTCTCTTGCTTTATTCTGCACCCCTCTTGCCTCTTTCTGCACATCTGTTGCTTCTTTCTGCACTTCTCTTGCTTCTTTCTGCACCTCTCTTGCTTCTTTCAGCAATTCTCTTGCCTCTTTCTGCACTTCTCGTGCTTGTTTCTGCACCTCTCTTGCATCTTTATGCACCTCTGTTGCCTCTTTCTGCACGTCACTTGCTTCTTTCTGCACCCCTCTTGCCTCTTTCTGCACCCTCTTCGCTCTTTCTGCACCTCTCTTGCCTTTCTGCACCCCTGTTCCCTCTTTCTGCACCTTCCCTGCCTGTTTCTGCACCTCTCTTGCCTCTTTCTGTACCTCTGTTGCTTCTTTCTGCACTTCTCTTGCTCTTTCTGCACCCTTCGCGCCTCTTTCAGCACCTCTGTTGCTTCTTTCTGCACCTCTCCTGCCTCTTTTTGTACCTCTCTTGCCTCTTTCTGCACCCCAGTTCCCTCTTTCTGCACCTTTCCTGCCTGTTTCTGCACCCCTCTTGCCTCTTTTTGCACTTCTCTTGCTTCTTTCTACACCTCTGTTGCCTCTTTCAGAAATTCTCTTGCCTCTTTCTGCACTTCTCTTGCTTGTTTCTGCACCTCTCTTGCCTCTTTCAGCACCTCTGTTGCTTCTTTCTGTACTTCTCTTCCTTCTTTCTGCACCCCTCCTGCCTCTTGCTGTACCCTTCTTGCCTCTATGTGCACCTTCCCTACCTCTTTCTGCACCCCTCTTGCCTCTTTTTGCACCTCTGTTGGTTCTTTCTGCACTGCTCTTGCTTCTTTCTGCACCTCTTTTGCAAATTTCTGCATCCCTCTTACCTCTTTCTGTACCCTTGTTCCCTCTTTCTGCACCTTTCTTGCCTGTTTCTGCACCTCTCTTGCCTCTTTCTGCACCTCTGTTGCGTCTTTTTGCACTTATCTTGCCTCTTTCTCCGCACCCCTCTTGCCTCTTTCAGCATCTCTGTTGGTTTTTTCTGCACCTCTCTGGCTTCTTTCTGCACCCCTCTTGCCTCTTTCTGTACCCCTTTTGCCTTTGTGCACCTCTCCTGCCTCTTTCTGCACCTCTCTTGCCTTTTTCTGCAGTTCTCTTGCCTCTTTCTGCACCTCTTTTGCTTCTTTCTGCACTTTTCTTGCCTCTTTCTATACCCCTCTTGCCTCTTTCTGCACCTCTGTTGGTTCTTTCTGCACTGCTCTTGCTTCTTTCTGGACCCCTCTTGTCTCTTTCTGCACCCTTTTCCCATCTTTGTGCATCTCTCTTGCTTCTTTCTGCACTTCTCGTTCCTTTTTCTGCACCCCTCTTGCCTCTTTCTGCACATCTGTTGGTTCTTTCTGCACTGCTCTTGCTTCTTTCTGCACCTCTTTTGCAAATTTCTGCATCCCTCTTACCTCTTTCTGTACCCTTGTTCCCTCTTTCTGCACCTTTCTTGCCTGTTTCTGCACCTCTCTTGCCTCTTTCTGCACCTCTGTTGCGTCTTTTTGCACTTATCTTGCCTCTTTCTCCGCACCCCTCTTGCCTCTTTCAGCATCTCTGTTGGTTTTTTCTGCACCTCTCTGGCTTCTTTCTGCACCCCTCTTGCCTCTTTCTGTACCCCTTTTGCCTTTGTGCACCTCTCCTGCCTCTTTCTGCACCTCTCTTGCCTTTTTCTGCAGTTCTCTTGCCTCTTTCTGCACCTCTTTTGCTTCTTTCTGCACTTTTCTTGCCTCTTTCTATACCCCTCTTGCCTCTTTCTGCACCTCTGTTGGTTCTTTCTGCACTGCTCTTGCTTTTTTCAGGACCCCTCTTGCCTCTTTCTGCACCTCCGTTGCTTCATTGTGCACTTCTCTTGCTTTTTTCTGCATCTCTCTTGCTTTTTTCTGCACCCCTCATGCCTCTTTCTGCACATCTGTTGCTTCTTTCTGCACTTCTCTTGCTTCTACCTTTTTGTACACAAATTTACAGAGTATTTGTATGTTTATTTTTATGTAACGTGTCACTAGGTAAAAGCAGAGACACACACATGCATACCTTCACAAACTTGGTCAGACTTACAAAATTGATATGCTTAGGATTGCTGTTCTATATTTGGTAGGCCTAACATTCTGAGCAGTCGATTAATATTGAAACTTCAAGAGAAAAGTGAGGTTTAAGACATCTTGGGAGACGGATTAGTGATTAGGCTACTTTGTATGAGTCTGTTGTAAGGTACAGTCAAAGTAGGCCTCTTTCTGCACCTCTGCTGGTTCTTTCTGCACATCTCTTGCTTCTTTCTGCACCTTTCTTCCTCTTTCTGGACTTCTCTTGCCTCTTTCTGCACTTCTCTTGCTTCTTTCTGCGCCTTTCTTCCTCTTTCTGCACATGTTGTACCTATGTAGGCATATTTAGAAATTAGCATTTAAAAAACCTTTGAAATTCACTGAAAAAACCATAGGTTTCAGGGACGTTATAGTTAGAAATTAGCATTAAAAAAACCTTAGAAATTCACTGAAAAGACCACAGGTTTCAGGGACGTTATAGTTAGTTGGACATTTCACTCGTACAAAACCAGAGAAATTCGGCCGTTCTAGTTAGTTGAGCTAACTATAACTTGCGCTCCCGCAATGCACTGCTGATGACGTCACATATTACATCACTCATGACATGGTCAGTGACATCACTGATGACATCTCAAATGAATATATATATATATATATATATATATATTTGTAGTTTTTGGGTTCATCCTCGGCTTCGCGACTGTTTAATGTCATTTATAGCTTAGATTTTGCACATTCTTGTCATTTGCACAATTTTTGCACTTGCACTTTATTATTAGCACTTTGTTTTGGGAGCTTGTAATATTGGCACATGAGTACATGACAGTTTTCGAGGTGTTGAAATTTTAATTTAATCTTTTTGTATTACTGTTCATCAATTGCAGGATTTGGCACATTTTACCATTATGGTTGTATTTTATTACATCATGTATTTACTATTGCCTTTTATCCTGTTTTTACAGTTTTACATCTTTTTTCACTCATGAATTTATACTTGTTTCGATATATAAATTATTGTATTTATTGTATTCAAGTGAGTGATTCATACCGATGTCAAGTATTTCTTCCAGTTTCATTGCTCAGGGGTGTGGTTGAGTTCCATCAACAAAGGATGTGGTTTTAGGCACTATTTAATGACCTTGATTTGACCAGCGTGTCATGTGATCAAGACCGTGGAAACGCGGTCGCAACGCGTCATGCTGGGCACTAGCCGAGAATCAAATGGATGCTTTTGATTTATTTTTTCTGCAATAAAGCACTGCAACTTTGAAATTCTACACGTTGTGGTCCGTACCTGCTTTCTCCATGTCGGTGGATGTGGTGAGCTAGGACTGTATCCATATATATATATATATATATATATATATATATATATATATATATATATATATATATATATATATATATATATATATATCCACATGAAAGCTGCACCACCATTGAGGCACCACACACATGCGTGTTTCAACCGTTTAATTCGGCAAATTGCAGGGAGACCAGGCTCATCACCACAGCATAGGTAAACCAAACATGTTTCGGGCTTCCTAGCCCTTGCTCACTGGTATCACGAGGGAGGCACAGTAACAGAGTTTCAAGCCGCACCTGCAGCGATTTAAGTATAGTCCCGCCCTGTGGGCGTGCGTCGCAACTGCATGCTGGTCTCAGTAGTTTACTGCTTCATTTTAGTCCGTAATGGAATGCTGATATGTCTCCCAATATTCCTAAAAACCTATAGTAGGTTGCTGTGAATGGCAAGGCTGGGTCCCTGCTCGTAATCTCGCCTAACTGGTCACGCCGTTCCTTGAACGCTGACAAATTCCCAGCGCACTGGAGCTGCTCGTCTGCAGCGGGGTGTCTCGCGACCTGGGCAAGGCCGCTATATATCCACATGAAAGCTTCACCACCATTGAGGCACCACACACGTGCGTGTTTCAACCTTTTAATTCGGCAAGTTGCAGGGAGACCAGGCTCATCACCACAGCACAGGTAAACCAAACATGTTTCGGGCTTCCTAGCCCTTGCTCACTGGTATCACGAGGGAGGCACAGTAACAGAGTTTCACGCCGCACCTGCAGCAATTTAAGTATAGTCCCGCCCTGTGGGCGTGCGTCGCAACTGCATGCTGGTCTCAGTAGTTTACTGCTTCATTTTAGTCCGTAATGGAATGCTGATATGTCTTACCCAGGTCGCGAGACACCCCGCTGCAGATGAGCAGCTCCAGTGCGCTGGGAATTTGTCAGCGTTCAAGGAACGGCGTGACCAGTTTGGTGAGATTACGAGCAGGGACCCAGCCTTGCCATTCACAGCAACCTACTATAGGTTTTTAGGAATATTGGGAGACATATCAGCATTCCATTACGGACTAAAATGAAGCAGTAAACTACTGAGACCAGCATGCAGTTGCGACGCACGCCCACAGGGCGGGACTATACTTAAATTGCTGCAGGTGCGGCGTGAAACTCTGTTACTGTGCCTCCCTCGTGATACCAGTGAGCAAGGGCTAGGAAGCCCGAAACATGTTTGGTTTACCTGTGCTGTGGTGATGAGCCTGGTCTCCCTGCAACTTGCCGAATTAAAAGGTTGAAACACGCACGTGTGTGGTGCCTCAATGGTGGTGCAGCTTTCATGTGGATATATAGCGGCCTTGCCCAGGTCGCGAGACACCCCGCTGCAGACGAGCAGCTCCAGTGCGCTGGGAATTTGTCAGCGTTCAAGGAACGGCGTGACCAGTTTGGCGAGATTACGAGCAGGGACCCAGCCTTGCCATTCACAGCAACCTACTATAGGTTTTTAGGAATATTGAGAGACATATCAGCATTCCATTACAGACTAAAATGAAGCAGTAAACTACTGAGACCAGCATGCAGTTGCGATGCACGCCCACAGGGCGGAACTATACTTAAATCGCTGCAGGTGCGGCGTGAAACTCTGTTACTGTGCCTCCCTCGTGATACCAGTGAGCAAGGGCTAGGAAGCCCGAAACATGTTTGGTTTACCTGTGCTGTGGTGATGAGCCTGGTCTCCCTGCAACTTACTGAATTAAAAGGTTGAAACACGCACGTGTGTGGTGCCTCAATGGTGGTGCAGCTTTCATGTGGATATATAGCGGCCTTGCCCAGGTCGCGAGACACCCCGCTGCAGACGAGCAGCTCCAGTGCGCTGGGAATTTGTCAGCGTTCAAGGAACGGCGTGACCAGTTTGGCGAGATTACGAGCAGGGACCCAGCCTTGCCATTCACTGCAACCTACTATAGGTTTTTAGGAATATTGGGAGACATATCAGCATTCCATTACGGACTAAAATGAAGCAGTAAACTACTGAGACCAGCATGCAGTTACGACGCACTCCCACAGGGCGGGACTATACTTAAATCGCTGCAGGTGCGGCGTGAAACTCTGTTACTGTGCCTCCCTCGTGATACCAGTGAGCAAGGGCTAGGAAGCCCGAAACATGTTTGGTTTACCTGTGCTGTGGTGATGAGCCTGGTTTCCCTGCAACTTGCCGAATTAAAAGGTTGAAACACGCACGTGTGTGGTGCCTCAATGGTGGTGCAGCTTTCATGTGGATATATATATATATATATATGAACACTAACACCCCCCTTCAACAGGAACTCCCATGAAGAAGGCACGAACTTCAGGTTCTCGGTATTTAACTTCTTTTATTTTATCGGGTCACCCACGACCCCGAGCCACTAGAGACGCGTTTTGGCTTCAAGGAAGCCTTTCTCAATCAGTTTGGCGCCATTCTGCTATCAACATATATAGTCACACCCCTTGAAGGCAGCCATAGACATGAATAAAATACTTTCAGGCATATGTAGCATTGAACCCCTTGCTGTTACACAAATATATTATCATCATTGTGAAAAAGCATAATAGGAAATTTGTACTACTACGCAAGGCACATATTCGTTATTACCATAATCACATTTGATGTTTGTTATCCGGGTAAAATAAATCTAAACATACACTCCTTATGCCGCCTTCGTGCGATGTAAGTCACATTGTATCCCTCATTTGGCACCAAAACACTCTAAGTGTGTCGCCCGAATTTTGCACTAAATATACAAATCACTTACAAATGTATTGTTGATTTGACAGTAAAAGGCATGCTGTAATAAAAACATAGAACACATGACATATGGTGAATTATTCCTCAAAGTCCCCTCTGATATGGATTGCAATACTACTAAAATAGACGGTCTGCCGGTAATCTTGATGATGACTCACCCTGCCTTTCATAAATAGCCATGCTAAAATTATAACTTCCCCATCTGATATTCCAGTGAGCATAACGGTAGGGAGGTAACCTTCGTGGTTTAGGACCTTGTTTAAACATATTTAAGTCCATGAAAGACAAATGTCTACATTTCCTGCGCGTGCGCACATCTCTAGAAGGACTACCCATCCCATAATGCATTAGGGCAGTCATGAGCATGGATGAAATAGATCGCAAGAGTCACCATAGAAAGTCAGGATCCGTAAGACAAATATTACCGGGACCAGTATACCATCTAAATTGAGTCAATAAAATGGGGAACGTGTAATTGTATAATTGGAGGAAACACCAGTCTCAATGTCTTACGTACAAAAATAGCGTGCCAAACAGTATTTCATCCAGACACAGGCTCAGGGTGGAGGGGGACCGATGCGTAAACAGATGTAGAAGCACCGAATGAACCTCACCGCTTCGGCATAGGCGTCAGCAGTGCCCGCTCACCACGGGGCGTCAGACTCCTGGGCGAGGCATTTCTTGCGGAGAAACAATGAACCCATGCTGGCAGTCATAAAAAACCGCCCCGCTACAGGAACTCTGTCTCCCACTGCCGCCATCCTCGTTCCTCTGCCGGACATTCACCATGGGGGCTCACCCTCTAGCACTCCAGTACTTCCTCCAAGATTGCGGTCACTGGGGAGAGCCACAAACGACCAGTGTTCCGTGAAAGCACCCAGACCACTGACGCTAAATCGAAATGAACACTAACACCACCCTTCAACAGGAACTCCCATGAAGAAGGCACGGACTTCAGGTTCTCGGTATTCAACTTCTTTTATTTTATCGGGTCACCCACGACCCCGAGCCACTAGAGACGCGTTTCGGCTTCAAGGAAGCCTTTCTCAATCAGTTTGGCGCCATTCTGCTATCAACATATATAGTCACACCCGTTGAAGGCAGCCATAGACATGAATAAAATACTTTCAGGCGTATGTAGCATTGAACCCCTTGCTGTTACACAAATATATTATCATCATTGTGAAAAAGCATAATAGGAAATGTGTACTACTGCGCAAGGCACATATTCGTTATTACCATAATCACATTTGATGTTTGTTATCCGGGTAAAATAAATCTAAACATACACTCCTTATGCCGCCTTCGTGCGAGGTAAGTCACATTGTATCTCTCATTTGGCACCAAAACACTCTAAGTGTGTCGCCCGAATTTTGCACTAAATATGCAAATCACTTACAAATGTATTGTTGATTTGACAGTAAAAGGCACGCTGTAATAAAAACATAGAACACATGACATATGGTGAATTATTCCTCAAAGTCCCCTCTGACATGGATTGCAATCCTACTAAAATAGACGGTCTGCCAGTAATCTTGATGATGACTCACCCTGCCTTTCATAAATAGCCATGCTAAAATTATAACTTCCCCCTCTGATATTCCAGTGAGCATAACGGTAGGGAGGTAACCTTCGTGGTTTAGGACCTTGTTTAAACATATTTAAGTCCATGAAAGACAAATGTCTACATTTCCTGCGCGTGCGCACATCTCTAGAAAGACTACCCATCCCATAATGCATTAGGGCAGTCATGAGCATGGATGAAATAGATCGCAAGAGTCACCATAGAAAGTCAGGATCCGTAAGACAAATATTACCGGGACCAGTATACCATCCAAATTGAGTCAATAAAATGGGGAACGTGTAATTGTAGAATTGGAGTAAACACCAGTCTCAATGTCTTACGTACAAAAATAGCGTGCCAAACAGTATTTCATCCAGACACAGGCTCAGGGTGGAGGGGGACCGATGCGTAAACAGATGTAGAAGCACCGAATGAACCTCACCGCTTCGGCATAGGCGTCAGCAGTGCCCGGTCACCACGGGGCGTCAGACTCCTGGGCGAGGCATTTCTTGCGGAGAAACAATTAACCCATGCTGGCAGTCATAAAAAACCGCCCCGCTGCGGGAACTCTGTCTCCCACTGCCGCCATCCTCGTTCCTCTTCCGGACCTTCACCGTGGGGGCTCACCCTCTAGCACTCCAGTACTTCCTCCAAGATTGCGGTCACTGGGGAGAGCCACAAACGACCAGTGTGTGGCATTCAGATGTTGAATGCTACTTTAGAGTGTTGGGTGTGTTCTAGGCTCTATTGATTCTACACTGACGGTTGACCAGTGTTTGTAATGTCTCCGTCAGTTGTGGGTGTATAAGCTGTCTTCTCCACAATAAACTCGCTACTAGAACCTGTCTGTCTCTGAGTGGATACATCACGATTTGGCGACGACTGGGATCTGGAGGAAGGCAGCATTCATGTATTTTCAAAATTTGGAAGGTATTTAATTTTTTTTTTCTAAAATCTTGTGTCATGATTGCACCGGCGGCTGTTTGACCTATATGTGCTCTGATTGCACCTGCGGCAGTGTTGAAAGCACCAGTGTGGTGTTTTGTGCCCGATTGGACGTCTGTTGTACGTTTTTGGATTTTTGATTAATGTTTAACGTGTTTTGATCGCACCAGCGGCTGTTGTGTCCACTTGTTGTGCGTTGATTGCACCAGCGGCTGGATTTTGGTCTTGTTTGCACTCGTGTGTCATCTCCATGGTATTGCCAGGCATCGCTGTGGCATGGTCGAGCAAGGATGTCATTTTTTAAATCATTACTCACCTGAAACCGCCGTCGGCCAGCGTTGGAATATTGCACACCGGTTTCAAAGTTCTAGCAGCCTTTGTTCCCTCGCATTATTTCCTCGTTGATTCTTTCATCCCGCAGTGTTCTTTGGGAGCCGCAATGTACCCTGGGAGCGTCGTGACGAAAGACGCTCGGCGGCCATTTTGGTAGTTTTTCTATGTGTTTCATTATACACACATCGATGCCGGTGAAGAGAATTTTTCATAACGCTATAAGGGGGATTGCTGCCAAGGAGGAACTGACATTACACCTGAGGTGGGACTGTCTATTTCTCTAACCTGCTACCATAAAGGAAGTGTTTTTTCTTCAAAAGTCAAACGTTCTACTAAACTACGTTTTACCGGTTTTTCTACAAAAAAAATACTGTGGTGTAGTTTAGTTTGGAAACCAAACCACTGGAGCTACTGTTAACCACGTTTTAGGCTAGTTTAGTTTACCTGTTTGTATGCGTATTATTTACAGTTTGACAGCTATTCTTCGCCATGTCTAACATTTCTGCACCACCACATTTTTTACCGGAGGCTGGTGAACCAAAGATGGAGTGGGAACTATGGTATCCTATGTTTTTAGCTTATGTGGAAGTTCTGGAAGAGGACGGATGTACTCCTAAGAGAAAACTCGCTTTATTAAAACATTGTTTAGGAGGCGCAGGTCTAAAGGAGTTCGCAAATCTTCCTCCTATCGAAAGCTCTGGTGATGTGAATGTTTTTGACGTAGCTATTAGACAGATGACCACTAGGTTTGGAAAAAAAATTAACACAGTCATGGAAAGATTCAAATTCTACTCTCGTGCTCAAAAAGATGAAGAATCTATTGAAGACTATGTGTCTGCTTTACGCTCTTTGGCAGGCTCGTGCACATTTGAAACTATCAATTACGAGCAGGTACTGAGAGATCAGATTATGATGAAGACTAAAAGTAAGAAAATCCAAGAAAGGTTATGGATGGGTACTGAATCGTCTTTATCTGCTGTGATAAATATCGCTAAGGGCATAGAACAATCGGACAGATTTGTAACCGAAATCAGGGGGCATGTTGTTAAAGTGAATGATACTGTTTCAGAAGTATCTTTAGTTAAAAACCAACCATCTGAAAGAAACTCTTTTCCTTTTCCCTACAAGAAGAATACTGGTAAAGATAACAAATCCTTTGGTAGAAGGCCCCAGATAATTTGTTATAGGTGTGGTAGTTTTGAACATGTTGGTAGTTATAAAGGATGTCCAGCGTGGAATAAAGTTTGTGTTAAATGCAAGAAGGTAGGTCATTTTGGGAAGGCTTGTAGAGCATCTCAGAAAATTAATTTTATGATACATGATGAAGAAGTTTCACCGGCGGAGTTCAACACTATTTCATGTGTAGGTAATGTTAAGTGTAAGGGTTTCCCTAAATGTACTCTGTCCATTGATGGAGAAAACATTTCTATGATGGTTGACTCATGCGCTTGGTACACTATCATTGGTAAGAGTGTGTTTGATGAATTGTGGGGTAGTAGGGTGTTATCCTTACCTGACATCCAACCTGGTGCTTACTCAGGTCACAAAATTGATCTGGAGGGTTTCATGTGGGCTGACCTAGAATTTATGGGTAGGAGAACTAGATGTAAAGTATATATAGCCACAAAGGGAGTGTCGATACTTGGATGGCCCCACCAACAAGAGTTGGGAATAAGATTAGATCCTAATGCTTCTCCTTCTGTGTATGTTGTAGCTCCTAATAATGAGAACCTAGCTTTAGGCATAAAAACAGGTTTCCTAAACTTTTTGACAATTCGCTTGGCAAGTATGTTGACTTCAAGCATAAAATTATTCTCAAAGATGGGGCGGTTCCTGTTCGACACAGAGTAAGGAATGTACCTTTGGCTTACCAGGGTAAACTTAAAGAGATGTTAGCAGGTTTGGTGGAGGGAAATATTATTGAACCAATAGAATCGTCTCCGTGGGTTTCTCCAGTTGTTCTATCTCTTAAAAGCAACGGCGATCTTCGCTTGTGTGTTGACCTTCGTAGCTTGAACAAGGAGATATGGATTGATAGACATCCCCTACCTAACATACATGAACTAATTTCCACCCTTTCAGATGCTTGCGTTTTTTCTACAGTGGATTTGGCCAGTGCCTACCACCGAGTGGTGTTACATGAAGAGTCCAAGTGTTTAACGGCATTTGTCACACCTGAAGGAATGTACCAATTCCTACGCATGCCTTTTGGTCTGGCCAGTGCAGCTTCCGTTTTTCAGAGACTGATGAAACAAGTGTTAGAAGGATGTCATGGCGCTATCGCCTTTCAGGATGATATTTTAATTTTTGGTAAGGATGTTGAGGAACATGACAAGAATTTGGATGATGTCTTAAACAGTGTACAGAGTAAAGGTTTAACTTTGAAGTTTGCCAAATGCAAATTTAGACAAAACAAGGTGGAATATTTAGATCATGAAATTTCCAGCGAGGGTATTAAACCTAAATTTGATCACGTGAACAGTATTCTAATGGCGCCCACACCTATGAATAAGGAACAATTGTCTTCTTTTTTAGGTTTGACAGAAATTTACAGTAAATTTGTGCATGATTACTCTTCTATTGTACATCCACTAAGGATACTACTTAAGAAGAATGCAAAATTCAACTGGGACAAAGAACAACAAGTTGCTTTTGATATTTTGAAAAAAGAAATTGTGGGTGCACCATTTTTGAAGTCCTTTTCTATTGCGAAGGAATGTATTGTCGCAGTTGATGCTAGTAGTGTAGGATTAGGTGCCGTATTAATGCAAAAGGATTTTGGTAATGAACATGTGGTATCTTATGCCTCTAGAACGTTACGTGGTGCGGAATGTAATTATTCCACCATTGAAAGGGAACTATTGGCTTGCACTTGGGCTGTTCAACACTTTAGACAATTCTTGTGGGGTACACAGTTTCGTATAAGGGCTGATCACAAACCTTTGATTAGTATGTTGGCTGCAGGAGGTGGTAGAACTCTTACGGCCCGGTTAGCAAGGTTGGCTGCCAAACTGCAGGAATATCAATGCATTGTTGAGTATGTTCCAGGGCGTTTAAATGTGCATGCAGATTGTATGTCGCGGCTGCCTTTGGCTGGTGTTCATGACTCGGTTGCTGCCAAGGAAGATTGTGATGTGGCTTTCACCATGGTTGATGTCAATAGCGGGAGTGTGGATTCATGTTCACCCGAAATGATATCTGAGAAGGAATGGAAAGATGCTATGCGTGTGGATTGTGATTTGGGTGCTGTAGTGGGGTTTTTGGAAAAAGGTTGGCCGGAGGAAAGGAAATTGAGTGGTGAGTTGGGTGCATTTTTTAAAGTTAAGGACGAGCTTATGTTTTCACAAGGAATTATTACCAGAGGGGACAAAAGTGTTCCTCCATGTAAGCTTAGAGAGAGAGAGAATTTTGAGAATGGCTCATGAAGGGCATATGGGCATGTCTAACATGAAAAGACGTATAAGGGAATTTTATTGGTGGCCCTGCATTGATGGTATGGTTGATAGATGGGTCAGGCTGTGTTCTCCATGTTCTTTGAGTGACAAATCAGTTAAACCTTTGTCTGTGGCGGTAACTCCTATTGAATATGCACTGGTTCCTTGGAGGAAATTAGGTATTGACATTATTGGTCCTTTAAGTCTGCCAACCAAAAAGGATGTTTTTGCATTGGTTTTGATAGATTACTTCTCTAAATGGCCTGAGTTGAAGATGGTAGAGAAAATTACTTCTACTCAGGTAATTGAATTCTTGGAGGACATTTTTGGTCGGGAAGGTTTGCCAGCTGAAATAGTTTCCGACAATGGTCCACAATTTGTCAGCAAGGAGTTTGAGTCATTTTTGGAAGGTTATGGTATTGTACACAAGAGGGTGTCTAATTATAATCCACAGGCCAATGGTCAAGTGGAACGCTTCAACAGGGTAGTGAAAGAATCCATCCAGCTTGCCATTAAGAGTGGATTGGACTGGAGAAAAGCTTTACGGGCTACGCTGTTATCATATCGCATCTCTCCCAATTCTGTCACAGGGTTGTCTCCATTTGAAATGTTACGTGGTAGGAAACCTGGTTCTAAACTTATGCCTTGGTGGTTGAAAGTACAGAATTCCTATGATTCCTCTTTGGATTTCTCTAGGGTCAAGGAGCGGGTTGAGAGATATCAGGAAAGAATGAGAAATAATTTTCCGAGAAATAATTTTTCAGAATCTAAGATTAGAGTTGGTGATTTTGTTCGTGTAAGGTTTGGTGGTTCCTTCAACAAGAAAGGGTCTAAATGGTCCGATCCTATCAAGGTAGTGGAGGTATTTAGCAAAGCGGTGAGAGTTGATGGGGGCAAGATTTGGAATTTTAGACGGATTTCTTTATGTAAATTCGTGAATTCTTATAGATCTACTCACCTTTTTGCTCCAAAGAATTTGGAGAGAGAGGATAATTTTCCTAGTCACTTGGACTTACAGGTGGATTCCAATCCTGGGTTGAGTGTTTCGGGTTCTGGTACTAGTGAATTTGGTGTGGGTGATACTTTATCTTCTTCTACTGCACTTTGTGATAATTCTGAATGGTGTGACAGCATTCCAGACAGTCATGTGACTGAACTGAGGAAAAGTTCAAGGATCAAGCAAGTGCCTGTTAAAATGAAAGATTGTGTTCGCTTTTGATTGTGCTTTACGTTTTCATTATGTTTTTTTTCACTTTTGCATGTAGGTTGTTTTGGGTGGTTTATAGTTGTTTTTCTTTGGATTTTTTTTATTTTTGTTTGTTTTTTGGGGGGGAGGTGTGTGGCATTCAGATGTTGAATGCTACTTTAGAGTGTTGGGTGTGTTATAGGCTCTATTGATTCTACACTGACGGTTGACCAGTGTTTGTAAGGTCTCCGTCAGTTGTGGGTGTATAAGCTGTCTTCTCCACAATAAACTCGCTACTAGAACCTGTCTGTCTCTGAGTGGATACATCACAGTGTTCAGTGAAAGCGCCCAGACCACTGACGCTAAATCAAAATGAGCACTAACACCCCCCTTCAACAGGAACTCCCATGAAGAAGGCACGGACTTCAGGTTCTCGGTATTCAACTTCTTTTATTTTATCGGGTCACCCACGACCCCGAGCCACTAGAGACGCGTTTCGGCTTCGAGGAAGCCTTTCTCAATCAGTTTGGCGCCATTCTGCTATCAACATATATAGTCACACCCCTTGAAGGCAGCCATAGACATGAATAAAATACTTTCAGGCGTATGTAGCATTGAACCCCTTGCTGTTACACAAATATATTATCATCATTGTGAAAAAGCATAATAGGAAATTTGTTCTACTGCGCAAGGCACATATTCGTTATTATCATAATCACATTTGATGTTTGTTATCCGGGTAAAATAAATCTAAACATACACTCCTTATGCCGCCTTCGTCACATTGTATCCCTCATTTGGCACCAAAACACTCTGTGTCGCCCGAATTTTGCACTAAATATACAAATCACTTACAAATGTATTGTTGATTTGACAGTAAAAGGCACGCTGTAATAATATATATGTATATATCTATATATATATATATATATATATGTCGGAGCTTTCATAGGAAGAGTGTTTATTGTTTCGTTAATAATTTTGGTGCTGTTTGACAAATTTAAATGAAACTTTCCATTAAAAGTTAATCCACCTCATACAGAGCTGATGGAAGGAGCAGGAGCAGCACACAGACCACACAGGTCAGGCGTGGGGGGAAGGGGAAGCACACAGGGCAGATCATGAAGGGCAGGCTGGAAGGGCAGGAAGTCGACCATGGACAGCAGGTGGAAGGGCAGCACAATGGACATTCCAGGACAGGTGGAGGTCAGACAGAAGGGGCATGGACAGCACATAGACAACAGAAGGCAGGAGGAAGGACAGGGGCAGCACACGGACAACAGAGGCAGATGGGTGGGGCAGAGGCAGTATGCTGACCACAGAAGGCAGGGGCAACACAATGAACAATGAAGGGCAGGCGTGAAGGCAAGGTCACACCACAGACAACAGATGGCAAGGGGGAGGGCAATGAGCAGCAAGCTGACCAAGGAAAGTAAGAGGGAGGGACAGGGGCAGCATAATGGACAATGGAGGTCAGGCGGGAGGGGCAGAAGCAGCACATGGACCACACCGACTCCAAAACATGCCCTGCTGTGGGGCTGAAAGAATCAACGCATCATGGGAACGCGGCTGAGGAAATCGACGCAGCACCTGTTTGCTGCCTCCACATCGACCTCAAGTGCGTCCCAGATTTCCACGTGTTGCACCTGTATGGCAAGTTTTCCAACGCATCACCCGCAGACCACAACCGTCTTGGAATAGATGCATAACTTCCCCCTACAGTCTGGATTCATTGTATCACTTCTCCTGCGTGCAGCAGAACTGTCGCATCGCCTCCCCAAGGATTCAGGAACTGACGCATCGCTGTGTTTTTCGATGCAGAATTGCTTGAACCCTTTTAAGAGTCATATTTTGAATTGTATACATTGGATTTTTGTCGTTTTTGTCTTGTGTGGGTTAGAGAAAGATACTTTATTTTTCTAAACTGGTGTGGTGTCCATTTGTAGTGTTTTCACTGTGTTACTGAGTGTGTGGGTGCAAATACTTTACACATTGCTATTGGGATAAGCGAGTCTGCTCGTGGCAAGATACCACAGGGTGAGCAGGGGCTATCTAAAGTGTGTAATCCCTTTACCCTGACTAGAAGCAAGGGTCCCTACTTGGACAAGGTTCATACCTCTGCCAACTAGAGACCCCCATTTCGAACACTCTCTAGCTAGCAACACGTACTATATAGAAAGGCCACTAAACATGTTGCAAAAACAGGTGAATATGTCATCAGCATTCAACAGAGGAGGATCTTCCGATGGTCTGTTGTCTACATCCTCGATTTCCATGGTAAACGTCCATGTTGACATGGAGCTATATAAAGGTGGCTACAATGTATTACAAACAGTTACATCTACGAAGGTTCTCATGGGAACCTTTTGCATGCCTACTCTATTAGCCGTATGGTGTCCCATTGTGTAATAATGAGCTGCTCTATGGAATGAAACATTTGAATTCTGGTATGTCCTGGTTAGATCACGAAATATAAGCAGCATTAAGCATCTTCTTTTCATGAATACGCTTGATCATTGTGAATAAGTAGCAAAGAAAATAATCTTAATACAATGAAGTCATATGGTGTGAGAAGAAGAGAAATACAGTTTGCATGAAACAGCACATTTCACATAAAGGTCAGGCTCTATAATTCAGTTATAACATTAAATCATTATTTATGAAAGGCTTTTATTTTTCCTAAAGGGATATAGAAGAAGAAATTAATAGTGCAGCTTAGCAGTTGGAGAATGATAGTAATGAAAGCTTTCTGCAAATTTAAGCAGCATTTCCATTTTTGCACATTTAATAAAAGCACATTTCCTAACGTCTACTTTATTATGAATTTCTATGTTAAAAACTTTAACACGTTTCTATATTATTATGTGGTAAATTTTTCATTAAAATGTTCAGCTTCTTCAGCTGTGATACCACTGGTTGTCATTCATGTTAAGTTTTTCTCCCATTGGCTAGTGTTTCCTAAGCCTCATGGGAGTTGTAGTTCTTGACTGCTGCTATTTAAATAGATTAAAGGAAGAGAAGCATAATAGGAGCCTCCGGTCTTACAATAAAATTGAAGATGAGAAGTTACAGGTTAAAAATCAAATTGAGCAAAGATTAAGCATAAGATGACAAGTGCCAAAGAACAAAATGCAAAAACATTTGTGTGGAGGATTGGGTTTTAGTCAGGGAACCTATGAGAGTGCAAAAGGGAGAGGCTGTGCATTCCTCACCAACTCAAGGGATGAGTGTCAGACAGTGCTGTATTGTTAAAAGACAAAGGGTGGTGGAACAAAAGTGTGCTGATCTTACTCAAACCAGGACAAGAAATTTTATTTGAGAACAAGAATATAGATCTAAACAAAAACACTTTTCATGGTTTTAGAGGAATGTAAGAGGCTGGCCTGGTATATTCTGTCCACTAATTAAAGTGGGCACCCTGCACCAGTCCAGACAACCCTTATGGTGATTTAAGAGGTCTCAGACAACCTTAGAAAGCTATCCAAGTGGTAGCTGTGGAGAGCAGCCTTCAGGCTAAGTCTTGAAGGAGTGTAAAGCAGCTTCTTTTACCAGACTGCAATGTTATAGTATAGATTAAATGAAAAGAGAACCACAAAATAGGTATAAAAATATGTATTTATTATATAAGACTAACTAGTACATTACAGTATCTCCTACATGAAGATAGACACAAAGCACACAATACTTAAGCAAGGAAATGATAGTAAATAGCACTAATACACAGTGGGCCCCGGGGGGGGGGGACCAAACCATATACTAAGAAAGTGGCATAAGAACTGCGACTCGAGTCAGGACGATGTCGAGAGGACGTAGAATTGCTGGGACCCCAAGGAACCACCCAAGGTGAGTAGATAGGGACCCCAGGGAGGACGGGTGCAGTGTGGAAACATGACTGTGTGCTCCATACAACTCTATGTGAAAGTCGCGGTTGGAGTTTTAGAGTTTAAGGACCCTTCCCAGTGGACTACGAACAAACCCCGTGGAAGACAGAAGGTTGGAGCGCCACCCCACCAGTGGATACTGAAATACCCAAGTTACCTAACCCAGGGAAGCTAGGTACATAGGTGTGAAGTGGCGTCGGAAACCTCAGTCGAACCCAATAGAGGACTTCGAAGAAGAGCCCCTGCTGGAAGGGAGAAGAATGTCCATTGGAATCCAAACATGGATTCTAGTCAAAGGGTACCTGAAAGCAGAGGGGACAGAGTCTGGGTAACTTGGGAGTGACCAGGGGCTCGGTAGACGAATGTCCACTGGTGTCGGGTGCTTCAGGATAGTTGATGGTGATCTTGACTCTGCAGCTGCGGGGACCAGGCGACATTGAGGACAACCAGGAGCCGGATTCGAGCTGTCCCATGAAGGATGTCAAGTGCTGAGGGGTCGGTGTCCGGCGGGAGCACCAACAAGCCTTGGCAACGGCAACCCACACAGAAGGTCAAGGAAGTGTAAGGTTCGGACCAGCAAGGTCCAGGAGACTCACCACACACAGGGGAGTCAGGGTAAGCTTGGAGCAACCATGGGAGCCCAAGAAAAGCAAAGTTGACCCTCAATTGGACCCACAGGCCTGAGGCACAGGAGTCGCAAGAGGACCTCGAGCAGCTTAACAAAACAGCAAGCCACGGAGCACACAGTGCAAGGTGGATGAAGATCTTTGCGCAGAAAGTCGCCAGAGGTTGGGGCTACGCAGAGCCCAATGCACTTGTTAAAGAATTGCCAACAAGCACACAAACTTGCAAAAGTATGCAGTGCACAGGGGTTTGGGTATTGCAGCACTCACGATGGATTCTGACCTCAAACCCGGTGAGACGGCAGCTCGGGCCTCGAGGGATGTAGAAACCCACCTCCTGTGTCGCTGAGCCTTTCGGAGTCCGTAGGAGCTCTGGATCAGCAGACCGGTCAGCAGTGTTGCGGTGCCTGCGAATGCAGGGGAGTGACTCTTTCACTCCAAGGGAGATTATCTTCAGTTGTCTTTGATGCTCTACAGGTCCTGCACGGATCCTGTATGGTGCACAGGCACAGACGATGCAGCAGATGGAGAGGGAGACAGAGTCAGGCCCAAACGAAGTCAAGCAAAGTGAAGAGTGCCCAGACGGTCGAAGTGCAGTGATTTCAGGTTAAAATTTTGTTCACGACGAATCTAAAGTCCAACAGCCAGGTAAGCCCTTAAGTACCCATGGGAGAGGGTTGGAAAGATTCAGGGGACCATCCCAGGGAGAGTCTGGACAGGGGGAAGGTTACTCCCATGTTTTGTGTCCAGTTTCGTGCCAGAGCGGGAGCCAGTGGCTCCCAGGACTGGTTTGAACTGGACTATTCACAGGGACACCAAATGTGCCCCTCATTCAGGCTTTCAGTCACTGCCAAGCGCACCCACCCAGCCCTAATACACTAAATCCTGTCTGGGAGGTGGTCACACCTCCCTGTGACAGGATGCCTATTGTTCTGCCTTCCCCTGCTCGAGCTTGGCTCAGCAGCAGGAGGACAGAAATGTGTCTCTGGTTGGCAGCAACCATTTTGTGCTGTCTGGAGTTAGAAGGCTGGTACCGGGAACACCAGGGACCCCACAAAGCTTGCTTCTGAGGGGTGGAATCATACCTCATGTTTGATACCAAACACAATAGGGTTTGTTTCAGCCGTTTTAGAGTTGGTCATCATGTGGTTGCGTAATGCCCCTCTATATATCGTATATGGCTGTTTCACTGACAACCCGGGAGAATGGACTCCGTAGGCTGCAGGGGAGTCCTGCTCATGCAGGGGCACCCTATCACTTCGAACCAAGCACCCTGCCTTCAGGATTGTAAAGGCCTGCTATAGGGGTGACTTATAGGGTTTAAGTGCAATGACCCTTAGAAATAGTAAACCTATATCTTAAGTAAGTGGTGCATGCACCAACTTACACAGGCTGCAATGGCAGGCCTGTAGTTCCATTTTGCATGGCCTCTCATGGGTGGCATAATATATGCTTCAGCCCATGGGAGGCCTCTGGGGTACCTATGCCCTGGGTACATGTGTACCATATACTAGGGACTGACAAGGGTACCCCAGTATCCAATCTGGAGTGTACGTAAGTACATAACATAACAGTTTAGGGAGAGAGCAGATAGACTGGGATCCTGATTAGCAGGATCCCAGTCAGACTAGTCAAAAACAGTGTTAAATCAAGTAAAAAGTGGTGGTAACTATAAGAAGTAGATCCTACTTTCCTACCCCCCCCAAACGTATGGAGATGAGACTAACCTTGCCCAGTTGAGTCTTCATTTTCTAAGTGGAAATATCTGGAGAGTCCATCTGCATTGGCATGGATACTCCCAGGTCTATGTTCCACTGTATAGCCCATCCCCTGTAGGGAAATGGACCACCTCAAAAGTTTAGGGTTTTCACCCTTCATCTGTTTTAGTCATAAGTGGGGCTTATGGTCTGTCTGAACAATGAAGTGAGTGCCAAACAGGTATTGGCTCAACTTCTTCAGGGCCCAGACCACAGCAAAGGCTTCCCTCTCTATAGCTGACAAACGTTTCTCTCTGGGGGGTCAACCATCTGCTAATAAAAGCTACAGGTTGATCCTGACCCTCTGCATTTAGTTGTGACAACACAGCCCCTACCCCCAACTCAGATACATCTGTTTGGACAATAAATTGCTTGGAGTAGTCAGGACTCTGCAGAATGGGAGCAGTGCACATGGCCTGCTTGAGATCATCAAATGCCTTCTGACAGATAACTGTCCACTGAACTTTTTTGGGCATTTTCTTAGAGGTGAGATCATTCAAGGGAGTCACTATAGACCCATATCCTTTTACAAATCTCCTGTAGTACCCAGTCAGGCCCAAGAAAGCTCTGACCTGAGTCTGGGTAGTTGGAGCAACCCAGTCCATGATGGTCTGGATTTTGCTTTGTAATGGTTGAACCTGGCCTCCACCCACAAGGTGGCCCAGGTACACAACCTTGCTCTGCTCTATCTGGCACTTAGTAGCCTTGATAGTGAGGCCTTCTTTCTGCAGAGCCTTCACAACATTCTTCAGGTGGACCAGGTGATCCTCCCAGGTGGAGCTAAAGACAGCTATATCATCAAGATATGCTGCACTATAGGCTTCCAGACCTGTGAGAACTTTATTCACCAGCCTTTGGAATGTGGAAGGTGCATTCTTCAAACCAAAGGGCATCACAGTAAACTGGTACTGCCCACTAGGTGTTGAGAATGCAGTTTTGGGTTTGGCATCCTCAGCTAGTCTGATTTGCCAATAGCCTGCAGTTAGGTCAAATGTGTTTAGAAACTTGGCTGAGGCCAAAGTATCAATAAGCTCCTCTGCCCTATGAATTGGGGGAGCATCACTCCTAGTGACTGCATTGAGTCCCCTGTAGTCCACACAAAACCTCATCTCTCTCTTACCACCCTGGGTGTGAGATTTAGGTACCAGGACTACTGGGTTAGCCCAAGCGTTATCTGAGGGCTCAATCACTACCAGTTCCAGCATCTTTTGGACCTCTGTCCTGATGCAATATCTGACATGGTCAGGCTGCCTGTAGAATTTACTCTTGACAGGTAGACTCTCGCCTGTGTCCACTTCATGGGTACACCAGGTGGTTTGACTGGGTGTCAGAGAAAATAAATGCCTGTATTGATTGAGGACCTTCCTACAATCAATCTACTATTGATCAGTGAGGCTGTCTGCCAAGACTACACCATCAACTGACCCATCATCAGGGTTTTGTGAGAGGAGATCAGGGAGAGGGTCACTCTCTTCCTCCTGTCCCTCATCAGTTGCCATGAGCAAGCCCATGTCAACCCTATCCACAAAAGGTTTGAGCCTGTTCACATGGAGCACCCTATGGGGGCTCCTAGGAGTGCCAAGGTCCACCAGGTAGGTGACCTCACCTTTCGGCTCAATTATGATATGGGGTCCACTCCAGTTGTTTTGGAGAGCTGCTGGGGCCAGAGGCTCCAGCACCCACACCTTCTGCCCTGGCTGATAAACAGCCAGAACAGCATTTTGGTCATGCCAAGCTTTTTGCAATTCTTGACTTGCCTCAAGGTTTTTACTGGCCTTCTTCATGTACTCAGCCATACTGGAGCGGAGACCAAGTACATAGTCCACAATGTCTTGTTTGGGAGGTTTGAGAGGTAACTCCCATCCCTCCCTCACCAAACACAAGGGTCCCGTAACTGGATGCCCAAACAGAAGTTCAAAAGGGCTGTAGCCGCCCCCTTCTCTGGGACCTCTCTGTAGGCAAAGAAAAGGCAGGGCAAAAGAACATCTTATTTTTGCCTAAGCTTTTCTGGGAGGCCCATGATCATGCCCTTGAGGGTTTTGGTGAACCTTTCAACTAACCCATTGCATTGTGGGTGATAGGGTGTGGTGAACTTGTAGTTCACTCCACACTCCTTCCACATTGCAGTTATATAACTTGACATGAAGTTTGTACCTCTGTCAGTTAAGACCTCCTTAGGGAAACCCACTCTGGAAGAAATTCCCAGGAGGGCCTGTGGTGGTCCTAAGGGGAATTGCTTCTGGGTACCTAGTGGCATGGTCCATCACCACTAGGATATAACTGTGCCCAGATATTGTTGGAGAGTTCATGGGACCAATTATGTCAATCCCAACCCTTTCAAAGGGAACCCCCACCACTGGTAGTGGTATCAGGGGGGCCTTTGTGGTACCACCTGACTTACCACTGGCTTGGCAGGTGGTACAGGAGCGACAAAACTCCTTGGTGTCCTCAGACATGTGAGGCCAGTGAAAGTGAGGGACAAGCCTGTCCCAAGTCTTACTTTGTCCTACGTGTCCTGCCATTGGAATGTCATGTGCTAGGGTGAGTAGGATGCCCCTAAACTTCAGAGTTATGACCAGCCTCCAGGTGGCACCAGGCTTGGGGTCTCTACCCTCTGAGTAAAAGAGTCCCTCATCGCACTAGATCCTGTGGGACCATTGACAGTTCCAGCAGCCTCAGCAGAAGCTTGCTGTCTGAGGGGTTCAAGAGAGGGGCAGGTTTGTTGCTCCAAACTCAGGTCTGCCCTGGAAGGGCCCCCTGTCCCCAAGAACTCAACCCGATCAGGTTCAAGCTCATCTGAGACAGTCCCTTCACAGAGGCTAAGATCACCTCCCTCTAGAGACTGATCCTCACTCTGAGTCTGTGGGGAAGACACAGCCTTACCCCTCCTGCTCCTTCTCTTGGAAGGCCCCTGGTCCATTGTTCCAGGATTCAGGGCGTGTTCAGTGGTTGACAGTTTGGCTTGTGACCTAGTCACAGCAAACATATCTGCAGAGATGCCCAACATTGCTGCATGAGTCCTTAGTTCCACTTCAGCCCAAGCTGAAGTTTCCAAATCATTGCCCAAGACACACTCTACTGGTAGGTCTGAACTTACCACAACCTTTTAGGGCAAGTTACCCCTCCCCAGCTGAAATTAACAACTGCCAAGGAATGGTCAGGCCTGACATTGTTTGCATGCCACGGCCTCCTTTCCATTTATTAAAGGCTGCTGTCTGTATTTGCCCAGGTTACTGGGACTGACAAATAAGGTGGCAAAATCCATGCCACTTTCAAAGACAAGCACAGCCTGAGTTGGAATTCTGACTAGGCCAGAACCCATCTAAGAGCCCAAGGTTAACCCTACTAATCCCTTGTTCCCTGTACCACCACTTGTACTTGTGCTAGGGGGCACAGTTGCCTTAGGGGCAGTGGTGGTAGGAGGATTTTCCTTGGCTTTTGGACAATCAGCATCTTTTGTCCAATGGGTTTTCACCTTACAAAAGTAACACCAAGGTTTCTTTTTGCCTTTACCTTTGTTGGACTGTGACTCCCCCCCAGATGCAGGTTTTTGGGGCCCTGATGAAGACTGTTTTTTGTCTTTACCCTTGTCCCCACCCTTCTCTTGGGTTTTAGAATCTTGCTTCTTTTGTCACCACCAGTGTTCTGGTTTTTCTGCTTCACCCTGGTCTGACCCACTTATCTGCCTTCTTTCCCAATTCTTGGGGAGAAGTCAGATCAGAGTCCACCATGTATTGATGAAACAGCTGATTTTGGCAATTATTAAGGATCTGCTCCCTCATAATCAAATTGTACAATCCCTCAATGTAATGCACCTTCTGCCAAGCAACCAACCTTCCAGTGCCTTAATAGCACTGTCAACACAGTCTACCCAGTCCACATTCCGTGTCTTTTGGGTGTCTCTGAACTTAATACTGTACTGTTCAGTGGTTAAGCCAAACCCATGAATGAGAGCACTCTTCAAGACTGAATAATTGTCAGCATCCCCTTCTCTAACAGTGAGGAGCTTATCTCCACCTTTGTCGGCAAATTGAGAGCCACAAGATAGCTGCCCACTGCTCTTGAGGGACCTTCTGAACTTTACAGGACCTCTCTAAAGCAGTTATCCATTTATGGATGTCATCCCCAACATGGTAGAGAGTGACAATCTTGCTCAGGTTCCTATGATCAATGGAATTTTCCTTAACTCTAGGGACACTGTTGCTGCCACCATGGGACTCTAGTCCCAACTTTGTTCTAGCTCTCTGGACTTCTAGGGACTTTTTGTCAAGGGCCAACTGCTCTTTCCTGAGCCTAAGCCTAGCTTTCTCAAGTTCAAGAAGTTGGTATTCCCTATCAAAAGAGCGGTCCCTCTTGCTAGATACAGAGGTCCCAACAGACTGTCCTGAGTGATTAGACTCTGCAGATGTAGATCTAGATCTCCTTGGTAAACTCTGCACTCTTCCAGGAGGAACAGAGGAGGGGCCCCCAAGGCCTTCTCCATCTTTCTCTTGAGGATCTGAGTTGTCCAGGTGGGAGGCATCAGGTTCCCTCTGGTCCAGGTTAGATTCTAGGTCAAAGAGGGGTCCCCCTCCAGTCCTATCTTCATAACGTGGCCCACCCACTCTGTCGTGTTCATCTGACCCAGGAGTCTTCCTTAGGTCATCTAACAGTAACAACTCTACCAGGTGTTGAGTGTTGGCACTCCTCCCTGTCTTCAGCTTCCTAGAGGCACACAGTGCTTTCAGTTCTTGGAACGAATGTTCACTGTATCTAGAAGGCAGAGAGTCACTGGCATCTCCTTTAGTAGACATACTAAGTGTGGTGTGGTGTTGCACCTACCTAACCTAGTGGGAGCTAAACTCTCTTAGGTTGGAGAAAGGGTGTGCTAGACCCTTAACTACCCAACCCCAAGTTCATTAGAACTTACTTATTCTAAGCTTGTATTATATGTGCCTAGTACTTAGTGGTTTTTCAGTTAATCAATACAAAGATTTATCTGGTAAAACAATGCAGGCTTGAATCCCAACCGCTGCACACCAATGTGAGAGGCTGGCCTGGTATATGCTGTCCACTAATTAAAATGGGCACCCTGCACCAGTCCAGACAACCCTTATGGTGATTTAAGAGGTCTCAGACAACCTTAGAAAGCTATCCAAGTGGTAGCTGTGGAGAGCAGCCTTCAGGCTAAGTCTTGAAGGAGTGTAAAGCGGCTTCTTTTACCAGAATGCAATCATATAGTATAGATTAAATGAAAAGAGAACCACACAATAGGTATAAAATATGTATTTATTATATAACACTATCTAGTACATTACAGTATCTCCTACATGGAGATAGACACAAAGCACACAATACTTAAGCAAGGAAATGATAGTAAATAGCACTAATACACAGTGGGCACCGGGGGGGGACCAAACCATATACTAAGAAAGTGGTATAAGAACCGCGACTCGAGTCAGGACGATGTCGAGAGCACGTAGAATTGCTGGGACCCAAAGGAACCACCCAAGGTGAGTAGATAGGGACCCCACGGAGGACGGGTGCAGTGTGGGAACATGACCGCGTGCTCCATACAACTCTATGTGAAAGTCGCGGTTGGTGTTTTAGAGTTGAAGGACCCTTCCCAGTGAACTACGAAGAAACCCCATGGAAGACAGAAGGTTCGAGCGCCACCCCACCAGTGGATACTGAAATACCCAAGTTACCTAACCCAGGGAAGCTAGGTACATAGGTGTGAAGTGGCGTCGGAAACCTCCGTCGAACCCAATGGAGGACTTTGAAGAAGAGCCGCTGCTGGAAGGGAGAAGAATGTCCGTTGGAATCCAAACGTGGATTCTAGTCGAAGGGTACCTGAAAGCAGAGGGGACAGAGTCTGGGTAACTTGGGAGTGACCAGAGGCTCTGTAGACGAATGTCCACTGGTGTCGGGTGCTTCAGGATAGTTGACCATGACCTTGACTCTGCAGCTGCGGGGACCAGGCGACATTGAGGACAACCAGGAGCCGGATTTGAGCTGTCCCATGAAGGATGTCAAGTGCTGAGGGGTTGGTGTCCGGCGGGAGCACCAACAAGCCTTGGGAACGGCAACCCACGCAGAAGGTCAAGGAAGTGTAAGTTTCGGACCAGCAAGGTCCAGGAGACTCACCAAACACAGGGGAGTCAGGGCAAGCCTGGAGCAACCAGGGGAGCCCAAGAAAAGCAAAGTTGACCCTCAATTGGCCCCACAGGCCGGAGGCACAGGAGTCTCGAGAGGACCTCGAGCAGCTTAACAAAACAGCAAGCCACGGAGCACATAGTGCAAGGTGGATGAAGATCTTTGCGCAGAAAGTCGCCAGAGGTTGGGGCTACTTGGAGCCCAATGCACTTGTTAAAGAATTGCCAACAAGCACACATACTTGCAAAAGTACGCAAGCACAGGGGTTCGGGTATTGCAGCCCCCACGATGGATTCTGACCTCAAACTTGGTGAGAGGGCAGCTCGGGCCTCGAGGGATGTAGAAACCCACCTCCTGTGTCGCTGAGCCTTTCGGAGTCCGTAGGAGCTCTGGATCAGCAGACCGGTCAGCAGTGTTGCGGTGCCTGCGAATGCAGGGGAGTGACTCCTTCACTCCAAGGGAGATTATCTTCAGTTGTCTTTGATGCTCTACAGGTCCTGCACGGATCCTGTATGGTGCACAGGCACAGACGATGCAGCAGACTGAGAGGGAGACGGATTCAGGCCCAAACGAAGTCAAGCGAAGTCAAGAGTGCCCAGACCGTCGAAGTGCAGTGATTTCAGGTAAAAATTTGTTCACGACGAATCTAAAGTCCAACAGCCAGGTAAGCCCTTAAGTACCCATGGGAGAGGGTTGGAAAGATTGAGGGGACCCTCCCAGGGAGAGTCTGGACAGGGGGAAGGTTACTCCCATGTTTTGTGTCCAGTTTCGCGCCAGAGCGGGAGCCAGTGGCTCCCAGGACTGGTTTGAACTGGACTATTCACAGGGACACCAAATGTGCCCCTTATGCAGACTTTGAGTCGCTGGCAAGCGCACCCACATAGCCCTAATACACTAAATCCTGTCTGGGAGGTGGTCACACCTCCCTGTGACAAGATGCCTATTGTTCTGCCTTCCCCTGCTCGAGCTTGGCTCAGCAGCAGGAGGGCAGAAATGTGTCTCTGGTTGGCAGCAACCATTTTGTGTTGTCCGGAGTTAGAAGGCTGGTACCGGGAACCCCACAAAGCTTGCTTCTGAGGGGTGGAATCATACCTCATGTTTGATACCAAACACGATAGGGTTTGTTTCAGCCGTTTTAGAGTTGGTCATCACGTGGTTGCGTAATGCCCCTCTATATATCGTATATGGCTGCTTCACTGACAACCCGGGAGAATGGACTCCGTAGGCTGCAGGGGTGTCCTGCTCATGCAGGGGCACCCTATCACTTTGAAACAAGCACCCTGCCTTCAGGATTGTAAAGGCCTGCTATAGGGGTGACTTATGGGTTTTAAGTGCAGTGACCCTCAGAAATAGTAAACCTATATCTTAAGTAAGTGGTGCATGCACCAACTTACACAGGCTGCAATGGCAGGCCTGTAGTTCCATTTTGCATGGCCTCTCATTGGTGGCATAATACATGCTTCAGCCCATGGGAGGCCTCTGGGGTACCTATGACCTGGGTACATGTGTACCATATACTAGGGACTGACAAGGGTACCCCAGTATCCAATCTGGAGTGTACGTAAGTACATAACATAACAGTTTAGGGAGAGAGCAGATAGACTGGGGTCCTGATTAGCAGGATCCCAGTCAGACTAGTCAAAAACAGTGTTACATCAAGCAAAAAGTGGGGGTAACCATAAGAAGCAGATCCTACTTTCCAACCCCCCCCAAACGTATGGAGATGAGACTAACCTTGCCCAGTTGAGTCTTCATTTTCTTTTTTTTTTCTTTTTCCGATTTTTTTACAGCACAGCAGAGCAACGATCATGATAATTATAGAAAAACATAACTATTTAGAAAAAGAAAAGAAAAATAATACAACATGAAGTAACCCATCATAAAGAATTATTCTAGAGCATTCGACGACCTAAAGAAAGAGAAAAAAACATTTCATAACCATACATTTCAATCATCATTACTACCCAGTTTTCCACCTCGAGATGGGTTCCCAGATCCGTTCCCCAAGTTTTCTCCCCCTTTTCCCCTTCCTCCCGTAAATCCCTTTTTCCAGATTATAAGCAGAGAGTAACCTGGCCAGCCATTGTTGGAACGTTGGTGGTAGTTTGTCCCGCCATGCCGATGCTACACACATACGTAATACTGACATGGCCATAAATATGAAAAACTGAAAGGGGGATTGCCTATCGTTATTGTCTATCCCTATTAATATTATTGATGGTGTCAAAACAATCTTAACCCCCAATGTTCTATCTAAAAAGGATTCCATAGCACTCCGGAGGCCCTGTAGGCAGGGACAAGATGCAAATACATGTATTATTTCAGCCTCTGTACTATCGCAGCGTGGGCATCTTGTACCTGCATCGTCCCCCCATTGCGCTAACCTTGCGGGGGTATAATACAGAGAGTAAATTGTTTTATCATGCTGGGCTTGGAGTCCAGCAGAACACAAAATAGTTTGTCCTAATTCTAAAGAGAGGTGGAAACACTCTTGATCAATCCCTAATTTACCTGCCCACTTCTCTCCATACTTTTCAAGATCGTCACTTTTTAATACTAACAGCTCTGCATAAAATCTGCGTATAGTGCAATCTTCACCACCCTCTATAATATCCAGTAGTTTATTTTTATCAAAGCCTGTTGGACCCCCTTTCTTATTTCCTAAGAAACTCCTAATTTGCAAATACTTATAAAAATTCCTTTTATCAATGCCAAAAATAGACTGCATTTCCACAAACTGCTTAACAGCATTTGCTCCAAACAAATCTCCTATTTTCCTAATTCCACGACATCCCCACTCTGTCAATACAGAATCTGCAAATATTTCCGTAGGGAGAGTTGGGTTTCTAGACAGTCGGGTGTAAGCATTCAGCCTACCCAATCCAGTTTTCTTTCGAAAAGATGCCCAAACCTCAAAAGCCGCAGACAGAGTCTTAAACCTAGTTCTTTTGTAGTATGAAGAGTCAGTATATTTCAAAAAACAGTTCTCCGCCTCCCCTCAAATCAGCATAGAATACATATCTATGGATCCTATTTGAACCTGTGGATCCGTTGGATCCCCTCCCAGGAGACCACGTATGTGTTGAAAAACTGCCGCCCAATAATATAATTTAAAATCAGGAACCGCCCAGCCACCCTTTGCCCTAGGTAAAGCCATAAAACGGAGAGCCCTCCTAGTTTTCCCATGGGCCCATATAAATCTGTTTACCAGTTGTTCTAATATTATAAACCATTTTGCCTCGAATTCAAGTGGAATTGCCCGGAAAAGGTAGAGAATTTTTGGCAATACTATCATCTTTATCACGTTACAGCGTCCTACAAGAGAGAGGTGAAGATTGTGCATTCTGTCGAGATCTTTCTTAACTTTCGATATTATCGGATTAATATTACTTTCCACTATATTGTCCAAGTTTGGCGAGATATTAATCCCAAGGTAAGTTGCAACTTCAACCACCCGGATATCATTACAAACAGCTCCCTCATTCTTAATTATCTGCGTTTTAAGCTTATTTAGTACATACCCTGACACCTGCCCGAAAACCAGAGCCTCTAGTTCAACTATAGGAATAGCAGTTCCTGGTGATGATGTCACTAGGGCGATGTCATCTGCATACGCCAGAGTCTTATATTCTGCTCCGTAAACCCTTATCGGAGAGATCGCGCCATTTATTTCCAGCCTGCGAATAAACGGGTCAATATATATTGCGAATAGCAAAGGGGAGCATGGACATCCCTGACGCGATCCTCGCCTAATTTTCAGGGGTGCTGTGTATCCTCCATTAATTCTAAGACGGGCAGTGGGTGCCTGATATAAAGCCTGAATTGCGTGTGAAAACCCTCCCCCTATACCACACCTTTCAAATGCCTGCCAAAGATAGTCCCAGGAGACCCGGTCAAACGCTTTCTCAGCGTCCAGTAATATGACCGCCATAGGATCTCCTGAGACTTCAGTAAGATCGAACAGAGTGACTACCCTTCGAACATGCTGCGTGGTACCTCTCCCTGGGATAAAGCCGTGCTGGACTGGACTAACTATTCTATCAATGACCTTACAGAGCCTAAGGGCCATAGTTTTAGAGAATATCTTTGCATCCGAGTTCATCAGGGTAATTGGTCTATATGATCCCGGCTCTGCAGACGGTTTCCCCTTTTTTAAAATAACCACTATGTCAGCCGCTGCCCAAGAATCTGGGACCGACACTCTCGTCTGAGCCTGTTTGATTGTTTCGACCAAATCCAAATTTATTACTTCCTGAAAGGTTTTATAGAATTCAATTGGAATTTGGTCCGGACCAGCCGCTTTACCTGATGGAAGGCTATTCATGGCAGTTACGACTTCTTCCGCCGCCAAAGGCTCATCTAAAGCCTCTCGCTCTTCCTCACTAACTGGTGATACAGGAATATCCCCCAAATACCTTCGGGTTTCTAGCGAATCTCTAACTTGTTCTTCGTTATATAGGGAATCATAAAACTGCCTAAAGACCTCCCGAATCCCCTCTGGATCACTAACAAGCCCCCCCTTGCCATCCGAGATCCCTTTAATTTCCCCTATGGCCTCTCTCCGTCTTGTACGAGCCGCCAGAGTTCGCCCTACACGTTCACTCAACTCATAGCATTGTTCCTTCTTTGCTGAAAACGTAACTGCTGCCTTTGATTCAATAGCCTCCTCTGCATCTGCCTTTGCTAGTGCAACTTTAAGGAGGGCTTGATCCAGAATTCCTCCCATAGCAATAGCACTGTTTAGTTCCTCTTCTGCCTCCGAAACTGCTTTAGTCATTTTCTCTGATCTTAAAGCTTCCTGTCTTTGTCTATAGAGGCTGAAGCTCAGGGTCTCCCCACGGACACCTGATTAAAAGCATCCCAAATCATACCTGAGGAAGTACTGCCCCTATTAATATCCCAAAAGTCTGTTATCCAAACCTTCATATGTTGGACATATTCTATATCTTTAAGTAATCCTCTCTCAAAGGTCCATTCACGTTGACGCCTAGCAATGCCCGCCATTTCTAGTGTTAAGATTATAGGATTATGATCTGAGATAATCCGAGGTAATTTCTCAATCTGACATCTTGGCACTAGGCCATGTGTTACTAGGAAATAGTCAAGCCTAACCGAAACCCTATGTGGGGCTGAATAATATGTACTGCCAGGATCAAGTGGCTTTAAATGTGTCCAAACATCAGTTAGTCCATTGTTAAAAACTAGATTGGAAAGTGCACAGAATGTTTTTTTTCTCCGACCCTGATATTGCGCCCCTGTTTTGGTCCACAAACCCCCCATACCATTTATATTAAGATCTCCGCACAAGATTATAGGCGTGGGCCATGAAGTCATTTCTAGATCTAGGTATTCAAATATATCGGGATCGTCCTCCGTGGATCCATATACTGAACATAGGGTGACCATTTCATTATTTATCATACATTGTACCAACACCCATCTTCCCCACTGATCTTCAATCTTCCTTATAACAATAATGTCGTTTCTTTTGGCCAGTATGGCGACCCCCTGGTTCTTGCCCCTTGTTTTGTATATGCTAGTAAATGAAACCCCATCTGACCATTATAAACCCCCTAGGCCCCTCTAGATGGGTCTCTTGTAGGCACACAAAATCTAATTTCATTGCCCTTAATGTTATTGCAAGCCGTTGTCTTTTAGCCGGATCATTCAATCCGCATACATTAATTGTTGCTATTCTTATACTCATTAATACTTTAAGATAAGATTTCCCCACCAATAATGTTGCAAGCTCATAAATAAATTCATTGAATCTAACTGGTAAACTCCCTCTGCTTTTATTTCCAGCCGGATACTGCCTTCCCTGCGTCTCCAAAAACACTCAATATGCTGTGCTGTGCTGTCCCCTACTCCCCTGTGTGCCCCCCCCGACCCCCTCCCTCAGAACCCTCCCCTGAAGCCCCCACCCTTACAGGCAATTAGGTCATCCATGACCTATGTGTGACAGCTTACCCGTAGTTAAGTCGCCTCACCCCCTCTCCCTTTTACCCTTCAAAGCCGAAAAAAACTCCCAGGCGAGCCCCCCGATTACCCACCCTTCTGTTCCTTTAATTCATTTAAGAATGATTGAGCCTTAATTTCTGAAAAAAACATTCTGACTTGCCCCTTTACAATTACTTTCAGACGAGCTGGGTACAGTAAAAATGCCTCACAACCTAGCCCCTGGAGAGGTGAAATCATCTGCCTTAACCTCCATCTCCTCTCCACAGTAGCATGGCAGAAGTCCGGGCGCGCAAAAAATGTTGTACCTTCAAATGATCGTTTAGCCTCTGGCCTAGCCTTGTCCATTATTTCCTGCCTAAGCAAAAAATTACCAACATAAACAAGGATCGCCCTAGGTCTGTTAGGTTGTGATGCCTGATAGCCCTTTTTCAAAGTCAAAGGATATCGATGTGCTCTCTGCACTTCCTCTTCCCATTTCCAGGAGCTGAGTTCAGGAAAAGCCCCCCGTAAAAGAGAGACAACAAATGCCCTGACATCCTGCCCTTCAACCCCTTCAACTACTCCCAGGAGTCTAATGTTGTTCCGTCTCTGTCGGTTCTCGTAATCCTCGAGTTTCCATTGAACATCCTCCGCCTTTTGTCATGCATTTCTTTAAATGCCTGCCACTTATTGACGTCATCCTCCAATCTCCCAGTCCTCTCTTCCACCTGGGTAACTCTATCTGCCATGTCCTCATAAAGTTTATTCATCTTTCTGAGTGAGCCTTGTATTTTTTTAGTAGCTTGTTTTGCTCTACGGCTCTCGGTCCTGGCTTCTGCCTGCATCTGCTTAAGGGTAATATAGAGCAAATCCATTGAAGGAGACTGAGGCGTTTTATCTGTTATTACGCCCCCCTCTGGTCCAACTGCTAAGGTCTCTTCTTGATAAAGTTGTGAAGTAGCAGAGTAATCCCATAATAGCTTTTTTGTAGCTTCCGCACGGGGAGGGCTTAAATTTGATTTAGATCTTGATTTAGATCTGCGCTTACGTTGCACAGACCTATACACACCTGATGCTCTTAATGCCGATAACTCATCTGCCGAGTCTGTGTCACTTGCAGTAGTACCACCAGACATGAGAGAAGAGTCTGACTCATCATTCAGGGAGAAGAAACAGTCTCCTTCCAATGATCCATTAAGCGCTTTATGTTGAGGAGCTCCCTGCCTGTGCTTCAAATTGGTGCCTGTTACCTCCAGAGCCCCTTCTGTATGAGGGGTTATTGCTTGTGCTACCTCTTTCGGTTTTCCTGCGTTACTAGCGTGCTTCCCTCTCTGTTACTTTCCATGTTTCTTTCCACAGTCAGCTCAGGAGCAGTCATACTTTGCGTAGCTTCAATGAGCGCGCCCGTACTGCCAGGACTAGCACTAGCGCATCCAATTTCACCAGCGTCTCCTACAAGCGCTGGTAGCCTACCTGGCTCATCGTTGTTTCCGCTGCTCTGCTCCCCATGCCTGTCTGTATCCTCGTCTTGACAGGTCAGCTCAGGCTCCTTCTGGATTGCAATCTGCAGCCTGACAGCGTTCGCCACGTCCTCACTTAACAGCGCCTTCGAAGAGCCTGGGCCAATTACTGAGAAAGACTCCATCAAGGTAGGCTGCCGTAGGGCGCTCTCTTTGCTCTTGCTGCTCCCTTCTTGCCCAACCGTTGCTACCTTCATTCCAGGATCTTTGTTGACCTCCTTGTTAACATCACTAACGATACTTGAGCTAGCGAGCCTGCCGCCGCCGCTGATCACATTAGTTCCACCCAGCAACTCTTCGGCATCCTCTGGTTTTTTCGCAGCTACTCCTGCTCTGCGAGGCTGGCCACGTATCGACTGGGTCCCCGAGGGAGGTAACGCCGCGTCCTTCTCCTTCTCCTTCTGATGCTTCGGCAGTCTAGGCGCCATGATCGCGTGCTCTGTAACCCAACAATAAGGTAACCTCAGTGACTCACCAATCTTTCGAGCTACAACAGCTAATGGAGAGGCCCCTTTGTGTGATGAGCGCCAAAACCACGAACGTTCCTTTACCCAGCACGAAGTTCGTTCTAGCCAGAGAGGGGACGTCAGCATCCTCGCCTTTCTTCACATTCTTCAGGGAGAGGGAGTGAAATGCGACCTCTCACTACGACTGGTCAGCGGCCATCTTGCCTCCGTGCCCGAGTCTTCATTTTCTAAGTGGAAATATCTGGAGAGTCCATCTGCATTAGCATGGTTACTCCCAGGTCTATGTTCCACTGTATAGCCCATCCCCTGTAGGGAAATGGACCACCTCAAAAGTTTGGGGTTTTCACCCTTCATCTGTTTTAGCCATAAGAGGGGCTTATGGTCTGTCTGGAAAAATAAAGTGAGTGCCAAACAGGTATTGGCTCAACTTCTTCAGGGCCCAGACCACAGCAAAGGCTTCCCTCTCTATAGCTGACAAACGTTTCTCTCTGGGGGTCAACCATCTGCTAATAAAAGCTACTGGTTGATCCTGACCCTCTGCATTTAGTTGTGACAACACAGCCCCTACCCCCAACTCAGATGCATCTGTTTGGACAATAAATTGCTTGGAGTAGTCAGGACTCTGCAGAATGGGAGCAGTGCACATGGCCTGCTTGAGATCATCAAATGCCTTCTGACAGCTAACTGTCCACTGAACTTTCTTGGGCATTTTCTTAGAGGTGAGATCATTCAAGGGAGTCACTATAGACCCATATCCTTTTACAAATCTCCTGTAGTACCCAGTCAGGCCCACGAAAGCTCTGACCTGAGTCTGGGTAGTTGGAGCAACCCAGTCCATGATGGTCTGGATTTTGCTCTGTAATGGTTGAACCTGGCCTCCACCCACAAGGTGGCCCAGGTACACAACCTTGCTCTGCTCTATCTGGCACTTAGCCTTGATAGTGAGGCCTTCTTTCTGCAGAGCCTCCACAACATTCTTCAGGTGGACCAGGTGATCCTCCCAGGTGGAGCTAAAGACAGCTATATCATCAAGATATGCTGCACTATACGCTTCCAGACCTGTGAGAACTTTATTCACCAGCCTTTGGAATGTGGCAGGTGCATTCTTCAAACCAAAGGGCATCACAGTAAACTGGTACTGCCCACTAGGGGTTGAGAATGCAGTTTTGGGTTTGGCATCCTCAGCTAGTCTGATTTGCCAATAGCCAGCAGTTAGGTCAAATGTGCTTACAAGCTTGGCTGAGGCCAAAGTATCAATAAGCTCATCTGCCCTATAAATTGGGGGAGCATCACTCCTAGTGACTGCATTGAGTCCCCTGTAGTCCACACAAAACCTAATCTCTCTCTTACCACCCTGGGTGTGAGGGTTAGGTACCAGGACTACTGGGCTAGCCCAAGGGTTATCTGAGGGGTCAATCACTACCAGTTCCAGCATCTTTTGGACCTCTGTCCTGATGCAATATCTGACATGGTCAGGCTGCCTGTAGAATTTACTCTTGACAGGTAGACTCTCACCTGTGTCCACTTCATGGGTACACCAGGTGGTTTGACTGGGTATCAGAGAAAATAAATGCCTGTATTGATTGAGGACCTTCCTACAATCAATCTGCTATTGATCAGTGAGGCTGTCTGCCAAGACTACACCATCAACTGACCCATCATCAGGGTTTTGTGAGAGGAGATCAGGGAGAGGGTCACTCTCTTCCTCCTGTCCCTCATCAGTTGCCCTGAGCAAGCCCATGTCAACCCTATCCACAAAAGGTTTGAGCCTGTTCACATGGAGCACCCTATGGGGGCTCCCAGGAGTGCCAAGGTCCACCAGGTAGGTGACCTCACCTTTCGGCTCAATTATGGTATGGGGTCCACTCCAGTTGTTTTGGAGAGCTGCTGGGGCCAGAGGATCCAGCACCCACACCTTCTGCCCTGGCTGATAAACAGCCAGAACAGCATTTTGGTCATGCCAAGCTTTTTGCAATTCTTGACTTGCCTCAAGGTTTTTACTGGCCTTCTTCATGTACTCAGCCATACTGGAGCGGAGACCAAGTACATAGTCCACAATGTCTTGTTTGGGAGGTTTGAGAGGTAACTCCCATCCCTCCTTCACCAAACACAAGGGACCCCTAACTGGATGCCCAAACAGAAGTTCAAAAGGGCTGTAGCCACCCCCTTCTCTGGGACCTCTCTGTAGGCAAAGAAAAGGCAGGGCAAAAGAACATCTTATTTTCGCCTAAGCTTTTCTGGGAGGCCCATGATCATGCCCTTGAGGGTTTTGGTGAACCTTTCAACTAACCCATTGCATTGTGGGTGATAGGGTGTGATGAACTTGTAGTTCACTCCACACTCCTTCCACATTGCAGATATATAACTTGACATGAAGTTTGTACCTCTGTCAGTTAAGACCTCCTTAGGGAAACCCACTCTGGAAAAAATTCCCAGGAGGGCCCGTGGTGGTCCTAAGGGGAATTGCTTCTGAGTACCTAGTGGCATGGTCCACCACCACTAGGATATAACTGTGCCCAGATATTGTTGGAGAGTTCATGGGACCAATTATGTAAATCCCAACCCTTTCAAAGGGAACCCCCACCACTGGTAGTGGTATCAGGGGGGCCTTTGTGGTACCACCTGACTTACCACTGGCTTGGCAGGTGGTACAGGAGCGACAAAACTCCTTGGTGTCCTCAGACATGTGAGGCCAGTGAAAGTGAGAGACAAGCCTGTCCCAAGTCTTACTTTGTCCTACGTGTCCTGCCAATGGAATGTCATGTGCTAGGGTGAGTAGGAAGCCCCTAAACTTCAGAGGTATGACCAACCTCCAGGTGGCACTGGGCTTGGGGTCTCTACCCTCTGAGTAAAAGAGTCCCTCATCGCAGTAGATCCTGTGGGACCCACTGACAGTTCCAGCAGCCTCAGCAGCAGCTTGCTGTCTGATGGGTTCAAGAGAGGGGCAGGTTTGTTGCTCCAAACTCAGGTCTGCCCTGGAAGGGCCCCCTGTCCCCAAGAACTCAACCTGATCAGGTTCATAGAGGCAGTCCCTTCACAGAGGCTAAGATCACCTCCCTCTAGAGACTGATCCTCACTCTCAGTCTGTGGGGAAGACACAGCCTTACCCCTCCGGCTCCTTCTCTTGGAAGGCCCCATGTCCATTGTTCCAGGATTCAGAGCGTGTTCAGTGGTTGAAAGTTTGGCTTGTGACCTAGTCACAGCAAACACATATGCAGAGATGCCCAACATTGCTGCATGAGTCCTTACCTCCACTTCAGCCCAAGCTGAAGTTTCCAAATCATTGCCCAACAAACACTCTACCGGTAGGTCTGAACTTACCACAACCTTTTAGGGCCAGTTACCCCTCCCCAGCTGAAATTAACAACTGCCAAGGAATGGTCAGTCCTGACATTGTTTGCATGCCATGGCCTCCTTACCATTTATTAAAGGCTGCTGTCTGTATTTGCCCAGGTTAACCCTACTAATCCCTTGTTCCCTATACCACCACTTGTACTTGTGCTAGGGGGCACAGTTGCCTTAGGGGCAGTGGTGGTAGGAGGATTTTCCTTGGCTTTTGGACAATCAGCATCTTTTGTCCAATGGGTTTTCACCTTACAAAAGTAACACCAAGGTTTCTTTTTGCCTTTACCTTTGTTGGACTGTGACTCCCCCCCAGATGCAGGTTTTTGGGGCCCTGATGAAGACTGTTTTTTGTCTTTACCCTTGTCCCCACCCTTCTCTTGGGTTTTAGAATCTTGCTTCTTCTGGTCACCACCAGTGTTCTGGTTTTTCTACTTCACCCTGGTTCTGACCCACTTATCTGCCTTCTTTCCCAATTCTTGGGGAGAAGTCAGATCAGAGTTCACCAGGTATTGATGCAACAGCTGATTTTGGCAATTATTAAGGATCTGCTCCCTCATGTTCAAATTGTACAATCCCTCAATGTAATGCACCTTACTGCCAAGCAACCAACCTTCCAGCGCCTTAATAGCACTGTCAACAAAGTCTACCCAGTCCACATTCCGTGTCTTTTGGGTGTCTCTGAACTTAATCCTGTACTGTTCCCTGGTTAAGCCAAACCCATCAATGAAAGCACTCTTTAAGACAGAATAATTGTCAGCATCCCCTTCTCTAACAGTGAGGAGCTTATCTCCACCTCTGTCGGCAAAGGAGAGCCACAAGATAGCAGCCCACTGCTCTTGAGGGACCTTCTGAACTTTACAGGACCTCTCTAAAGCAGTTATCCATTTATGGATGTCATCCCCAACATGGTAGAGAGGGACAATCTTGCTCAGGTTCCTATGATCAATGGAATTTTCCTTAACTCTAGGGACACTGTTGCTGCCACCATGGGACTCTAGTCCCAACTTTTTTCTAGCTCTCTGGACTTCTAGGGACTTTTTGTCAAGGGCCAACTGCTCTTTCCTGAACCTAAGCCTAGCTTTCTCAAGTTGAAGAAGTTGCTATTCCCTATCAAAAGAGTGGTCCCTCTTGCTAGATACAGAGGTCCCAACAGACTATCCTGAGTGATTCGACTCTGCAGATGTAGATCTAGATCTCCTTGGTAAACTCTGCACTCTTCCAGGAGGAACAAAGGAGGGGCCCCCAAGGCCTTCTCCATCTTCCTCTTGAAGATCTGAGTTGTCCAGGTGGGAGCCATCAGGTTCCCTCTGGTCCAGGTTAGATTCTAGGTCAAAGAGGGGTCCCCCTCTAGTCCTATCTTCATACCCTGGCCCACCTACTCTGTCATGGTCATCTGACCCAGGAGTCTTCCTTAGGTCATCTAACAGTAACAGCTCTACCAGGCGTTGAGTGTTGGCACTCCTCCCTGTCTTCAGCTTCCTAGAGGCACACAGTGCTTTCAGTTCTTGGAACGAATGTTCACTGTATCTAGAAGGCAGAGAGCCACTGGCATCTCCTTTAGTAGACATACTAAGTGTGGTGTGGTGTTGCACCTACCTAACATAGTGGGAGCTAAACTCTCTTAGGTTGGAGAAAGGGTGTGCTAGACCCTTAACTACCCAACCCCAAGTTCAGTAGAACTTACTTATTCTAAGCTTGTATTATATGTGCCTAGTACTTAGTGGTTTTTCAGTTAATCAATACAAAGATTTATCTGGTAAAACAATGCAGGCTTGAATCCCAACCGCTGCACACCAATGTGAGAGGCTGGCCTGGTATATGCTGTCCACTAATTAAAATGGGCACCCTGCACCAGTCCAGACAACCCTTATGGTGATTTAAGAGGTCTCAGACAACCTTAGAAAGCTATCCAAGTGGTAGCTGTGGAGAGCAGCCTTCAGGCTAAGTCTTGAAGGAGTGTAAAGCAGCTTGTTTTACCAGAATGCAATCTTATACTATAGATTAAATGAAAAGAGAACCACACAATAGGTATATGTGGGACTTGGCCCTTTCGGCTAAAGTTCCCTAAACTTTTTGCTTTTCCCCTAGACCTTTTTTCTGACATTGTGTTGCCAACTTAGATGCTTTGGACACTTTGCCACTGCTAAACAGTGTCAAAGTGTCAGTGTTCCCTGTGTAAAGTGTAATGGTACTTGGTATGTTTGCCTTACTAGTAAAGTCCCTAGTAAAGTGCACTATGTGTGCCAGGGCTTGTAATGCAAATGCTACTAGTGGGCCTGCAGCCCTATTTGTGCCACCCACACAAGTAGCTTTGAAAAGGGAACTCAGGCCTGTCTCTGCAGTGCCTGCGCGCTGTTTGCTAACTGCCATGTTGTGTTCTGGCAAGTGCACCCACTTGCCAGACCTTACCCTTCCCTTTCTATGCACATCAGACACCCCTATGGTAGGCCCAAGGTACCCCCTGGGCAGGGTGCAGTGCATGTGAAAGGTAGGACATGTACTAAGGTGTGTACCATGTCCTGACAGTGAAATAATCTCCATTTCCTTTTTCACTGTTGAAAGGCCATCTTGCCCATAGGACAGAATGGGGAGGCTGTGTAATATGTTTTCCAGCCTATCTTCCCAAAGGCTTAAGATGGAGAGGTGAAGTTTAGTATGCCTGAACTCACAGTGTAATAACACATCTTTTTATGAAGGTGGTTTTTCCATTGTGTGTTTAGAAGCCACTCTTTTAGAAGTGGCTGAGTTTTTGTGCTCTAACATTTCTGTGTGTCTCTGCCTGGTTGTGGATTGACTGTCTGGATTTCTAAGTGATAGGATCTGGGGAATGTCTTGACCCAGGGGAGGAGGAGAGACAGCAACAGGCTGACCTGCATCTGGAGTGTAGGGGGAGGAGTAGCCCCTAGAGGTGAAGAGGCCTGGGCTGCAGCCATAAACCAATGGCTCCAGCCCCTGCTGAGTGATTGAGGATCCAGACCCCCACTATCAAAGGAATAGAGGTGTCACTGGCAGGGAGGCACCCAGAACTGGTTTGAACAGGGGTCAGTGCCCCCTGAACACAAAGACTTCAAAGCCATTGAGGGGTATAACTATGAGAGCTGAAGCCCCTGAACTTTGGAGAATGGCTTGATCAAGATTGAACAAGACTGGTGGCTATTTCGTGGTCAAGAGGAACCTTTGCCAAGGAAGAAACAACTGAATAGACTGAAGGATAGGACTGACCCTTGCTGTGTGTTCTGGGGCTGGCCTGAAGTTTGCTGTTTTAACCAAGGAAAGGCTGAAGGGACTTTGCTGTGTGCTGTGTCCCCCTGCTTGAACGGACTTTGCTGTGCGCTGTGTCCGGAAGAAACTTATCCCCAAGAGCCCGAGGTGAGCTGGCTCCCTGTTGCGGAAACTCAGGAACACAAAAGTTTCCAGGAGAGTCTCAGCGACGCTGTGTGCGTGTGCTTGTTGCAGCCTGAGACCCTCATAAGAAGTGCCCTCTGATCGTGGGCACGTGGAGTCCAAGCAAGGATCAGCGATGCTGTGTGCGTGTGCTTCGTGCAGCCTGAACCTTTTGTGAGGATTGTCCAGTTATCGTGTGCACCGGAATCCAAGTGAGTCTCCTCGATGCTGTGTGCGTGTGCTTTGTGCAGCGGGAGACCTTCGTGAGGATTGCCTTGTTATCGTGCACCCGGAGTCCAAGTGAGTCTCACCGACGCTGTGTGTGTGTACTTTGTGCAGCGTGAGACCTTCGCGAGGATTGCCTTGCTAACGTGCACCTGAAGTTAAAGTGACTCTCAGCGACGCTGTACGTGTGTTCTTTGTGCAGCCTTAGACCGTTGTGTGGAGTGCCCGGTGATCGTGCACCCAAAGCTCAAGGGAGTCTCAGCGACGCTGTGTGCGTGTGCCCTGTGGCAGCCTGAGATCTTCATAGCAGTAGCGGCCCAGACCGGCAGCCTCGGAGAAGCTGAGCCGCCGGTCCGAGCTCGCCGTTGCCCATTCACAAAGATTGCATCTGAGGCCCAGGTAGTTGGAAGGGGAGAGGAGAGGAGAGTGGGTTCGCGCCCCCCAGGTAACGTGTGTCGACTCCTGGGGTGGGGTGCGGGCACGGAGGGAGACACTCTCGGCCTCTCTCTCATTTCAGCAGCGCAAGCCTCTGCTTCGGCTCGTATCGCGGCCCGTGTTGCCAAAGGAGTGGCAGTACCGGGGCCAGAGTGCGGAGCTGCATTTTTGTTACACCATACCTGTGTTGGGGGCAACTGTGACAGAGGCTGACTGAGTCAGACGGAGTGGCGGAGAGACCGCCTAAGGCACCGTGATCGGTGCCGGAGTGTATTACGCATTAGCTGATTTCTGAATAACGAACTACCTGATTGTCGTATTACGCATTGCATCATTTCTGAATAACGAACTACCTGATTGTCGTAGGACGCATTGCATTGTTCCTGTATAACAAACTACCTGATTAGCGTATTACGCATTGCATTATTCCTGCATAATGGACTACTTGATTAGTGTATTACGCATTGCCTTATTTCTGCATAACGACGTACCTGGTGGTTGTGTTACGCATTGCATTATTCTTACATTGCCAAGTACCTGATTGCTGCGTTACGCATTGCATTATTCTTACATTGCAAAGTGCTTGGTGGTTGTATTACGCATTGCATTATTCTTACATTGCAAAGTACCTGATTGTTGCGTTACGCATTGCATTATTCTTACATTGCAAAGTGCTTGATTGTCGCATTACGCATTGCATTATTTCTACATTGCACAAGTGCCTAATTCTAGCATTACGAACTGCATAACATGGTATTAGGATTACAGTGAAATGTTTAGAAGTGCTCATTAATATCGTTAGAACTTACAAGGGCTGGCTGGCCTAACAACCGGCCAAGAAGAATATTACAAATACGCATATGTTGAATTTATATCGTGTGGTCTTATCGTATATCTTTTTATTAAAAATGTATACTCGTTTTTATAAAACTTGTGTGGAGTCTATTTGTGGTGTCATCATTGGATTGCTGTGAGCGTGGTTGCAAATACTTTACACATTTGCCTTGAAGATAAGCCTGGCTGCTCGTGCCAAGCTACCGAGGAGGTGAGCGGGGGCTATCTCAGAAGGTGACCTTCCTTTCCCTGACGTGGAACCACGGGTCCCTATTTGGCCTGAGGTGCCTACCTCAGCCAACCAGGGATCCCGGGTCTAACAGTATAAAACTATGTATTTATTATATAACACTATCTAGTACGTTCTAGTATCTCCTACACGGAGACAGACACAAATCACACAATACTTAAACTAAGAAATGATAGTAAATAGCACTAATACACAGTGGGCCCCAGGGGGGGGACCAAACCATATACTAAGAAAGTGGTATAAGAACCACGACTCGAGTCAGGACGATGTCGAGAGGATGTAGAATTGCTGGGACCCCAAGGAACCACCCACGGTGAGTAGATAGGGACCCCACGGAGGACGGGGGCAGTGTGGAAACACGACCGCGTCCTCCATACAACTATATGTGAAAGTCGCAGTTGGAGTTTTAGAGTTTAAAGACCCTTCCCAGTGGACTACGAAGAAACCCCGTGGAAGACAGAAGGTTAGAGAGCCCCCCCACCCGTGGATACCAAAGTGCCCAAGTTACCTAACCCAGGGAATCCGGGTGCATGGGTGTGAAATGGCGTCGGAAACCGCCTTCGAACCCAATGGAGGACTTCGAAGAAGAGCCGCAGCTGGAAAGGAGAAGAATGTCTGTTGGAACCCAAACGTGGATTCTAGTCGAAGGGTACCTGAAAGCAGAGGGGAAAGAGTCTGGGTCACTTGGGAGTGACCAGGGGCTTGGTAGACAAATGCCCACCGATGTGGGGTGCTTCAGGATAGTTGACGGTGACCTTGACTCTGCAGCTGCGGGGACCAGGCGACATTGAGGACGACCAGGAGCCGGATGCGAGCTGTCCCAAGAAGGGTGTCGAGTGCTGAGGGGTCGGTGTCCGGCGGGAGCACCAACAAGCCTTGGCAACGGCAACACACGATGAAGGTCAAGGAAGTGTATGTTCGGACCAGCAAGGTCCAGGAACCTCACCACACACAGGGGAGTCAGGGCAAGCCTGGAGCAACCACGGGAGCCCAAGAAAAGCAAAGTTGACCCTCAATTGGACCCACAGGCCAGAGGCACAGGAGTCGCGAGAGGACCTCGAGCAGGTTCACAAAACAGCAAGTCATGAAGCACACGGTGCGAGGTGGATAAAGATCTTTGTGCAGAAAGTCGCCAGAGGTTGGGGCTACTTGGAGCCCAATGCACTTGTTAAAGAACTGCCAAATAGCACATGCACTTGCAAAACTACGCGGTGCACAGGTGTTTGGGTATTGCAGCCCCCAAGAGGGATTCTGACCTCAAACTTGGTGAGAGGGCAGCTCGGGCCCCGAGGGTCGTAGAAACCCACCTCCTGTGTCGCTGAGCCTTTCGGAGTCCGTAGGAGCTCAGGATCAGCAGACCGGTCAGCAGTGTTGAGGTGCCTGCGAATGCAGGGGAGTGACTCCTTCACTCCAAGGGAGATTATCTTCAGTTGTCTTTGATGCTCCACAAGTCCTGCATGGATCCTGTATGGTGCACAGGCACAGACAATGCAGTAGACTGAGAGGGAGATGGAGTCAGGCCCAAACGAAGTCCAGGAAAGTCCAGAGTGCCCAGTCGGTTGAAGTGCAGTGGTTTCAGGTTAAAATCTTGCCCACGATGAATCTAAGGTCCTACAGCCAGGTAAGCCCTTAAGTACCCATGGGAGAGGGTTGGAAAGATTCAGGCGTCCCTCCCAGGGGAGGGTCTGGTCAGGGGTGAGGTTACTCCCATGTCCTTTGTCCAGTTTCGCGCCAGAGCGGGAGCCAACGGCTCCAAGGACTGGTTTGAACTAGACTATGCACAGGGACACCAAATGTGCCCCTCATGCAGACTTTCAGTCGCTGGCAAGCGCACCCACCCAGCCCTAATACACTAAATCCTGTCTGGGAGGTGTTGTGCCAGGATGCCTATTGTTCTGCCTTCCCCTGCTCGAGCTTGGCTCAGCAGCAGGAGGGCAGAAATGTGTCTCTGGTCGGCAGCAACCATTTTGTGCTGTCTGAAGTTAGAAGGCTGGTATCGTGAACACCAGGGACCCCACAAAGCTCGCTTCTGAAAGGGTGGAATCATACCTCCCACACCGGTCCGGTGTGGGGGTATGATTCCGACATGTTTGACACCAAACATGATAGGGTTTGTTTCAGCCGTTTTAGAGTTGGTCATCACGCGGTTGCGTAATGCCCCTCTATATATTGTATACGGCTGCTTCACTGACAACCCGGGAGAATGGACTCCGTAGGCTGCAGGGGTGTCCTTCTCATGCAGGGGCACCCTCTCAGTTAGAACCAAGCACCCTGCCTTCAGGATTGTAAAGGCCTGCTATAGGGGTGACTTATAGGTTTTAAGTGCAGTGACCCTTAGATATAGTAAACCTATATCTTAAGTAAGTGGTGCATGCACCAACTTACACAGGCTGCAATGGCAAGCCTGTAGTTCCATTTTGCAAGACCTCTCATGGGTGGCATAATACATGCTTCAGCCCATGGGAGGCCTCTGGGGTACCTATGCCCTGGGTACATGTGTACCATATACTAGGGACTGGCAAGGGTACCCCAGTATCCAATCTGGAGTGTACCTCAGTGCATAATGTGAGAAGTTGGCCTGGCATATGCTGTCCACTAATTATAGTGGGCACCTTGCACCAGTCCAAATCGACTCTTATGGTAGGTAGGTTAAAGACAACCTTATTGAAAGCTATCCTAGTGGTAGCTGTGGAGAGCAGCCTTCAGGCTAAGTCTTGAAGGAATGTAAAGCAGCTTGTTTTACCAGTCTATAATCTCTTGAGTGACCAAATGAAAGAGCACCACACCAGGTATATATTCAAAATATATGTATTTATTACTAAACACACCCCTCTAGTCTCTTTATGAGGCTAGAGTTCGAAGTACATAGGTTATAAGATCTTAAATCACAGTAATAGCACAAATACACGTTTGAGCCCTAGGGGCGTACCAAACCATATACCAATAAAGTGGTATGCGAACCACGACTGAACTAGACACTAGGCCTAGAGCCTCTAGAAGTGCTTGGACCACAAGGAACCACCCAAGGTAGTGACACAGGGGACCCACGGGAGACGCGTGCAGTGTAAATACACAACCGCGATACGCCGTTAACTTCTATGGAGAAAGTCGGGATCGGGAAAATAGAGGAAAGGGACACTTTAAAGAGGACTAGGACAAAACCCTTTGAGATCTAGGACTTTGAAGAGTCTCTACCCACGGGAGCACCGGAGTACTCGTGTTACCTCACCCAGGGAAGCCGGGTGCATAGGTGCCTTTCGGGGTCGGGTTTCGTCGTCGTTTCTTATGGCGATCTGCTGCAAAGTGCTGCTGGCGACCAGGAGAAAAGTGTCCGGGTGGATCCAAGAGTGGATCGGAGTTCTGAAGAACCTGAAAGCAGAGGGGACAGAGTCTGGGTCACTAGCCAGTGACCAGGAGGGCGATGGACAGATGCCCACCGATGTCGAGTGCTTCAAGTTCGTTGACGGTCGTCTTGACTCTTCAGCCACGAGGTCCGGGAGGCGTTGTCGGCGACCAGGAGCAGGATTCGGGCTGTTGCTCGATGTCTGTCGAGTGCAGAGGTGTCGGCGACCAGATTGGACCCAACAGGCCTTGGCAACGGCAAGTCTCGAGTAAGATGTAGATCGTCGATGATGCAGACCAGCAAGGTCTGGGGAACTCACCCAGCAAGGGTAAGTGAGGGCAGGCCTGGAGCAACCAGACTGCCAAGTAAAGAAAAGATTGGCCTTCGGTAAGGGCTACTAGCCAACGGGCTAGCGACCGCGAAGGAGCCTCGTGACGCCGCACGTGGAGCTGGCTTACAGGACACTCGTGGAGTGGGGGCCAGTGATCTTCGGTGCAGGTGGTGCTGGAGGCTAGGGCTACTCGGAGCCCAAAGCACGACTTCTTGGGGGACCCAGAAGATGGTGCACTTGCAAGTGTGCTCGGTGTCCAGGGGTCACGGTCTCACGTTACCCACGATAGCCACGGGCCTCAGCTTTGCTGGGGACTCAGGGTAGCCTCGGGGAAGTCTGAGAATCCACCTCTGGTGATGCGATGACTTCGGCGTCCGACGGGAGCTTCAGTGATGCGAACCGGACAGATGCTTCTTTGGTGCCTGCCAAGCAGGGGAGTCACTCCTTGACCCCAAGGAGATTCTTCAGTCCTCTAATCGTGAGTAGAGCGTCGAAGGTCCAGGATTCTGTTTCAGAGTTTCGTCCAGGTATAATCTAATCTTGCTGTGGCAAGGGTTCCCCATTTTAACTAGTAAAACAGGGAGGGACTAACTCTATGACCCCACCTATGGGAGGGTCAAGGGAGGGGTGGCTACACCCACTTCCCTTTGTCCAGTTTCGCGCCAGAGCAGGGGCAGGTAGCCCCTGAGCTGGTTTGAACTGGCATATGCACAGAGGAGCCTTTTGCTCCCCCAGTGCAGGACTTCAAAGCACTCTAAGAGTGCACCCACCCAGCCCCAATACACATTATCCTGTCTGGGGAGGTGGTCACACCTCCCTGCAACAGGAAACCTATTGTCCAGGCCTCCCCTGCCGGAGTTTCGTCCAGCAGCAGGAGGCCAGACTTGTGTCTGTGGCAGCAGCATCCATTTTGTGATGCCAGGGCTTCAGAAGGAAGTTACCGGGTTAGTCAGAGTTAACATGTCTTTCCCTCTAGAAGGGTGGAATGCTACCCCCGCCGCCAGGATTGGCGGGGGGTAGTATTCCCAGATGTTTGACACCAAACACGACATGTTTAGGTGCAGCCATTCCAAAGTTAGCATTTTACCGCGAGGATATAATGCGCTTAAGAGTATATGGTCAGGCTGCACTACAAACAGCATCAGAGATGGTCTCCGAACGCTGCAGAGGGGCCCTGCTCATGCAGGGGCACCCTCTCACATAGGAACCATGCACTCTGCCTTTAGGATTGATAAGGCCTGCCTTAGGAGTGACTTATAGGTTTATATGTGTGTATGTATTTAGTGATATAGGTAACCTATATCACAGTAAGGGGTGCATGCACCACCTTACCCAGGCTGCAGTAGTAGACCTGTGGTGTCAGTTTGGATGGCCTTCCAGGGGTGGCACAATACGTGCTGCAGCCCCTGGTAGGCCTCTGAGGTACCTATGCCCTTGGTACATAGTATACCATATACTAGGGACTTATAAGGGCACTCCAGATTCCAATCAGAGATGTGCCTAAGGCACATGGAAACCATTTTACAGAGAAAGCAGATAGACTGGGGCCCTGAATAGCAGGATCCCAGTCCAACTAAGTCATAAACCAGCAAAACACCATAAAAAAAGTGGGGGCAACCATATAGTCAGATTCCACCTTCCTACATAACCCCCCAAATGAAAGGAGATAAGGCTAACCTTGGCCAGTTGAGCCTATATTGACTAAGTGGCCATATAAGGAAGCACCTGCACTAGCATGGTTGCCCCCTATGTTATGGTCCACTAAGCAATCCCTCACCCTAAGGGTATGAGAGGGTCTCCACCATGGGGAATCACTACCTCTGGTGTGCTTAGGTAAAGTACAAGGCTGGTGAGGTGTCTGAGTAGGGAAGTGAGGCCCTAGGAATGTTGGCCTCAGCTTCCTCAGATCACTGGTCACCATGTATGCCTGTCTTTCCATGACTGAGTTGCACTTTGCTCTAAGGGTCAACCTTTGGCTGCCTACAGCTGGGGGTTGGGTCCCTTTGGATGGAACACTGGAGGGACATGGCAGGTTTGGAACCTTCTGGTCCCAGGTTTGCCCTTGCCTACCAGAGTCCTTCTGGGGGAGGTCCCTACATAAAGGTATGGGGGATCCCTCAGTGTGTAGAGGAATTTTCACCTGGCTAGGGCTACTAGACTGGGTGCCCTTAATCTGCTGATGGGGGGGCTCCTCTGGACAGGGGGCCCTGGGGGGTCCACTGACCTCCCTGACCTCTGCCGCCCTGGGCTGGCTGAGGCAGGGTAGAGAGGGGCAGGTTACCTGCTCCAGACTGGGTACCGCCTTGGAAGGGTCCTCTGCCATCAGGGGTGTGGCCAGGCCAGGCCTGACTACCTCTGGGGCAGTTCCTTCACTAGGGGTAGGGTCAGTTCCCTGAGGAGGCTGACCCTTACCTACTGTCTGGAGGGAAGAAGACTTTTCTTCAACCCTTGTGCTCTCTTTTGGGGAGAGTGGGCCATTCTTTCAGGCTCCATCTCTCCAAATTCTTGGGCTGGGGCTGTGGCCATCACAGCCCCACTAACCTTTACAGGGACGCCCAACATCCTAAGATGGGTTTGGTGTTCCACTTCAGCCCAGGCTGAAATTTCCAGATCATTGCCCATCAGGCAATCTACAGGTAGGGTTGGGGACACTGCCACTCTTTTGGGCCTGTGACCCCCTCCCAGCTGAGATTGACTATGGCCATGGGGTGATCTGTTCTGACACCATCAATGTTGGTCACCTGGTATTTAAACTCAGGTAAAAGCTGGTGAGGGGGACTAGTTTCCCTGCCACCATGGTGACACTAGCCCCTGTGTCCCTAAATGCCACAGCTTTCTGACCATTAATTATTGGCTCCAATCTGTACCTGCCCAATGCTATGGGACCCATGGTAAAGGTGGCAAATCCTATACCACCATCAGAGTCAGAGGAGTCTGTTGAGGGGTCCCTGTCTAAACTAGGGCCCACCTCTGTTCCTCTTGCAAAAGCACCTAACTTTTTGGGTGCACTACTCCCAACTGGAGGATTACTACTGGTAGTACCAGGAGGGGTGGTAGTAGTTGTGGGAGGAACATTTTCTTTATTGCCAATCCTGGGGCAACTGGGATCAGTTTTCCAGTGCCCAGGCTTTTTACAGACATGGCAATAGGGTTTCTTTTCAGGAGAGGAAGGAGTTTGGGACCCACCCCCAGAAGAGGAATTTTGGGGCCCTGTAGGGGACTTATCCTTAGATTTATCCCCACCTTTCTCTTGGGACTTAGTAGAATCTTTCTTCTGGTCACCACCCTGATTTCTAGTTTTTACTCTGGTTCTGACCCACTTGTCTGCCTTCTTTCCCAATTCTTGGGGAGAGGTCAGATCAGAGTCCACCAGATACTGGTGCAAAAGCTGGTTTTGACAATTATTAAGGATCTGCTCCCTCATAATCAAATTGTACAATCCTAAAAAGTCATGCACTTTGTTGCCATGTATCCAACCTTCCAGAGCCTTTGTAGCACAATCTACAAAATCAACCCAGTCTTGAGTCTGTGCTTTTGGGTGTCTCTGAACTTCAACCTGTACTGTTCAGTGGTTAGGCCAAACCCATCAATAAGAGCACTCTTCAAGACCTTGTAATTATCAGCATCCTCCTCTCTAACAGTGAGGAGCTTATCTCTACCTTTGTCAGCAAAGGAGAGCCACAAGATTGCTGCCCACTGCTCTTGAGGGACCCTCTGTACTTTACAGGCCCTCTCTAAAGCAGTTATCCATTTGTGGATGTCATCCCCACTCTGGTAGGGAGGGACAATCTTGTTTAGGTTTCTATGGTCATAAGACCTTTCCCTATCTCTAGGGATATTGCTGCCACCATGGGACTCTAGTCCCAACTTTCTTCTCTCTCTAAGGAGATCTAGGGATTCCCTATCTAAAGCCAATTGCTTTTTTCTGATTTCCAGCTGAGTTTCCTCATACTGGACCAGTCTCTTTCTTCTCTCATGAGAGGATTCCCTCCTGTGAGAAGAAACAGAGCTCCCTATTGAGGTGCCAGAGTGGTTAGACTCCTGAGAAGGAGACCTAGACTTTCTGAGCACACTCATAATCCTTCCTGGGGGACAAAGGTGTGGTTCTCTAGATCCTCATCTTCATCTTCCCCAGAAGGGATTGGGTTCTCCAGGTCAGGGTCATTGTCACCCTCCTGGTCAGTTTTAGAGGGGGGCTGGGGGTAGTGGTACCCCTGGCCCCTTCCTCATCTGCTGGCCCACCCTCTGCTCCTACCCCTTCAGTCTCTGAGGACTTACTAAGATCATAAGCCACCAACAACTCCTGGAGGTGTTGGGTGGTGGGACTTTGGCCTGTCCTTAATTTCCTCACGTTACACAAAGCTCTCAATTCCAAGAATGGGAGTGTGTCATACTTGGAGGGTGGAAGCTCAATGGCTTCCTGCAAGGCATCTTTGGATCCTGCTTTTAAAGACATTACTAGTGTGGTGTGGTGTATGCACTACCTACTCTAGTGTGGCCTACTAAACTCTCTTGAGTTGTAGAAAGGGTTGTGCTATCCCTTAACACACAACTCTAAGTTCAGTAGAACTTATTGTTATTCTAAGCTTAAATTATATGTACCTTAGGTACCTTTAGTGGTTTTCAGTTGATCAATTCAATTGAGATTATCTGGTAAAACAATAGCAAGCTGGAATCCCACACGCTGCACACCAATGTGAGAAGTTGGCCTGGCATATGCTGTCCACTAATTATAGTGGGCACCTTGCACCAGTCCAAATCGACTCTTATGGTAGGTAGGTTAAAGACAACCTTATTGAAAGCTATCCTAGTGGTAGCTGTGGAGAGCAGCCTTCAGGCTAAGTCTTGAAGGAATGTAAAGCAGCTTGTTTTACCAGTCTATAATCTCTTGAGTGACCAAATGAAAGAGCACCACACCAGGTATATATTCAAAATATATGTATTTATTACTAAACACACCCCTCTAGTCTCTTTATGAGGCTAGAGTTCGAAGTACATAGGTTATAAGATCTTAAATCACAGTAATAGCACAAATACACGTTTGAGCCCTAGGGGCGTACCAAACCATATACCAATAAAGTGGTATGCGAACCACGACTGAACTAGACACTAGGCCTAGAGCCTCTAGAAGTGCTTGGACCACAAGGAACCACCCAAGGTAGTGACACAGGGGACCCACGGGAGACGCGTGCAGTGTAAATACACAACCGCGATACGCCGTTAACTTCTATGGAGAAAGTCGGGATCGGGAAAATAGAGGAAAGGGACACTTTAAAGAGGACTAGGACAAAACCCTTTGAGATCTAGGACTTTGAAGAGTCTCTACCCACGGGAGCACCGGAGTACTCGTGTTACCTCACCCAGGGAAGCCGGGTGCATAGGTGCCTTTCGGGGTCGGGTTTCGTCGTCGTTTCTTATGGCGATCTGCTGCAAAGTGCTGCTGGCGACCAGGAGAAAAGTGTCCGGGTGGATCCAAGAGTGGATCGGAGTTCTGAAGAACCTGAAAGCAGAGGGGACAGAGTCTGGGTCACTAGCCAGTGACCAGGAGGGCGATGGACAGATGCCCACCGATGTCGAGTGCTTCAAGTTCGTTGACGGTCGTCTTGACTCTTCAGCCACGAGGTCCGGGAGGCGTTGTCGGCGACCAGGAGCAGGATTCGGGCTGTTGCTCGATGTCTGTCGAGTGCAGAGGTGTCGGCGACCAGATTGGACCCAACAGGCCTTGGCAACGGCAAGTCTCGAGTAAGATGTAGATCGTCGATGATGCAGACCAGCAAGGTCTGGGGAACTCACCCAGCAAGGGTAAGTGAGGGCAGGCCTGGAGCAACCAGACTGCCAAGTAAAGAAAAGATTGGCCTTCGGTAAGGGCTACTAGCCAACGGGCTAGCGACCGCGAAGGAGCCTCGTGACGCCGCACGTGGAGCTGGCTTACAGGACACTCGTGGAGTGGGGGCCAGTGATCTTCGGTGCAGGTGGTGCTGGAGGCTAGGGCTACTCGGAGCCCAAAGCACGACTTCTTGGGAGACCCAGAAGATGGTGCACTTGCAAGTGTGCTCGGTGTCCAGGGGTCACGGTCTCACGTTACCCACGATAGCCACGGGCCTCAGCTTTGCTGGGGACTCAGGGTAGCCTCGGGAAGTCTGAGAATCCACCTCTGGTGATGCGATGACTTCGGCGTCCGACGGGAGCTTCAGTGATGCGAACCGGACAGATGCTTCTTGGTGCCTGCCAAGCAGGGGAGTCACTCCTTGACCCCAAGGGAGATTCTTCAGTCCTCTAATCGTGAGTAGAGCGTCGAAGGTCCAGGATTCTGTTTCAGAGTTTCGTCCAGGTATAATCTAATCTTGCTGTGGCAAGGGTTCCCCATTTTAACTAGTAAAACAGGGAGGGACTAACTCTATGACCCCACCTATGGGAGGGTCAAGGGAGGGGGTGGCTACACCCACTTCCCTTTGTCCAGTTTCGCGCCAGAGCAGGGGCAGGTAGCCCCTGAGCTGGTTTGAACTGGCATATGCACAGAGGAGCCTTTTGCTCCCCCAGTGCAGGACTTCAAAGCACTCTAAGAGTTCACCCACCCAGCCCCAATACACATTATCCTGTCTGGGGAGGTGGTCACACCTCCCTGCAACAGGAATCCTATTGTCCAGGCCTCCCCTGCCGGAGTTTCGTCCAGCAGCAGGAGGCCAGACTTGTGTCTGTGGCAGCAGCATCCATTTTGTGATGCCAGGGCTTCAGAAGGAAGTTACCGGGTTAGTCAGAGTTAACATGTCTTTCCCTCTAGAAGGGTGGAATGCTACCCCCGCCGCCAGGATTGGCGGGGGGTAGTATTCCCAGATGTTTGACACCAAACACGACATGTTTAGGTGCAGCCATTCCAAAGTTAGCATTTTACCGCGAGGATATAATGCGCTTAAGAGTATATGGTCAGGCTGCACTACAAACAGCATCAGAGATGGTCTCCGAACGCTGCAGAGGGGCCCTGCTCATGCAGGGGCACCCTCTCACATAGGAACCATGCACTCTGCCTTTAGGATTGATAAGGCCTGCCTTAGGAGTGACTTATAGGTTTATATGTGTGTATGTATTTAGTGATATAGGTAACCTATATCACAGTAAGGGGTGCATGCACCACCTTACCCAGGCTGCAGTAGCAGACCTGTGGTGTCAGTTTGGATGGCCTTCCAGGGGTGGCACAATACGTGCTGCAGCCCCTGGTAGGCCTCTGAGGTACCTATGCCCTTGGTACATAGTATACCATATACTAGGGACTTATAAGGGCACTCCAGATTCCAATCAGAGATGTGCCTAAGGCACATGGAAACCATTTTACAGAGAAAGCAGATAGACTGGGGCCCTGAATAGCAGGATCCCAGTCCAACTAAGTCATAAACCAGCAAAACACCATAAAAAAGTGGGGGCAACCATATAGTCAGATTCCACCTTCCTACACATAACATAATAGTTTAGGGAGAAAGCAGATAGACTGGGGTCCTGATTAGCAGGATCCCAGTCAGACTAGTCAAAAACAGTGTTACAGCAAGCAAAAAGTGGGGGTAACCATAAGAAGTGGATCCTACTTTCCTACAAGGAAGTAATAAAGTCTTACATAATGTGCAAGAAGACAATAACAATGAAAAGGAACTTGCAGAACATGTTTCAGATGTGTTGGTAACAGTGATATTTGTGATTTCATTAAAACTGAGCTGAATGCCAAAACTGATGATCAAACAAAGTATTTTTGACAATTCACAAAATGTACATAACAACAGAGTTATATGTAGGAAAAGAAAAATGGTTCTTCCTGCAAAATGTGATGATTATGGTTTGTATTGAAGTTATTATTGAGTATTGATGACTTTTTTTTTTTTTTTTATAGAAAGGAGGTGTTGCATTGATGGGTATTTATGAACATTCCTGGCATGGTTCCTAGTTGGTGAGCAAGTGGATGTTGGATTTTGAATCAATCTATTTATAATGGGATGTGGAACGTTGCTGTGAGTATTTATGGGAGGTGGTGGAATGTTTGGAGGCTTTTCCTTTTCTGCTCCTGCTGGATGATGTATTTACTGTACTCATCTTGTGGGCCTGTTTATTGAAGTAAAATATTGAAAACCTTCTAGCTGCATCCTGTCTTATTGAAGAGGAAACAACAACTACAGTGCAGTAGGATCGGGTGTCCAGGTCATGACGTTGTGGCAAGATGGCTCACTACACTTATTAGGTTGAGCCTGGGCACCGCATGCACTGCTTTGCGAGGCATGCTGTATTGAGGTAGGGACTTGAAGCTCCGCCCACTCTCCGCCCATATTTTACATTGGCTTGTGTCATTGTCCACTGTAAACTGGGGCTGTACATAGGACAAAAGGCTTAGTAGTCCCTACTTAGTACCACCTTGTCTCATTTTGTTACCTCCCATGGCGATACCCCCTGTTATGTGTGTTGTTACTCGGTAGGCTTTAATTACAGCCTACGAGCACTATTTTTTCAAATATCTTTGTCCTGCCTGTTGTTGGACACGCTCTCTTCTAACGCTTTTTAAAAAAATTTATAGCATGCATTTGCAATGCAATAGGTCTCGTATTTGCGAGAGTTTAAGCTTCTGGCATTGTAAATGACAATACCTTTTATTTATCTATTTTAAAAACAACACATAAATAAACTGCATTGTGGCATTTACAATGCCAATAGCTCAAACTCTCCTAAATACGAGACCTAATGCATTGCAAATGCTTGGTTAGAGATGGCACTGGGGGGAAAAAGTCTCTAGGAACATTCTTTAATTGTGTAAAGCTTGCAACTCTTCATTAGAACAAGGACAGCCCTGCCAAGTACCACGCATCAGGTGTTAGACTAACGCATTTCAGTGCGGTGATCCGCATCACCGCACTGAAATGTAAAGAAACGCATTTTTAGCACCTCCTCAGCTGTGAAGTGAAGCTCTCTAAATAGCACTACTATGTGACCGATTTGGCAAACTAGCAGCAGTGCACGATCCACGCAGGCTTGGGGGGCTGACTCAGCTGAGCTGACTCTGGATATAATGTTACCTATGCACCACAGCATTCAGCACTGACATCACGAGTGTCAGTCTAATTTTGCCCAATGGTTACTGCCCAGTCAACGTGAACAGAGACTCATGTGCCACAGAGACATGCCTAAAAGTGAGTCACATGGCCTGCGGCGCATGAGCAATGCACAGTTTAAGTAAAGTTTCAAACGGAACTGCGCAGCCAGCAAGCTCCTGCGCCTGCTAGCACTGCGTTGAGCCGCCGTGGCTTCAGACACCGCAAATAATGTGTGATTACATTAAGAATCACAAAGGAGAGAGTTGGGGCCAAGAGCTGTCCCAATTACAGCTCCTCATTTAACCCCATTATGAAAGCGTTGTTAGCCTCCTCTTCCTGCCCCGTCAGCTAACAGCAGTCTGAGGTGCACCCTATGCCGCTGCCCGCTCCCGCAGTCACAGCGCCTGGGACGGAGGCCTGCATGTACATCCTAAGGTAGCAGTTGGCTATGTGTCGCCCTCTTCGCTCATTTTTTAGGGAACCAGAGCCCATTTACTACCAGAAGCTAGCTGTTGACAGGAGCCTAACTCTATAAACCGTGAGGCGGCAGAGACGCAGAGACGCAGTCCCGGGAGGCCCTGGAGGATGCGGGTAGCAGCACAGTGACACGTAGCACCGACCGGGCTCGCATGGTTAGAGTTGGACCCTGAGGAGAGGTCTAGAAACAGCAGCGGGATTGTAAGTGAGGGACTGTCTGCTAGTTACACCTACACTGGCCTAAACCATGTGCCAACGGCACACAAACAGTGTTATTATCTGTTTGCAATCCGCTTTCCAGTTAGGTAAGCCAGAAATCTGACTGCTTTAATTAGGGCTCCCGGTTTTCCGTTTTTACGGATTTTTACATATAAATACAGACGGAAATCTATATTTCCTTTGTCTGTATTTATATTTAGAAACGGCAAAACACTTGCAAATTTTGCCGCGCTGCCGTGCTCCAGTGCAGTTTCCTTTCCACGCCCCTGGAAATTCATTTAAATCCCTTCCAATCAGTGTCTTTTAGCGCCCTCATGTGGACCTCATTAAGGGAGCCTGCAGTGTCGTGTTATCAGGGTGTCTCAAGAAGAGAAAAGCAAGGGGTTGCTTAATGGTTTATAGCGGGGGTGGAGGGAAAGGGCCCGCCGTCGCGCCGTTCCATGATTGATTGCCTAGTGAGAAGGAGGGTAACGACCTGGGGGGTCGGACTGACTCGAGAGCCATGATTCTGTCCCTCTGGGATGCAGTGTGTCTCCCTCAGCTGTTCGCCCTTCATTGATCCCTCTTCACACATGAAAAGCCTCCCTGCTGCTTTAAACGTCCTCCTGCTGCAGCCAGCCGTAAGGTTGTGCTGGGCTGGCGCCACCCTGCTGCCTCGTAAGGGATGAGGGGATGTGTTTTGAAGCTCTCACCACGGAGCGGGGAGTTTCAAAGCACTGGCTGGCCCTGTCGCCTCCAGACAGCCTCGCTTCGCCTACGTGTCCGCCCTCCCATGTGCAGCCTGGGAAGTTGTTTTCGTGAGGTGCCTGGAGGATGCTGCGCCCACTCTGAGAGCTGTCTGAGGCACCTCGGTCCCCCGCCGCCGCTCTCCCGACCTGTGTCGGTGTGTTCGAGTCGGGTACGGACAGCAGGCCACATTATGCAGGTGCATGTGCTATTCAGTTGTGGGTATAAAACATCGCGCAGCCTGTACTCTAACCTGCCCCAGAATGAAATATTTTCCAGGCTTCCCGTGACATGCCTTTGCAGCATGCTTCCAAAGGCACATTTTTTTCCGATTTTGTCCAGAACAGTCGAGGCCTGAGGGCTAGATATGCCGGCCAGTGCGACTAGTTATTTATCTTGGCTAGGCTGTTCAGTTTGTAGACCTGTTTTATTTGGTCTGGCGCTAGGTTTCTCTGTTGATGTCCAGACAAAACAACAAACCAGGTGTCAAGTAGTGTCCTTAATAAATGCAATCGCCTGTACCTCGCTAAACACCTAATCCCGCAGTGCCCGAGACGAGGTGGAGCGACCCCTGGCAGTGTACTGTATAGAGGTGGTCGAGCAGGCAGCATGCCATCGGATGACTTTTACAGCGCACCACGGAGAGAGCTATCACATGGCTCTCCCTCCCAGCAGCAGTAAGGAAGGCAGTGGTGGTGCCCGGTGGGTACAGTGGGAAGCACACATCGAGATTATGGCAAGAGAGGCAGGAGCAGCGGACACAATGGGGAGCAGTCATTGAAAAGGGAACACCAGGAAAGAAGCATTCACTTCATGGGACTGGGAGCATTGTTTTTAATCTGCATGGCGTGTTTTCTACTGGCTGTGAGATGGGAGGACCGGTAAGTCAGTTCTCATGTGTACCTATATGCAAACTAGATTCCCGTTACAGCTGGAGTAACATTGTAGGCCATTAAATCAAACGCAAGACATGGGAGAGCATGTGGTATTACCACAACAGCTGCAGACTTTGGAACTTAGGAATCAGGTTCAAGACTGAGCATTGGCTCAGCATCGTGTAAATATTCACAAGTGACTTAATCTTCCTGGTCCTAAAACCAAATTTGACCTTCACTAATATAACTGGTGCTCATGTAAAGTGCTCCAATGCACGCTATATAAAACTGCAATGAACAGGAGTCCAGTTTGCACCTCAAAAACCAATTTGTCATTTATTTTGTGCGGTGGTCATTTACTGGCAATATTTTAGCCATGGTGTCATTTAGGAAATACTTAGTAATCCCAGAATACTTGTCCTTCTTCTGATTCATTTGTACAATATGTGCGACATGTTATACATGTGCAGAGTACAGTCAAACTCAAATATATGAAGGAACTTTATTGCACAATTAGTTGTAACCATCACAATTTGTACAAACATGTTTTTGTATGACACACATATTTGAAGGCACTCCAACATGTGATAATGAACATACACAAGGATGTGAAATAAACAGTTTGTCTAGGATCACACAATTTGGTGACACCAAGAAGCTGGGATTTGTCCCAGTTTTTCCAGTTTCACTCTGAACAATATGATCATTAGTGGGTATCTCTTTCTGATAGCGCATGCTAATGCTTTGTGTGTAATTCTTGGAGAATAAGATTAGAGCATAGGTAACACTGCCTGCTGCTCAACCATGCTTTGTGCTACTTTGGGTGTATGACGCTTTCCCACACCCCTCTGATTCCCTCAAAACCCCTGAATCTGAGGCTTGGCTGCAGCAACACACAGCCTCCAGGTAGCACCCCCATGTATGTAGCCTTCTCACACCTCTCCCTTCCATTTAAAAAACCCTGAAACTGGTGCTTGGCTGCAGTGAGGCACTGCTTCCAGTCAACACGCTTTTATAAGGGCACTAGCTTAGTTTTGCAGCAGTTTTAAGATCTTCTTAAAGTTTCTCATTGCTTAAATGTGTGTAATTTCTGATATTTATATATGTTTTCCTTGTCTTCATTGCTTGATTTTGCTTACGTAGAAAGTGTCACTCATAGTCGTTGAATGTCACTCATTATTACAGTGAAATTCTGAAAATGTCACACATAAGCAATCTGAAACCTTGGCAGCTATGGATTTCTCATTAATTTCCAGCGGCACATGTAGCCCTAATTATCTGCCATAAGGCTGGCACTTCACAGCCTCACCAGCATCTTGCCGGGAAAGTCTTGGCCCGCAGATTTGTAGCAGGAGCTGTTTAGATGGCTTAACGACGCACGAGCAGTTTTGTCACTGGTTGCTGCATGCATGATGAGAACTGATTAAAGGGAAATTCAGCCCAGCAGAGGCCAGTATGTAGACATCACTGGTCTTCCAAGGTCGAGATGCAGTTTCATGCTCTCATCACACCCTAGTCGAAATTCCAGTCGACCAGTTACAAGTGGTTCCTTCTCGAGCCAGCTGGCAACACGTGGGCTTTGGACCTCTCGAGAACTACTATGGAGTAAATTCTATTAGAAGCCAATTACATCTTGGAACTAGTAAGTTGTGTTTTAATTTTGGTTTCAGGTAGTATTTTATTCTTTTTCGCCAGGACAACGTAATTTATTTTTGGGCGCTAGACACGTACAGTCTAAAACTCATGTACTGCAATTTCATTAACAAACCAGAAAGAGCCTCAATGTCCTCAAAGTCTCTTGAAATGCACATGTGCTTGTACTACAATGGCAAAGTTTTCAGATGAATGTATTATGTTGACCAATAACAACCAGGCGCATGTGTGCATTGTCAATTTAAATAAATGTGGAAAAATACTAGCTGTAGCGTCGTCTTTTGCTTGTGGCAAAAATAAATGCGGATAAATACAGAAAAAATGCCCCAAAAATAAATATGGATAAATACAGACGCAAATGGCAAAAAAATAAATACCATAAAACCGGGAGCCCTATTTAAGATTTACTATTCTCTTTCTAAAGTTTTTGGTTGTGTCGCTAGTAAACTATCTCTTTTTGTGACTTTCTGTACAATTGACTGGTGACTTTGGGTAAACATTAGCCTAGGGAGTGTTGCATGATGAGTCACATGTTATTGGGCCTGTGCAATCAATAGTCATGCAGCTGTTTTGGCATGTTGTCACTTTTCTCTACCACCAGTGGGTGAATTTACATGAAAACTTCTTACTTCGCATTTTTCCTTTGTCGTCATGCGTGGCGCCGTGTTGGCGCCGTGCATTACACTTACGTTGGTGTGTTGTGATGTTCAGTTTGTGTTGGTGGACTCGGCGAAGGATGTTTTACCTAATTGAGGCCGCCCCCTTCAGCCCATCTGGACACAATCAGCAGGCCAGACGGATCTGAACTTCACCCTTACCAGTGAAGACCTCCAGTCATGTATGTTTGTCACAGTCTGGATAAGAGGCCCTGATTGTGTCCCTAACATGACCTATGGGAGAGAGACACTACAACACAAAGGCTGTCTGTCACTAGGCAGCGCCATCACCATCAAGCAGCCCTGCAAGACCTTCAGAGAGCAGAGTTGTCCTAGGAGGAGTCGAGAGCTGTAGTGTGTGAGTCACTGCTCAGCTGCAAGGCTATCCCTGCAATGTCAGTGTGCAGCGGTCCAGAGTCTGTAGCTGTGGTGCACTTCTACATGAGCTCTTTCACTTTAATATTAAACCAGTTGAATCATACTGCCAATTTTACATTCATTTATCACTACGGGGCCTCCTCCGAAGTTAGTGCCCTTACATTTTTGGTGCTTTGCAGAAGTTGTAAGATCTTCCTAGAGTTTCTTGTTGTTCAAATGGGTGTAATGTCTGATATTTATATGATTCCCTCGTCTTCAGTGCTCGATTTTGCTTGCAAGAGAGTGTCACTCATAGTCGTTGAATGTCACTCATAATTACACTGAAATTATAAAAATGTCACACATAAGCAATCTGAAACCTTGGCAGCTATGCAAGGAACAACAGCAGAAGTCGCCATACGGTGCTTTATTACATCAATTCAAGACGGAGAACACAGTAAACGCAGTTATGTTAGCATAAGCTTGGTTTCTAAAGTATTTCAAGAAAACATAAAAGAAAACAGCTCTCACAGCTTCCAATGCTAACACAGACAAAATACAAAGTTAATGACTTTGGAAATAGGAAATCAGGTTCGAACCTCGGCGTCGGCTAAACATCCTGTGCTTCTGGGCAAATAGCACACACTACCCCACTCAAATGCCTTCGGGGCGAGTTCGCACTATATAAAGTTGCAGAAAATAAAAAAACTGTTGTAACCACTGGAACATGGCCGATTTGTTCGGAGGTATTACATGGAAAGAAGCCCTTACCGTCTTCTGTTTCAATGTTATTTCCATACTACGAAACTGAATCATATATTGCACTAGACGGTTCTTACGTGTTATCTTTTGAAGATCAGACAGTATTTCAGAGGAGAAACGGCGCTCAGGACAGTGATCTTTTCGTGCGTTTCTAAGCCTAAAAACCAATGCCACAATGGTCAGCGGGAAGTCTATAGTCTGCCATTGCGCCGTCGTATGTCTTATCCACACCTAATATGGCCGCCGTAAGGAAGTGTACCGTGTCTGAAGTGGTGTTTGACTCATTCTTTAGTCGCTCTTCTATGTCTCTGACTTCAGCACATCGTTGCAGTGTCCTTGGCTTAGAGGAAGCATGGCAGCATCAGGGGGCGCAGGCGACAAGGGTTGGCAGCTGCTGCGGAGCCTCCCCAGAGTGACCCTGGCTAATCTCAGGCCCAACCCGGGTGCTAGGAAGAGGGTGAGAGACGGAAACAGAGAGAATCGAGAAGTGCAGTGTTTGAATGTAGCACTGCTTGCGAATACATAACTATCCCGACAGGGCCACTTAATAAGGATGCAGAGCACATCAGCTTGAGCACTAAATTCTAATTTCTCAAGCTCCCTAGACTAAGATTTCCTATTGTGCTGAGAATATGCAACGTAGCCCCCGTTGAATTTTGTTGGCATTCTGTTCCTGCCCCAGGCTTATTCTTCGTTGCATCGTATGCCTCAGGGTATTTCCTACCTCTTTGGCCCTTTAAAGTGTGTAAGTTTACCAGATGATCCCCTCCAGGGCTTCTAGACTCCGAGACGTTGAGGATATATGTGGGCTGTCTTTTTAGTTATGCATACGGGATGTGTGTAACTTTAGGATGTGAGCGTTGTTACTTCCCTCAGGTGTTCATTGATTAATTTGAACTGGTGGGGCCCACTGGCACTTATCTTTGGGGGCTAACACTTCTTTTTAGGTCTCGCCATGCGAGGGCTTCTTGGAATCAATACGGTTCCAGAAGTTCGCTTTGTGCTCTGCCCGTGTTTCCCATTGGTGCGCGTCATTTTGCGTCACCTATTATGCTAAACGTGGTGTTATTATTGCTCCGGAGGCTTTTTAGTCCCTCCTTGTTGCCACCCTGTCCGCTTTGGGCCCCGCCCACCGGGATTGGATCTTTTACTTGCGGAGGGACACGTCCTCCTTCAATTACTCGGTAAGCACTATATTTGTTATTTTTTGTAAGTTACATGCGCTGTCCGCTTTCATTTTCGGGACCACGAGCACTATATTTGTTATTTTTTTAAGAGAGCTTCGAGCACTTGTACAGCCAGTGCAAAGAGCTTAGAACTCCGGCCGGTGATGTGAAGCGCTAAGTGCATTGAGATTGCGGGAAGCATGGGCTCAGGCAGAAAGTGTGGGATCTGCCTCTGCCAGGGAGTACTTTTATCACCAGGGCCCTCAACCCCATGCAGGTGAAGATGATCGAGCTCACAGCGTGCGCTCAGCACACTGGTTTCCCTGTAGAAGACTATAGCGCTGTGACTCTACGGGACGGTAAAAACAGCACTGCGTAAATACAAATTAGAATTGCAAAAAGGTTTTTTACTCGGGTCTCTGAAGCTTTCGCTCCTCCTCTTTCGCTGGCTCTTGCTTCCAGCAGTTACGACACTCTTAATTGTTTCCAGAGCATGCCGCCACTAGGAATTACAATAACAAAGTCATGTGAAACTCTCCATGCCAAAGATGGGTTTGGGGAGGGGCTTCTGGAAGTGAGCCGTGCCCGGGTATCATATCCCAAAACAAGAGAAGCAGGCAGCGCCGCAGCCCTCCAGTCCCCTGCACCGATCGCTTAGCTGTAATGTGCATTAGAACTGCCAGACAGGAATGATGCAGATTTGGAAAGCTCATAACTTGGGTGGCAGGCAACGGTCGCATTACGGTGCCCTCCTATTGTCACACTGACAGAATGTGATCTTGGGAAAGTTGACGCCTCCCTCAGCGTGCAGGGGTTTAATCCAAATGGAATGTTTAACACCAGAAAGCTGCCTCGCCACCACCGACACGTCATGCAATTTATGAGTCACGGAATGATAATCTTATGGACAACACATGGTGGTAGGGCGGCAGCTGCCACATACTTAAGTGAAGGAAAAAACACAACCAATCAGAAGAAGCTCTCAGTCTGTAGGGTCACATGTTCAAACCCCTGGTGGACCCACGATGTGTTCATCATTTCCAGTGCTGTGGGTCGACGACTTATTGCAACAGAAAGATAAGACAAAGCGTACGCAGTGTCTGCATGGGGTCGTGCGTTTCGTCATGAATGATGTCATCAGCACAAATATCAGAGTTGAACCAATTTCATTTGTTTTTTGGTGACTTTACTCGTTGTTTAGGTACCATTTTCTCAGGTCGTTTGGGGCGACAGGAGGGTTGTTAAGAGGGCGCACAGCTGTGGATGTTAGCAGCACACCTCTGTGAGGAGAGATGCTGGTATGTAGAAGAGATTCTATATTATGAAATAACTATTTGCACCCCGTGCATTGCACTGACTACTTTCTGATATCCATAGTGACGTCATTAGTAGAGACAAAGGAGACTTTTGAAAGGAGCCTGGTGGCCAATTATGTGCTATCCGCATACTGCTCCACTGGTCAGCGGCGAATAGCGGACCCTGCATTAGTAGTGACCGAGATGTAGGTGTTATATTAAACATGCTAATAAGGTAACCTTTGCTATGTGTGATATCACTCCCTGCTCCCCACTGCGCGATGGCCTCTGTTCTGGATCGTGAGTAACCTCGTGTGCGGTGTCAGTTGTGATGCCATCAGAAGGCAGAAAAGTGGAGTGTGTGTGTGACGTCATGTGACTGTCATCTGTGGCATTAACAGCGTGAATAAGCCAAATGTCTAAAAGTCTCACGCACAGGCTGATTCTATTGCCACATGAGTTGCCGCCTCTGTTGTCCCCTTTCAGACCGCGCGTGAAGACAGGTGGTGATGTCACTGGTGATGTGATAAGTACGATTGAAGGTAAAATCTTAAACTCCCCTGCTACTGCAGTTATGTTATGTGTGAAGCCATGAGTATGAACGATTATTTTAAAGATGTGTAGTGCTGCTGTTTCAGAATGTGGTGGTGACACAGTGGTCCATATTGCTATCCTATCTCCTCTGTCCACTTCAGTGCATGTGTGATGCCATGTGATTATGTATTTTGTGATGTCACCCTTGATACGATCTCTAAGAATAGAGGTACTTTGTAAAGTTGCCTGCTGCTAAGGCAGATTGTGCTGGCATTCGAGTTGCTGTTTTTTTGCTGCCTGTACTGTGTACAATGAGGGATGTGTGTGATGCCATGTGATGATGTCACCAGTAGAGTGAACAAGCCTGGCTAGAAGTTTTAAACGTCCACGAAAAAGCCATCAATTAAAACCACAACAGCCACTTTTCATATATTCAGCGAACATCTTTATTTGACTCTGTTTTATGTGCTGTGGACACTGTAAGGGGTTTTGTCTCTTTCACTAATTGAGATATATGAGCGGCCGCGGCAGCCATACTTTCAAGGAGGCAGACAAAAGTTGTTTGACTTCTACAACAAGCATTAAAAATGCAATAGGTCTCGCCTTTCATTAAATTAAAGCCATTTGCTTTGCTATACAATACCATTACAAAGCAAATGGCTTTAACTTAATCAAAGGCGAGACCTATTGCATTTTCAATGCTTGTTCTTCACTCGTCATTGACCCACAGTAAGAGAGAGAAAAACATACAAGGGGAAAGGAGAAGGAAGAGAAATGTGGGAAAACAGTGAGAAACGGAGAAGCAAGTTCAAAAGGAGCCTGCAAGAGTAACACAAGCATTTGCAATGCATTAGGTCTCGCATTTGTAGGAGTTAGAGCGATTGGTGTTGTAAATGACAATGTCTTTTACCTATGTGTTTTGGTTTGGAGTGTAGTGGGTGTATGTCGAGTGGAGTGGAATTATGTGGTTGTGTTGGAATTATTAGTTGTAGAATTGTGTGGTAAGTGTATTTATGTAGCGGAATAATGTGACATGGTGAATAGATAAGGGTGCATAGAATAGATAGAAAGGAAGATAGAGATGGATATGTAGTTTGTGCATGAAGTGGTGAATGAACTCTGGACAGAGGAGCAGAAAGTGTGTGAGAAAGAGAAAGAAGGGGACAACGGCTACAGACTTATAAAGAGGGAGCACCTGTGTACGCAGAAGACACTCTAAGAAGAGGATAGCATGGGTTTGAGGTTTGGAAACTTTGGAAAGGTAAGGGAAAGAAACTGTGCTTGAACACCTGAAGTCAACCATATGAGAGAATGTTATTTGTTGTGGAATTGTCGTGTGGAGTGGATATATGTAGTGGAATTATGTGGCATGTTGTGCAGTGGAATTATGTGGATAGTAATTATGTGGTTTTGAGTGTAGTTGAAATTATATGGAGTGGGATTGTGTTTTATGGAGATTAAATACGTGGAATGGTATTTTGTGTTGTTTAGTGGTATGTTGTGGAATTTAATTATGTGGTGTGTTGTTGAATTTTGTGGTATTTTGTAGTGTGGATTGGATGTATGTGGTGTGTTGGATAAAAGTGTTGTTGAGTAGCATTATGTAATTATTTGCCGAATTATGTGGTGTGAATTGGAATTGTGTGGAGTGGAACTGTGTGATGGTCAGTGAAATAATGCTGATTGGAATTATGTGGCATGATGTGGAGTGTATTTGTGTGGATTGTTGCTACGTGGCAGTTGCCAGTGTCCTATAGTGGAGTGGGAGAAGTAGAGTGTCATGGACAGAATTTGGTGGAGTAGACTGTCGTAGAGTAGAGTAGGGTGGGGGTATAGAGTGCCGTTGAGATGAGTAGAGCTCAGTGGCAGAGAGTGTTGTAGAGTGCAGTGTCCGAGTGAAGTGTCGTGGAGTTGATTGGAGTGGATTGAGGTAGTGGGTGGATTGGAGGCAGACTAAGTTCTGATACTGTCTTGTTACATATTTAGGATGCATTTTAAAAAGTACATTTACTGTTCTATATAACCTATAACAGAACTTGTAGTAATGCTCCACTAAAACAATAGTAACAATGCTTAGTTGTTTTAAAAGCCTCTCTTTATAGAATGGCATTGCCTACTGAGAAGAGCTGCAGCTGCCCCACTGAAAGTACAGTGATCCTATTGAGGAGTGCAGATTAAGCCCATTAAATGCACAATAGCCATGCTGACAAGTGCTCTTACAGACACATTTACAACCCTACACTTTAAAAAAGTGTCCCATTATCCCAAGTAAAATAGGACTGCCCAGCTAAGAAGTGGAAATACTGCCCATTAGGCCGCTAGCAGTTCTGCTGAGATGAGCTAGTTCTGTCTGATGTAAAGAGTGGCACTCCTGCTTCAGTGTGCCCTACTAGTAATTCACACCTGTTATTGTGATACTTATGATTTTATTATGCAGGTGGCAAATAGCATTTAATGCTCTGTAAAGAAAGACCCAGTTTAACATTTCACTGCGCCACATAACAGACAATAAGGTGGCTACTGAACTACTGCACTGTTAAACAGCATTTAATTAATAAGTCTGAATGTGGCGCTTAAGCATTGGAAACTGTCAGTGAAGACAATAGCAAATTTATTTTCAAAGCTAGTGGATGCCCTTTCAATTTACTGTCATTTAAACTTAATATTTATTCCGAAATATAACTCTGTCACATAATTTTGACGCAAGCAGTTTACCTTGTTGGTCTTTTTATGAAAGAACATGAGGTTTGGAAGGGGGCTGAAGCAAGACATCATGTAAATGGAAATATGACCTTTTCTAAGTGCAGCTTGTTCTGAAACTGATGATCTGGACTGATTGTGAACAGGTTCAGAGCTGTTTGTCCCAAAGTGCAGTGATATAGGACACGTTTTTACGGCTGAGCTTGTGGTAAACTACAGCTACAAAAGTAGCACCTGTAATGTATCCCAGTTTTATCTGAGGGCATAATGAATGTAATGTTATCAGGTCTCCCAGGATCATTTTCTAATGGCTTATTAGGAAAGCGTAACTTATTCGTCAGTCACTGGCAGTCACATTTACATTATTACAAACACATCGGATCTCTTGTGTACTTCATACTTAAACCTTGCTTCTGGCTGGATAAAAAATGCAACGTCAGACTCATGACTTTCTATGTTGCATTAAGTAGAAAGATTGCAAAATATCACCAGATCCAAAGTGGTAAGAGAGCATCCTGTTAGTCAAATGTCTTTAAATCTGCACGCCCAAACCAGATTTCGTCGTGCAATTGCTACTGTTAACAATAATAGCAATGTCGCTTCCTGATGAAAAGAGACCCGATCCTAATATTTTCAAAATAAAAATGTCTTGCAGTCATGTACCTGAACGAAATACGATACGGACGTTACACTAGAAAAAAAAGTTATCGGTAGCAGTGGGATTCGAACCCACACTTCCGGATAGACAGGAGCTTTAACCCTGCGGCCTTGACCGCTCAGCCACGATCCCTTCTGTCTGACAAACTGTAAGAAAGAGGCACTTATGTGCCTGGCATTGGATGACGTTGAAATGGGGCTTGCAAATATGCATTTTACATTGGCGTCTGCCTCTTTCCTTCTGCCGCAGCACTTCCAAAAGGGACCAATTGAAAACAACCTTTCACATTGTATTTTCTGTACGTGATTCAGGATGCAAATGGAGCACATACAATTTGATTTCTTCTGTCTTAGCAGCAGCGACTTGTGGGAGGTGGTGGGGGATGCCACGGGGAGATGAGGTGATTTATGGCAAACATGAAACACAGCAGCCCGAGCCTTGGTAAAGAATGAAAACCAGCAACGGAGAGTGAATAAAAGGGAAACGGCAACAAAGTTTAATGAAAAACACTATGCCCCTCACACTCCCCTACACACTCCCATACTGCAGCTGAACCTCCTCACCTCTCAAACGGTCTCCTGCCCACCAGCCCTGTGCACTGCTCTTCGCTTCGTTGATTTTTAGGTCTCGCCTACGCAGCGCGCATGCGCTGCATAGGAAAAAGACCTTTAGTAATCGCTTCAGCTTTGTAGGCAAAAACGTGCACGCGTTGCATTGCTTTGAATGGCAACGCGTGCACGTTTGGCGATTCCCTTGCGGGAGCGAGCTTTGAAACCATTTGGTTCCTGCTCGCCCCCGCAAGGGAAACCGGCGCAGGCCCCCTCCTCTCCCCCTGCTGCCTCCTCCTCTTTCAGCGGGAGGCGCGCGCACTTGTCTTATTTCGCCGCGTAAAGTCGGGCTGTGCAGCTGCTTGCTAAAGCAGAGACTAGGCTTTCAAGAAAACAGTGTCTGCAAAAAGCACCCGCTAATGCGCACAAACTCTCCCGAACCGCCCGGCTTCCTGTGAACAATGTTTGGAGAGCGGTTATTTCAAAGGCTTCGCAGGATTTAAAATGGGGCCTGGGCTGTGCTGCGAGACGAGGAGCGACGTGAAGTGCTGAGAACGGCACAGGCTGGTTAGAGCTGCTTCTAAAGCGCCATGAGGTCTGCAGCGCTAGGGAGCAGCCACTGCATGCGTGTTCTGTGCATTGAACAGGACTTCCAAGGCTGACTGGGACTTTCAAGGAGTGAGCAGGTTCGCTGTCACCAGGGGCTGCAGTTCACTTGCCTCCTCTTGGCAGGCACCCAGGCGTTGGCAGACACCCAAGCCCAGGGTCAGGGTGGAGGCTGGAAATGGTTATATCTGCACTGATCACCGAATTTGATGACGCCTTTTGGTGGGGTGGAATACTGTGGACAAATTGTCGCAGAGGCAGCTAAAGCCACCACAAAGCAGAGCAAACTTTTACAAAATATGTTTTAAACAAAAAAACAGAGGCAGTAAGGCCAGCGATAGTGATACGTAACCCATACTGTGGCGTGAACAAGTATCTTGCCTGCAACCCTGTAGGGTTGTCGGTCTCAATCCGAAAGTGACACCGTCGGTACAGATCAAAATCTGCAGCCCTGCGCTCCACGGTAGCGTGTTCCGTGAAACGGGCGCACCTGCAGCAGGTACAAGGTCGTTACTGTCCCTGTAGTGGCAGCAGCGCTGTGGTTGGGCATCACCCCTCGCGGAGGTGTACGTGAAAGATCCCGTCATGCTCTCGGATCATATCACCGCGTGGCCCTGTCCGTCTTCCCATATCCTGTAATCCAGTTCGTTTTTTTAGCTCCATCCTTTCACTCCTGTCCACCCTCAGAACTTTGCAGTATTTTAATGTGGCCTGAGCACCTCACATCTTCCCTTCCCACACCCCCTCCCCCTTACGTCCGTCACTTTCTGTCTCCCCTCCAATGTACCTTTCCACTCACACCCACGTCCCCTTCCCAGCAGTGGGTCAATGGTAAATGCCCACACGGCGACGCAACAAAAGGGGCAAAGGGACCCAAAATGACATGTCCTGCCCTAAATGGTAGGTGCTGAGCCGTAACACGCAGGAGTTGGGAGTCAACTGATGCTTGCACGCCGGGCTGGTTTTCATTGAAGAATTTACCACGCTGATTTTGTAAATTATCGGCCTCTAAAACCATTGCAACAGAGACACCTAGTGGCCAGTCGAATTGTGCATCATCCTAATGTGAATGATGGCACAATAATGAAAATGGTGTTGGGTTATTATTACAAAGAGCTTGTGTCCGTGACCAGTTGAGTTGGTGGGATATGAAAAAGATTTGCTGGAGACTATTTCGAAAAAGGGGGCCCTCCAGTCGCGCTTGTTTCTTATTTTGCACCTCGCAGTGTCTTACCAGTCACACAGCCTCCATCATATAAATACAGTTTAAGCTACTAATGATAAAATACAGTTGTTAACTATGCAGATGGCAACAGCCTGCACCAGTTTGACCTTATTCTTGGTTTGCTTTGTTTGAAATGTGCCTTTGGACGTGTATCTCTACTTGCAAAGGTAGAATTTGACCCTCGTGAGGGTGACGAGACTAGTCTATTGCTTGCAAAAGAGTAACTGTCCCAGCAGGAGTAATGCTGTGTCTTTTTATTGAGTCTCAACAGCCTTTAATACAGAATTGATTTTTTTTACCACGTAGGAGCGGCTCGTCTCTGCATTAATTATTCCTTAATGTAGTCAGCTAGTGCTGAGGCACTGTGATGTCATATATAGCAGGTTGGTGCCGAGGAAAAGATATTGTGAGCTACTTGGGATTAGGAGTCTGGAGAGGTGGGGTCTGAAGTTACTTGCTGCTGCTTTTACCTAATTTCAGGAGAAGGGGTGGGGGCTAGGAACCGCAGACTGTGCAGGTTGGACAGGTAGCCCTGATAGAAGCCTTTGTATAAATAGCCTCTGATGTCACCTACATTTTGAGGTACTCGGGTCCTCCCTCCGGCTTGTGCTGAAAGATGGTTACGTTTCTGAAGACCTCAGATATGTTTCGGTGAATCGACCTCCCTTTCTCAGTACGAGAGCACGGGATGAGAGGGGCAGCGTAAGATAACTAGTATTTCAGTTGAACCCGTTGGATTCCACCAGTTGTGCAGTAGTAGGTAAGTCATTTCCTTGCTTGTTTGAGGTAATATCAGTGAATAACCAGGTGTGACTCTGGCACTAGTGCGAGATGAGAGTGAATTGTAAATCATTTGCTAACTTTATCAAAGTTGCAGATAAGAGGATACGATGGAGAAATGTAAATACATTTGGGTGCAGCAGAGTCTGTGACCTTCATGCTTCAGATTCCTATCAGAACTAAATCAAGAAAATAATAATTTACACCCACGATTATGGTGGGTACAATTACTTATGCGGCGCACTGGGCACCTGGTGATGTGCAATGATCTGTTTGTCCGCCTTGCAGAGAAACGTGAATGAGTAAGCATCAAAGTGGATGTGCGAGCTGTTCATTGAGAGTTTAATGTTTGATATCCCTGGTTTTGAAGACTGTTTCCATGCACTGTTAAATTCATGAAACTGTCAAAACATCTCAGGGCAGCTTGGCCTCAGCCGCATTGCTGAGGGAGTCACGACTCATCTGTGCATCACCCCACGGCTCCAAAGCGTAAAATGAAAAGGGTGGGGTTCCCTGCCCATATTTCAAAATCAACAATGTAGGCGCATGACTGAGAACTGCAAAAGGAGTGACCGCCTCTTTGCTTCACATGTTGCCGGGTCTGGTGGCTCAGTGGACTAATGCGTCTACTGCAGGGGCCTGTGTTCTACCTCATGGTCACAGGTTCAAATCCCGGCGGGTCCACTCAGCCTTTCATCCATCTGAGGTCGATAAAATGAGTACCATTGAGTTGGGTAACAACAAACATCTGTTATTCAGCGCCAAGATACCCGTAGTGGTGAACGTGCGCTTTACAAATACACATGTTATGTTATGTTATATTAGTAGTTTATGGAGTGGTACATGTCAAGCGGTGGAGAAAGTGCAGTACCTGTAACACCGTGGGCCCCCTGCTGAGCTTGCAGCTTTCTGTCCACACTCTAGTAGCTTCCACTGGGCAGTCCGGTGTTGTGGTAGTTGTCAATTATTGTCAGCAACAAATAGAGTGCTTTGGGGTTTCTAACCATGCCACTGCCGGGGGGGACTGAGGTTCTCGCTCCTGGAAACCAAGTTATCCCTGGGAAGGATCATACCCAGGGGGTCTGAGAGACCGATCTCTCCGTACAGTGAGGGCCCTTCGGGTGCATGTTTTCTGCCCCTTTTATGGGCCGCATCATAGAACAGGGATGACTAGTATAGGTCCAGGAAGCCGGATCAATGGCAAAGTTCCAAGATATCAGTAAAGGGTACATTTAAATACAGTGAATCCAAATGAATTCATTTGCGTAGTCAGTATTACCCTGAAAATATAGGGATGGGAGCCAACCCTGTCCAACTTTGGACACCCCCAACGTTTGCTCTCATTCATTGGTTATTTAAGTGTGTGTCCCAATATTTTATGTATTATTTTTCTGATTTCAAGCTCAGCCTACTCCCGGCTCACCCTTTCTGCTTGTAGACATTTAGTCAGGTTTAGACAGGTTTAATGAGAGAAAGAACTTCTGCCTCATAACTGTGATCCATGTCTCTATCGGAAGACTCTGCTTAACGAGCTGCTCCCCTCCCTCACTTCTGGGAACTTCCAGCTTTTAAAATGGCTGCTCCTTCTTTACAAAAACTTAAAGAAAAAAGGACTACCCAACATTCTCCCAATCTCCAGCATTCAAAATGGCTATGGAAATAGAAAGAGGAATAGTTTATTCTCAGTTTATGGTGGCCATCTTGGACAGGGCTAAGATAACCTGAGTAATAGTTTATGGAAATAGAAAGAGGATTGGTGTATCAATCGGTGGCGGCCATCTTGGATATGGCAACTCACCTCATTCCTCCATTCTAAATCAATTGAGTCCTCCATTAAAGACATTTATGCTCTGATTACTGGATTCACCTAAAAGATTCTGTTGCTGTTTCTCCCCTACCACTCATATGAGCTCCTCTATTAAATGGAATATGCTTTCTTGCATGTCTTCAGCCGCGTTAGATACCTTCTCCAAAATGGTCTCCCTTGTCGATTCCTGAAAACAAAGGAGGGACTCCACGAACCGCTGCACTGGATGAGCAAATACGTCAGCCATCTTGGAACGGTTTTGGTCAGTCATCAGTCCGGGTCTTCTCTCCTTTACTTGTCAGCTGACGCACCTCCGGTGGCCAATAGTACCTCCTTTTGGTCCTGATCTGACCACACCTCTCCTGGATCATTTTCACTCGATTTCCGGAATATGCTCACTCCTCTTATTACACTTCTTTGCACTTTCGCCACCCTAGTGGCCCCTTCTTCTACCCCCAAACCCATCCCCCCCATCACCTCATCCCCCTACCATGGCTCCAATTCAAATTAAATATGGAGTTAACTGCTTCAAAGTTATTTACCCCCCCCAATCTGTCCAAAGTAGCAGCAAAACGATTTAAGCATAACACCATTGAACAATTCCCTGATTCACTCTTTGTTGACCAATTCCACAATGGGCGTCTAGGGAAGCTAAGAAATGACCTCATTTTCTTCACTCACGACATCCCTGCCTGGTCCACCTGCTTCTTCAATTCCTTCAACGTCTCCTCCTCCTCCTCTATCCCACATGGGCAGCGGCTAAAAATTTCCCCCTCCACCTGTTTTAATGGTTCCCTCACCATTACACTTTATAACAATGGCACTATCATGATCCAAGCTACTGACTCCTGTCTCTCTCTCTTTGACCACCTCTTCCACTCCCTTCGTCCCACCCTTCCAATTACGATCTCCCTTGATTCTTCTTCTGCTAGCTCCTCTCCTTTCTTCCACCATGACCCCCCTATCGTCTTTCAGGCCGTTCTCCCGGGAGACACAGGGCTATCCCTTGTCCCCCCCTTCCCTTGCTCCCTCCTCTTCCACTCTTCCCCCTTCCCAATCTGATCTTCCCCTATCTCATCTGCTTTACCTCCGGCTTCCCTCCCCACCCTGCATCTTGCTAATATTCCAATGCCATCTCCCGCCCCCTAATCCCCCTATTCCTACCCATCTCCCCCCTACTTAATCCACCTATCTTACAACCTGGTCCACCGGTCAACTTTCCCTACCCTCCCCCTTTCCTCCTCCCTTCTCCTTCTCCTCATCCCTTTCCGCTCCCCCCCCCCTTCCCAGGTATCCTTAATTCTTCTCCTTCACCTTCCATCTCTCTTCTACCTCCCCTTACTCCTCCTATGCTTTGCAACCCTGTCTCCCCTATCGGTAATTCCACCCTCTTCCCTCCCTCTGACCCTACAGTCCCATACTCCCCCCCCCCCCCCCCACCCTCCCCCTCCCCCCCCCAACTTCCACTATCCCAATGCCCCCATCTCTGCCTGGTGCCTCTTCCCCTACATACACCTTTCCTAGCATACGGTACCTATCCAGCACCTTCTCCTCTCCTCTCCCCATTCCTCTGGCCTTCCTTTGACCCTCCTCCCTCCCCTCCCTGTACAGCCCAGTCTCCGCTCTTCTCACCCCTGGCCTTCCTTTGCCCCCCCTCCTTCCCCTACTTGTACAGCCCCCTCTCCTCTCTTCCTCCCATATCTCCGGCCTTCCTTTGCCCCCCCTCCTTCCCCTACTTGTACAGCCCCCTCTCCTCTCTTCCTCCCATATCTCCGGCCTTCTTTTGAACCCCCGCCCTCCCCACTGCACCCCCCGCCTCCCCTCTCTACTCCTCAACTGCCTCCTCCCACTTTTGATCTCTACTCTACCCCTATGCTCAACACCAGTAAAAATATCACTGTAACACCATCCACTCCTCTCTACCACCATCGTTCCTTACCTTCGACCCCTGCACCCCAATACCCCCCCATTCCCCCACCTCTCCCTGCCCTCCCTCGCCTACTGCACTCCCTCCCTTAACCACCTCTCCCTGTCCTCCCTCGCCTACTGCACTCCCTCCCTTAACCAACGAGCCTCCCAACACTGCGTGCTCAGCCCTCCTCTCCCTGGAAAATAAACTCTATTCTCTCATCTCTTCCATTTCCCAGCTTGTCTCGTCCATCGCACTTCTAAGTGCTAAGTTATCCCACTTCCCTAACAACCTCCCGAGGAGTTCCCTGCTCCCGCGACCCAATAAAGCCAACCACGGTCTGTCCTCCGCAGACATCGCCAACTTACTGGCTAGCTACAAGACCACCAACATCAATCCCTCTCCACTTTCCCCTCCCAAGAATCCCACACAATTCTCTATTCAGACCATCTCCTCTGTCAGATCCTTCCAGCCCCCCTCGTCTTCCCTGGCACCCTCATACAAAAATCTTATCCCCATCTCCCTTAATAGCCCAACCTCCCCCATCTCTAAAACAGTTGCGTCAGAGCTGCATTGTTTGCTCCACAACTGCAGATCTGCAATCAAGCACAAACTGGAAATTTCCGACACTATCACCCATCACAATCTTGACATGCTCTTCCTCACTGAGACCTGGTTCAATGACTCCTCTCATACTTTGTTTGATCTTCTGATACCTACCGACTACTCCATCCTCAGAAACGACAGAACTGATAAAATTGGTGGAGGTGTCGCTATCATTTTCAGAACCTCCCTTCAAATTAAAGTCCTTCCTTCCATCCCCTTCCGTACACTCGAAAGCCTATCCCTAGAACTTCAAGTGTATCAGGGTTCACCCTTCAGGTTCCATGTCATCTACCATTCACCCGGAAACTGCTCTCCCTTTTTGGAGGAACTCCCCGACTTCATCAGTGACCAATTGTCTCAAAGTGACAGACAGATCTTCCTGGGTGACTTCAATCTACACTGGGGCTCTTTGGAAGACTCGGCTGCCAACAAGCTTGCCACATTTCTCTCAGCCAATGATCTTTTCCAACACTGTTCGGAAACTACACACTCTAAGGGCTCAATTCTGGACCTTGTCATATCCAAAGCAGACCTGCTCACTATTGCTCCCCCTGTCCATGTAGACTGGTCAGACCACTTCCTCATTCCCTTCCGTTTTCACTTATCGCACGTTATTACACTCGGCCAACCCAAAAGGGCAACTACCTGGTTCCGCAACACCAAAAACATTGATCTTGACACTGTGTGACTCTGCGTTGCAATCACTTCCTAGACTAGACCCCAACGTGGATGTCAATGATCTCACCTCCCATTGCCTCTCAGTCCTAGCAGTCGAAATCGATATAGTCGCTCCACTCCAAAGCAAAAAGAAAAGACCCACCCCCTCTGCACCTTGGTTCAATAAAGCTCTCTATGATGAAAGGAAAAACCTTAGAATCTTGGAGAAACAGTGGAGACAATCTTCGTCCACCACCAATCTCTCTCATTTACATTCGGCAAGATCCAAATACCACAAGCACATATTCCATGAAAAAGCATCACATTTCAGATCCCTCCTCGACTCAGCCAAGAACAGACCCAAAAACTTTTTGACCTCATCAAAAACCCAAACTGCTCTCCCCAAACCATCAAGCCTGAGGATTCTTCAAAGAAAGCAGCAGAATTCGCTTTATTCTTTGATGAAAAGGTAAAATCACTAGTGGATCAGGTCACCCACCCCACCCCCATTGAGGAACGAAAATCCTTAGTCACTTGGCAGAACTTTGCAGCCATCTCGGAAGATGACCTCCTCAAATGCATCCTTGAAACCAAACCCTCCAACCATTCCTCTGACCCCATCCCCAGTGGCATCGCCATTGATTTCTACACCAATACTCTCTCTTACTGGACCAGACTAGTTAACCTCTTCCTTAGTCAAGGCTCCCTCCCTGCTGCCCTCAAAACAGGACAGGTTACCCCTCTTCTAAAAAAACCTTCCGCAGATGCGAATGACCTCAACAACTTCCGCCCCATCACCAACCTCCCTTTTCTTTCTAAAATCACAGAAAAATGTGTTGCGAAACAACTTTCCCTACACATTATGGACAATAATCTCCTTGACGTGTTCCAGTCGGGTTTCATCCAAAATTGCAGCACTGAAACAGCCCTGCTGCAAGTGATTGATGATGCGCTGCATATACTCGATTCTGGGGAATCGTGCCTTCTGATTCTTCTTGACCTCTCTGCAGCATTTGACACTGTTAATCACAACACCCTCCTCAACATTCTTCAACAGAGAATGGGCGTGGAAGGCACAGTGCTTATATGGTTTGCCTCATTCCTCTCGGACAGATCACAAATGATCAAGATAGCGAAAATCTTTCATCTCCATTGGCGGTAGGTCAAGGCGTCCCTCAAGGTTCTATCCTTGCACCCACTCTGTTTAATCTCTATCTGGAACCCTTGGGGAACCTCCTTAGTAAATCTGGGATCCACTACCATCTCTATGCGGATGACACCCAAATCTACCTCAAGGTGTCTTCCGCACACGATCTTTCACTACTCAACTCTACTCTCAACTCTATTCACAACTGGATGTTAGTTCACCAACTCATTCTCAATCCCACCAAAACTGAATTCCTCCTCCTATCTACCTCTCTCTCCCCTCCTCCGGTCCAATCCTGGATGGATCAGCTGAATTTACTCAACAATAAACCCGTCATTGTCGACAGCGCTAAATCCCTAGGTGTCATACTTGACAAAAGACTCAACCTAATCTCCCACATCAACTCCATTGCTAAGAACGCACGTTACCAGCTGCGACTTCTGTGGGGGATCCGTCGGTTCTTCCCGGAGAAAGACCTAAAAACATTGGTCCAATCTCTAGTTCTCTCTAGACTGGATTACTGCAATTCTCTCCTGACTGGCGTACCCAAATCTCACCTCTCCCCCCACAAATCCGTCCTCCATTCAGCAGCTCGCTTTATTTCAGGATCCAAACGTAGTGACCACATTACTCCTATCCTGTCTTCTCTTCGATGGCTTCCCATCGATGCAAGATCCATTTATAAAACTGCCTGCATCACCCATAAAGCCTTGCACACTTCTTCCCCTCGTTACCTGGCGAATAAACTGAAAATGTTAGGAGGCTCGAGACCTTCTCGGAATGCAGTAAAGTTTCTGCTTGAGCCCCCCTCCTTCAAAAAGGAAAGATCGATGGCTCAATCGTTCTCAGGTAATGCGGTGAGAATCTGGAACTCTCTTCCGCCATTGCTCCGTGCCACTACCTCCATCCAGATTTTCAAAGCGGACCTCAAATCTCTTCTCCTTCAAAGACACTTCCAGAACTAATGCCCTCATTCTCAGACCCCTCCAGGAAGCTAGTTCATCACTGTAAATTTGTAACATCTTTTTGTTCATTCCCCACCCTTGATTGCTGTGTCTGATATTGTGTTATTGCCTATATGGTTTTACTCTACCTCTCCTGTTTATTTTTGTAACGTTCTATTTTATACCATTTTTCTCATGTAACGTAACTGGTTCTATTGTACAGCGCTCTGACACCTTCGGGTAAAGTCCGCGCTATATAAAAATGCATTAAATAAATAAATAAATACTTGTAGAAGTGACGCGTTCTTGGCATGGCCAATATATCTAATACACTGGCCTCTTTATTGTGTTCTTGGGTGTTTCTTAAACAGTTCACTGGAAAGGTGCCTTGTGACCTGAATCTCCCTTTAAAAAAATGTTACCCCACTTTCAGCCTGTGTTTGTAACCACAAATTCATATCCTGGTTGGAAACCGAGCCTTGGGTACTCTCCAAGCCCATCTCCACCCGCCACCACCTCCTCAATGCGGTACAGCTTTCCCGATGCACGTGAGTGGAACAGGCTGCCGCACATGAATGCAGCAGGCTGCCGCACGTGAATGCAGCAGGCTGCCGCACGTGAATGCAGCAGGCTGCTGCGCGTGGGTGGGGCAGACTGCAGCACATGAATAGAGCAGATTGGTGCGCGTGAATGGAGCAGGAGGGACTAAGATCTCTTGAACAGATTAAACAAGCATTGGCATAGCCAATAGGTCTCGCCGTTGGGACCTTATAAGTGTTTAGCCAGTTGATGTTGTTGCACCAAGGATATTGTGCTGGATAACTAAACACTTATAAGATCCCAAAGGCGAGACCTATTGGCTATGCCAATGCTTGTTTTAATGGCTGAGGCCTCTGGAGTTGTCCGGGGAAGGGGCACATCAGGGAACAGAGGACTGCTCGGGAAGATAGTGCCTCCTGTGAGCTGTTACAAGCTGATCTACAGCAGCAGCTCTGGCTCAGTGCGTGGCCCTTTTACCATTGTGGCACGGAGCTGCAGACTTTGGGAATGGCGAACCGGGTTCAACTCTTGGCGTTGGCTCTCGTACCTACAAAAAAAATGCAGATTGGGAGAAATAAAATAAATGCAGATGGGAAGAAATAAGACTATACAATGGCAATGGACACCGAAGATGAACACTCGAAATAAGATTAAACAAGGGCAAAGGGCACCGAAGCTGAATACGCATAACCCGAGCACGAAACAATTACAAAAGAGTTCCCCCAAACAACAACTATGCGATCACAGCGTAAGGATTGTGTCCTTGGCCGGTGCTCCTCTGGGGAAATAAGGAAGTGAGGTATCGCTGCCTAAACCAGTTAGGAGGCACTAAAGAAGAGTGACAGTGGACTGAACCAATGATGAGCAGTAGGCGGAAAAAAACTGGTATTATCGATTACAGCAGGTCTTGCAGACAGCGCAGGCACTGTAGGCTCGACCTAAAAAAGGGATAGGGACTGCCTAGAAGTGCTTAATTTGTAAAAAAAAAATAATAATAAGTGCCGGGGCTCTCGTCGGGAGGCCACTGCAGCTTGCACCACACATTGCTCCTGCCAGCTGCCAGTACGAACACAGCTACTAACCATCCATCACACTCTTACAAGTGTGACAATTCATACTAGTCTAGGCCCCCAAAGCTATAAGAATAGCCTAGGAGGAAGGTATTAGTCATTGTAAATGTAAGTAGAACTAATAAACAGCTGTTGTTGTGCTCATAACTAAATTAGCCAGACAGCACCACTATGTGGCAGGCTGTCATAAGCCCTTGTGCTGGCAATTAGGTGCCGGTGCTGAGCACCGGAAACCACCGGCTCAAATTAAGCACTGCTGCCTAGTATCAAATGAAAGTGGCATACGATGGAATCTCCACTAGGAAGCCCTGGTATTCGGCATCCCTAACGTCTGATATCACAGGCCGTAGGCTTCTGAGCATAACTTTGGAATTATTCATTAACAATTTAAGCAGCGAGGGTCCATTGTACGATACTGGCATTGTACTGGAATTTCTTTCTAGTTTAATAGTGGGGCTCATATTCGGGTGTGAATGTCCTTGTGTTTGAGTTTCACCTGGTGCCCAGCAACACTCGTGTATTTATGCACCCTGAACTTTTGAAATGTTGGTTTTGATAACCCTTAATCAGTGCTTTAAATGGAAACATAGAAGTACAGGTCCTCAAACTTTAGAGTGCCTGTTTGCTCCTGATTCATGCTGGTACTCTACTATTAAATGTATTGCAGCACTGCTGAGAAGTGCAAATACTCACCCTTTCAAATTAAAGATTGCAGGTACTCGGCACCGGAGAGTACCTGCCCATTTAAAGCATTGCCCTTAATCCTTCCACACAGCAGGACAGTGATTAACATTGATTAGAGGTGGGTGAGGCAACGAAAGCCTGAGCCAGATCCCTGCTTCTGGCTCGGCTTGAGATCTGCTTGGACTCTCCAGCTGAGCTTTTGTGTGGCGTTTGCCGTCCACCCACGCTCTAAACTCATGCACCAATAATTAAACACAAATCATTAGCATTTAGCTTAATTGAGAGAAAGAGACACCTATCTAGTGGTTGAATTTCACAACGTGAAACCAGAAAAATTCTGATCAATCACAGCTTCCCCACTTGACCAAATTGTGTGATCCTAGGCAATTATGTTATTTCACTGAGCCTCCTTTTGTTTTCTTATTACATGAGGGCACCTTTAAATATGTGACTTCAATATGTGCGATGTGCAAACATTTCTTGTAAATGTTTAAATGGACTATAATGCTGCTCCATGCATAATAGAAATCTAGGCCACGTCTATGGTACACATGACAACTGTTTTGCCTCTTAGTTTACTAATGGCATTTTTTTCAAGGTGAGGGCCATGAATGTAAGTTTATATTTAGAAAATATCACTTTTGATGCCTCTAATGCAGTAATACCATGTAATTTACTAAGGAGAAGCACTTCTGCATGTTAGAAAATACATTTGTTTATTTTAAGAGACTTTATCATGTTTACATATTTGTTGCACAGATTACTCGCCAAACATTTCATGGTTCGGCTCATGCACGGGCTCTTCGAGCCAAAGCAGATCCATGGCACAGCTTTCCTCATTAATGTGTAGGCTCTCCCACCTCTGACATTGATGGCTTGGTAACGAGTTCCTTGGGAGAAGCACATTTGAATTTTAAAATTGTTCTCCTTGCCCTTTCTGTGTTGAGAAGAGAAGTTGCAGTGTAAAACGAGCATTGGCATAGCCAATAGGTCTCGCCTTTGGGACATTAGAAGTGTTTAGCCATGCAACAGTTGATGTTGCACCAAGGATATTGTGCTGTATAATTAAATACTTATAAGGTCCCAAAGGCGAGACCTATTGGCTATGCCAATGCTTGTTTTACATGAGGCCGGCGAGGCAGCTACTGTCTTTAGGCCAGACCTGAGCCGGAAATTCGTAATATAATGAGAACGGACACCACATGATAAAGTTTTTGGGGAGTGTTATTTTTCAGTCACGACCTATAGTTCAGATCTGTACTGTGCCGAGCATACAATGTATTTTGTTAGTGGCTACAACTTGTCTGTAAAACTACATAGAGCATTACATTACAGTCACAAAAGCTCCTTCATCAAGGGCATGTCATTGTATGCAATGGCAGGATAGAAAAGTGCGCGCAAAAGTGCTGTCAGTGTTATCCCTTGGCCATAACCTGTTCTCTCTGTGGAATGCTAAGGGAGGCGTGATTTGAGCAGCCTCAAGCCATATCTTTTTCCGCTCGGAGAGCGAGGGCGTGAATAAACTCTTTATATGGAGGTTAAGAAAAGGCATTACTGCCCGCCTATCACTGCAGAGTCGGTACGGAAATGGCATTAGTCATTGTTTATGATTTGGGAGTTTTACATATATTTTTTCTGCTGTGACTAACAGAAATGACATGATGGTAGTCTAAGCCAATCCCGTGACGTCTTGCTTTTCTGACATGTACATATGCCACATCAGCAGCTGTTTGGAATGTGTATGCTGGTGTGTAGATTTTTAAATACGAGTGCAGTACTGAGAATTACTGTTTTAGTGGCATCAGTGTGCCATCGATTGGCCATTGGATGGCAGGGAATGTGAGGTAACAGATTGTAGAAGCGTGGCCTGTAAGATAGTCTGACCTTTTAAAACTGCCTTGATGTGTGGATGATCACGATTAAAATATGCGCATGAAATGTGTATGCTCGTTATGTCTGCAGATGGGAGTGGAGATACCGTAAAAACCCTGGAAAGTCTTCAGGTGAGGGTGAGGCGGCAAGAAAATTTACTTCAGCGCTGCAAAGAAATGATTTGGACTCACAAGGAGCGCAGCGCCCAGCTGAGCCGCGAGAAGGAAACCTTGCAAGAGCAGCTGGAAGCGCGACTGCAGGAGCTCGAGAAAACAAGCACTGAAACACAAGTGCGGCCCCGCGCCGCGCCCGCGAAAGTGAAACAGTACTCTGGGTTAAAGAAGTGGGAGGGGTGGGGGGAGTGCGATTCCCTTGCGGGAGCGAGCAGCGCCAGGAGCGATAATTGCTACCATATGGCGCCAGCTGCTCGCTCCCGCAAGTGAATCGCCAAACGTGCACGCGATGCCATTGAAGGCAATGGAACGCGTGCACGTTTTTGGCTGAAAAGCCGAATCGATTGCAAAAGGTCTTCTTGCCTATGCAGCGCATGCGCGCTGCGCAGGCGAGACCTAAAAAACTAACTGTATAGATTGCGGCCTATTTTATAATTACATTTAATACCTCCCTTCTTGTGTACACTCCTGGTGCTGCAACAGTTTGTTTTTATTAAGTAATATTAACGGTGAATGTCTGCTGCTAATGTTATATAGTGTGGTCAAATCCAAGGTAGTACCAGGCCTCAAATTGACTTGAATAACTTGTACAATTCAACAGAAAATTTTAAGAATTTGGAATTCATTCTCCTTTCACAAGAAGATTACCCAAATTTAAACTCAACATGGCTTTGTCAATCACAGACCAAAAATATATCTCCTTCTCTTGCCCAAGAAGTCAAATCCCTCAGGATTTGGAGTGACTCAAACTCTTGTAAGAAAACTCACGTCAAACACACTGTGAAATCGTCCATAATAACCATTTTCTCCTTAGGGAGACTTAACCCCTTGTGAAAGCAACACAAATACGGTAATTACTCTAACCGGAAGAACATGTATATGTAGCTGTCTTCCATTGTGCGACCATCAAGGAAATATTTATGAAATGACCCATCTTCAAGAAGACCATCTGCATTTTATAGGATTTCTTTGTATGTGTGTATAGCAAACCCTATTAGTAAAACCAGTACATCATCTTTATTTTCACTAGTTTCTATAAACATGCGCCTGATAGTTTCCACCTTTGTTAAGAGTTTAGGGAGACAATCGGCTGACTTTATAGGTCTTAAGTTAAAAAATCTGCAAGGCATACTAACATTGCATTATGTACGATTTATAATATAACTGCATTTAGCACAGCTACCTTTTCTGGATTTTTGAAGAAGTTCGAACTTGTTCACTTGGATAAAACCCAATTTGGTCTCTCTCCAAATTAGACCTTCAATACATCTAGATATTGATTAAGTTTGAGTCACCAGACTGGGGTGGCATGTGTCACAAGCGGTTTAAAACTAGCACTACATGCTAAATGCTTTCACCAGTGCTTGCAGTGTTAGCTTTCCAAATTTTGTGTTAAAACTATTTCAAGCCTTCTATGTCAAATTTACCTAGTTGTTTCTATGTATTTGAAGTTCCCTCGAGAGTCGATTGTCAGTTAATACTTGGAGGTAAAAGTACTCTCTGAGAATCTCCTATTTTTTTATATTTAATCCAACAACCTCAACCTTTTTCACCAAATATTACTTTTGTTTTTGTTAGGTTCACTATTAGTTGAGTTTTACTGCAATATTTATCAAGTATAATTACAAATGTTGTAGGCGTTTAATCAATGAGTGTTTTTTTTATTTTTAGAAAGTTTTGTATAGCGCGAACGTGATCCTAGAGGGTATCAGAGCGCTTTACATGAATAGAATACAATTAGTCATTGGTCTGATCAACATGCAAACATAAGTGTGAGAGCCGAACACGTATCATAAAATACAAATAGGATAAACAGTGGTTGATCTGTAATAGAGCCAGTACTAGGAAGGACAGTGTACATAAGAGTTTGGTATCTATACCTTTTCAGTGTCACCGATATATTGACTTAGGGTAAGAACATAGTAGATAAGATTTGGTTTCTCTTTTGAAGGCGGAGGTAGAGGGAATTAGGCGAAGGTCCAATGGTAAAGAGTTCCATATCTTGGGTGCGATAGCCGAGAATGCTCTAGCCCCAGTTTTCTTTTTGTGAGTTCGTTGGGGTTCCAGAAGCAATGTAAACGCACTTCGTGAGGATCTGCTGCCCCCTGATTTTTCTAGCTTTTGGGCCAGGTAACTGGGGGTGTTGAAGTGTAACGCTTTGTGCGTCATGCAAGCAATTTTCAGCTGGATTCTTGCTTCGTATGGTAGCCAGCTTAAGGATTTGAGGGCTGGTGAGGTGTGCTCATTTCTTTTGGTTCCAAGGACAAGTCTTGCTGCTGCGTTGAGGGAGGCTCTTAGTGGGGCCAGTTTGTATCTAGGTAGGCCACATAATGTGGCACTCCCATAATCCAGTCTGACTAGTACTAGGGCTTGGACCGCTTGTTTTAGATCTTCATGAGGTAGGTAGGGTTTAAGTTTCCGCAGAATGCTCAGTTGGTAGTTTGCTCCTTTGGTGGTTGCACTAATGTGATCCTGCATATTTAGGTGTTTGACTAATGTAATACCTAAGGATCTGGCAGAGTCTATGATGTGGGGCGAGCATTTGAGGGCTGTAAGATGATTCAACCACAGATCAATCTTGGGGTTGTTATTCGGTGGAGAGATGAGGAGAAATTCAGTTTTATCTGCGTTGAGTTTGAGGTGGTTAACCGTGAGCCAGAGGTGTGTATTATGTAGGGTGGAATTGAGGGATATAATGTCATCTGGAGAGGCGATTTTGAGATATAACGGAGTGTCATCCGCGTACATATGGTAGTGGATGTTAGAAGATTTTAGGAGGTTTGCTAATGGTTCCAGGAATAGGTTAAAGAGAATGGGTGAGAGAGAGGATCCTTGGGGAACACCAAGAGTTATCGCGTGGGCCTTAGAGAGAGATTGATTCATTTTGACTCTTAAGGATCTATTTTGGAGGAATGAAGAGAACCATTGTAATACGACCCCTTTAAGCCCATTCTTTGTTCCAGTAGTTTCAGTAGATTGTCGTGTTTGACGGTGTCAAAGGCAGCAGATAAATCAAGCAATATTAGAAGGCATGATTGGTTACGATCCAGCATTTTTAGAATGTCATCTACAATATGAGTAAGGGCCGATTCTGTGATTGCAGAGCTGGTTCTGTACACATTTTTCTAAGAGCTTTGCCAGCGTGGGGATGTTGGAGATGGGCCGGAAGTTGTTAGGATCAGTTGTCATCGGCATAACAATGATGAAGTATTGGGTTAATTTTTGAGAGTAAGCTGTTAACCCTCTGTAGTATAATTTCTATATCTGCTTTGAAAATATTGATCAGCAGATGGGTTGATGTGTATCCATGCTTAACTCAGCACAGCAAGAATCAACCTTGCCGCTGACAAATTTGCTGTCATTTGGGCAATTTTGCAGCAAATGTATTAGTAAATAGCAATTGCACACTTCTCAACAATCAAACTGGTAGTTCTATGCTTTCCAGCTTCACCACATGAAGCAGCTTTCCTAACGCATAACAAGCCTGTCCATCCGTTTGGAACACCACTTGTGCCAATGATAGCACTGCACACAGACTCGAGGACAAATGTCCACCTTCTAGACCAGTGGTTTTTAACATGTGGTCCGTGGACTCCTAGGGGTCCTCGAAGCCTCCTCTGGGGGTTTGTGGCTGCTTAAAAAATGTAATAATATTAACAGATTAGTAATAAAGAAGCTAAATGTAAAATTGAGAATTCTAAAACGTTCTGTAAATGTGAAGGAATTTTAAATTGGAGGCTTAAAAACTAAGTTTGTGTGCTCAGATTGATTTATGGGAGCAGTCAGTACAAGTGCATCAAACAGAATAAAATATGGACGATAGGTGGCCTCAGTTGAATTCAGAAAAGCGCAAACCGTCCCATTAAAACTCAATTTCAAGTTTTTTTCGATATTTGTTTGTGAATTAAATAAAATATTTGGGTATTTTGCGGTTCAAATCATGGAAATTGCTGAGGCCGGGGTCACAGGCTTCGAGTAATGGCTCAGTGGGGTCCCCAGATTCCAATAATGATTCAGCGGGGTCCCTGGGTTCCAGTATATTAAGTGAGGGTCCCCAGGAGACAAAAGGTTAAGAACCGCTGATCTAGGCAGTTCTTTTAATGAAGTGCTGCCTAGCCATCTGGGCCTGATGCCAAGGAATTTTTCATAGCTGTAATTACCAACTCCTTTTTTTAGTAAATTTGAGTTTGCTGGATCATAGTCGAGTCTTCTAGCTGACGCTCGCCAAATGACTTCTAATCTTCATCATTCCACTTCTTCGGAATGGTGAAAATGTTATCACTTCCCTTCTTGGCCCCTAGAGACTTGGCAATTAATTACCGAACTGCCATTGTTTCACTGCTTTGAATTGCCTTTAACATTTTATCCCAGTTATGCGACATCTCAACATTTATCTTAAAAAAATATAATTTTAGCATACGTAGACCTTTAATCTGGGTTACTTCATACAGTTGAGGCTCTAACTGAACTGTAAGCATTAGCGCAAGAAAACCTGTTTATAGAGAAATCAGATAAGGAGTTGGGCCTAAATCTAGCTTCAGTACTACAATTTTCTTTCTGGTAACTAATCAGGCATCCATTTCATCCTTTTGAGGTGGGCATTTTAGTTGATTTAAAAAGTGAGTGATGTTTTTTAGATATCAGATTCACATGTTGGTTTATACTAGTCTTGGCATATATTGAGTCACAGCATTTACTCTGGGATGTGGATAATGTTCATTCCAGTGGAGCGGTAATTAAACTGGGCTCCCTCAGGGTTGCCCTGAGCAGCTATGTAATCCATTTCACTAACTGTGATTTACAGTGGGAACAAAATGTCCTCTCCACTTCCATGCCTCTTTATTTCTTCAACAATTGGACTTGCACAACTCTACTGAGTTCACACGCTAGTCAGCTGATTCTCATCAACTATCCTGTAACTTAAAAACAGAAACTCTTGTAATGTTGTAACTTAATTTGTATCCTCCAATTCCAAATTTCTACACATTAACAGAACGTTTTACATTTTTAAATTGTACATTTTGCTTCTTTATTTATATACACTTTATTAATCTGTTAATAATGTTTAGTTTTCTAAGCAGTCATTGATCCCCTGAGTAGGCTTTGCGGCCCCCTTCGGGATCTTCAGGCCGTAGTTTAAGAACCACTGCAAGGCAGTTTTATTTTTTTAATCAAAGACTACAGCAATAAATAGGTTTGTAATAGGTGTTTTAATTGAAACTCTGAAGGCATTAGGAACTGGCAGATGGTATGACTCTTAAGATTTTTCTGAAAGCATGAAGTGCGTGTTTCTTCCTAATTTCCGCAAGTGGGATTGTCAAGTGGTAGTTGTGGCAACCCTGAAGGATTTCTTTACAACTGTTTGAAATGATATATCTGAAGATAGATGGTACTTCTCGTTCTGCAGGCTCTCGGGCTACCAGAAATGGAAAGCATTTTAGCTAAATAAGGAGGGTTGTTCTAGTGCAGTGATCTCCAACCTTTTCTGTAATGAGGGCTACTTCTCATCAGTGAAAATCATCATGAGCAACTGAAGGCCAAGTAACTTGCACATTGTTACCAAACAGCCCCTCGCTTAGCATCATTGACTTTATACCTAATGTCCATGGAGCCCGATACTATGGTTTGAACAAAATACTATGACTAGGGGTACTATGATGGGGCTGCCATGTGCGTCAGTGAGTGCATGGTCAGTTGGGATGTATGAACATGTGTGTGACTGAATGGGATATATGTGTATGGGTGACTGAACTTGCGTTTTATGTACTTATGGCACAAGACATACCTTTCGCCATATGTGGCACCATTACCCATACAACACAAAAATACAACCATTTTATTTTTAAATAGGTGAAATGTAAGTGCAGAAACATGTTCTCCAAAAATGTTCCAAATAAGGAACATTTTTCTGTACTTTAAATTTCCAACATTTAAAAGAAAATGACTATATTTTTCAGTTATAAATTTGGCACTCTGTCTACCAGCCACTGGAAGCAAAATGCCTGCTGTTTGTAAATGTGACACTACGAAAAGGGAGAAAATTAATATGAAGAGTTAACCTAATTATTAAGTTAACTCGATTTTAATTTTCTCTCATTTAAAAGAATCCAAAAATATCAGTTTGTTCTCATGCTCCAATATTGAGTTGAGAACTACTTTTATTTAAGAGTTAAATATCTCAGTGCTTTAGTTATAAACCTCTGTGATCCACATGGGTCATAAATCTAAGTGGAGCACTGCTCATTGTCAGGCTTTGCTATCTGCAGCCTGATAATATAAAATAAATATAGCCTTTCCTTAACTTTAAAAGGAAAACGCAACACGTATTTATTGCAGTTCTTAGTTAAAAAGGAACTGAAGGCCGGGAGCTGCTCTGAAGGTTTCTGCGAGCTACTAGTAGCTCATGTTTGACTGGTTGGAGAGACCTGTTCTAGTGGATGCCTTTCTAAGCCATGTACCAAAGATGGAATTGGAATGTAGCCAGAGGAGATCATGCTTTTGGAGGGGCGGGGTTATTTGATCAAATTTGTCTGCAGTGGTTACAAGCCTTGTCGCTCTGTGTGCTGCTTTGAGCAGTGCAGTAGGTCCTGGTGGTAGCCTGTGATAGTATTTGAATTCAGTGTGGAGATAGCTAGGTGATATACTGCGGTTTCCCAATGGTCTGAAGTATTAGGTGCATGTGGAAGGGATGTTCACCAGTATCTAGGTCAAGGAAGCTATTAAGTACTTTAAGCCGAGTGAAGTGTCTGGATTGGATGGGATCCAAAGTGTGGTGTATAAGATAATTCAAACTTTAGATTGTTTCTTTGCCCATTGTTCATTCATCAAATGAGAATCCTAAACGTTGGACAGGTTCACTAAAATGCTCTATTTTTAAGAAAGGAGCCATCACTATCCAGTGGCATTTAACATTAATTCCTGTGCTTGATGTATCATCTAAGAGTTGATTAAATGCATTGGAAAAGTGGGCGAATAAATTGATACCGGTAAAGCAGGGTCAAAGAACATCACATCGTATTTACATATTGAGCTATATCATGCATAAAGCCACAGGGGTAGGCAGTTTTACGGTCTGTTTTTTAAATGCATGAAGATACAGTTGTCTGCTTTTTGTTATTTGTTGATGAATGAGATATGAGTACGGGCAAGAGCTAGCGTTAAAAGATTTTAACATGCAAAATCGTGCTGAGAAGAGAACTTCAAGTTTCAAATTGTCTAGAAGTTTGTTCCCGTGAGACAGCATGAGGACGAGGAACCGTTTTTAAATTATTTAACATAAGGAAATTCTCAGACGTCCAGTTCTGTAATCTTGCAAAACGTAGGTGCATAGAGTGGTCATTTTAGTTATAGAGTGTCATTGACGTGTTAGTGTACAGAAACGCCTCGGTCCTTGAGGTTTCCATTCACAGATTAAACAAGGCAGAAGATCAAATCTAACCATGGAGACACTACATGATAGTGTCCCTTTATCTTATTTTTTAGTGAAGGAGGATTTTTTTGGGTGAAGAACAAGGCGAAACAACATATGATAGGTCCTTAAAAGCCCATGTTTTTGTGCCATCATTAAATTTATCCTGAGGTGATCAGTTCTGAGTGCCCCAGTTAGTTAGGATGTACGGATAAACAAATGTAGCCTTTGTCCTCAAGACAATGCATGTCGTCTAGTACGTACACGGCCACTGGAATTATGCAGTAAGGAAGGACCAAATTATGTGGCAGAGTTACTAAATGAAGCAGCAATTAAATGAAATTATGCGACATAATGCAGCACATTTTGTGATAGTACAAGTTCATTAGTTTATACATGCTAACACTGTCTAGACAAAGGTGTCCCCTTATTTGTAGTAGTTTAACACCAAAATGAATGGTAGTCAACCTTTGGGAAGTGTCATCCCCTGGCAGCAACATGCATCGCCGGATTTTCAGTAACTTTTGATCCACTTGAGCTAGAAACAGTTTTTTTGAGTTAAAATCTGCAATTATGCAGCAGAATGCTGGATCATATGTCAAACACGGCAAATCAATAATTATCTGAAAAATGTCCGCAGAATCGCATAATTCCAATGACCCTGAATATGTGCAAGGTAGCTGTTTGGATATATGGCATGGTTTTAGTTTAGAAACACTCCTGGGTGCACACAACACACATATGAGGCTGCAGTAGTGTTGCTTTACACACATGAGCAAACATTTCACAGGAGTTCTGCAACATGACTTTGTTACCCACTAGTTTGATTTGAACCAGAGAAGTCACCAGACTATTTGAAGGCTTTTCTGCAATCTCTATTGTGCAATCTAGGCAGGATGTGAAGGAGATTTGTTCTGTGTGCCAAAGTTCCTGTTGGAGCAGTTGGTTTGCAGTCTGCATGGAATCGGGTCGAAATGTAGGTTCCATCCACATCCATCATCGGAGACACCAGTGTTACAGATAAACTTCTAATCTCTGAATATTTTTTTACCTCTTCGCAAGAGAGTAACAAGCATTTGCAATGCAATAGGTCTCGCATTTGCGAGACGTTAAGCTAACTGGCATTGTAAATGACAATGCCTTTTATCTATATTGTAAGAACCAACACCTAAATAAAAGAAATTGTCGTTTACACAGACCTATTGCATTGCAAATGCTTATTCTGAGAAACTGTTAACTCCTGTGCCACTATTTCTTATACACCTGCTAAGATGAAGAGCAGGGGGCCAGGAGCCTTTACACAGAAGCGAACAGGGCCTCAGGCTCAGCCCAGCTCTGTTTAACATGTGAATTAATGAGCTGACAGGCAGGCCTCGACACCCCCGGGCGCCTGCTGCTCGGCACGAATGTGACATGCCTGTTGTGGGGTTACTCTGCCTCCCACCCAGGAAGGCTGCCTGCACTTAGCCCTGCTCATTACAAGCTGCTGAATTTCATGCAGAGTGATAACTCCAGGTACAATTCCACCCACTGCAGGTCCCGAATGACCCTGGATTGGAGTTATGGGGTCTGCAAACTCCGACCTTGCTGCTGGGGCTGAGGACAGCAGCCCCGCCCCATCAGCAGTATTTATTTACTTTTGATGCAATCGCAGCACCCGCCTGGGTGACGCGATTGTAACAAAAGTAACAGGAACAAATGGCGGGCAGCCAGCTGCTTTCAGCATGCAAAGAAAAACATTTTTTTCCTATTTCTTTACTTTTGATGCAACCGTGGCACCTGCGCAGGTGCCGCGATTGGATCAAAAGTAAAGAAATGGAAAAGCACTCTTTTTTCTCTCCCCCCCTCTATTTTTTTGCATGCTGAAAGCGGCCGGCCGGCTGCCATTTCCTTTCGTTTTCATTACTTTTGTTAAAATTGCCTCACCCCACGGGTGCTGCAATTACATCAGAAGTAAATAAATAGAAAAATATTTCTTTTTCCTATTTCTTTTCTTTTGATGCAATCGTGGCACCTGCACAGGTGACGCAGTTGTAACAAAAGTAATGAAAACGAAAAGAAATGGTGGGCGGCCGCTTTCAGCATGCAAAGAAATTGGGAAAAAAGTGACTCCTGGAGCGAGAGAGGAAGGAGGTTGGGCAGAGCAACAAATGGCTGCGGGACGAGAAATGAAGCTTTTCCCTCCTGTCATTGTGAAAGCTATTTGAGAAAAGCATGCTCGGAGGCTGTAATTAAAGCCTACCGAGCAACAACACATGTAACGGGGGTGTCGCTATGGGAGGTTACAAAATGAGACACGGTGGTACTAGGGAGGTATTACTAAGCCTTTTGACCAATGTACAGCCACAGTTTACAGTGGACAATGACACAAGCCAATGAAAAATGTGGGCGGAGCTTCAAGTCCCTACCTCAATACAGCATGCCTCGCAGAGCAGCGCGCGCTGCCCAGGCTCGACCTAAAAATTAGTGTCACGAAAATAATTTCTTGTTTTAAATATTGGCATCCCAAGTAATGCACATATAGTTTTAGATATACAAGTAATTATGTCAATTTTGTTGACACTTGCAAAATAAGTTTGTTTTAAATTATTTCTCATTTTCTGCATTTACGTACGTCTTAGATTCTATGCTGTAGTGTATTTTAGATGCTGCCACGAGGTCAGGGTCTGACTGATTTTCATTGTTAATTTACTTAGTCTTTCACATTGAATCCCTGTAACTGAGTTACTGCTAGGCATATTTTCGAACCTTCATATTTTCGTTATTTTACTGTTAAAAACTCCTATTACGGTATAGTTCCGAAGTCGTTGTGCCACCTAGATTTTCTTCCTCTAAAATACACATAAGATGTAGCTAGTCAGTCGGTGCATTGCACTTGGAATGCTCGCCACTTAAAAGGGCAGAGTCTTAGAACTCCTTCAGTCCAATTGTTTTTCATTTTTTATGAAGGAAATCCCCTAAGATTGAGTGTTTTGATTTAGCGCTTCTGGATGCCTGACTTGTGTTCGGGATCAGCAATGCTATGCTCCACTGGTGAATGCTGATGAGAGCAACACATGCGTCAGCATTTGCATTTAAGTGGTCCAGGTTGGCTTGGGTAGTGTTTTCCAATTTAAAATCTGTACTGCTCCTGGAATAGCTAATGCTTATTTTGTTTTCCTGGCTCTGCTTGGGAGGTACCTTGCTAATACAGGGACTTACTTTGAATGCTTTTTAAAACATCGGAATAAATGTTGAAGTTAAGTGGCAGTGTTAACATTCCACCAGCCGTTTTTGTATATTTTTAAGATGGCTAGACAAATTGGGGACTGAACCGTGAACCTCTCACTACTATTCATTTCTGAATTTCTACACTGGCAGCAAAAGATGTTCTGAGAAGTTTATGAAGTAATGAATATGTACGGCATAATCATAATATCTCCTGCTAATTTCCAGAAGTGGGTGGAAAACAATATACTGAAGCAGAAACTTTGGCTGAAAACGCGACCTTTAAGAGAGCCAGTTGCTAGTGATTCACTTTACCGTCTGGCGCGCGACTGCCAATGGAACATTAAGAAATTTGTCACCTACTAAAACATAAAGATACAAAGAAAACTTCCATATATTTTTGTTTTGCTCTCTCCTTTCCCCCAACATTTGAAAATCTGGTGATTGTACAAAAAGATACTTGTTTGTCCCGCCCTTCCCCCTTCCTGTCATAGCAACGGTATTTTGACATTGAGTGCATGAACCTGAAAAGAATTACTCGTAAAGTAACCAAACAATTCAAAGAGAAAAAAAAAATGAAATAAAATAAAAACACGTCTTCTCTCTGTGCACCGATGTTGTTTTCCCTACAAAATTCATTTTGGCCAACCCTGTGTAAATGTTCTATTACCTGGAGACAGATATATCACGCCATAAGTGGTTGAGACTGCACTGCTGTCATTAATTTAGAAAATATTTTCCAAAAATGGACATTACAAATTCAACAATGTTCCAGAAAGCCCCCCTCCCCAAGAACACCTAATTTTTCACCTGGGTCCATTAAGGCTTTGAAAATGGCTTTGCCCCCATTCACTGAAGTGCTAGTACTTCCTTTCCCCAACGTTTGGTCTGGTTGCGCCCCTGTCCAGAATGTCACAGCTGAGGTGTTGAGCATGAAAGAGCCCGGGCCGTGGAAGGCGAAGCGGGACCCAATGGGGGCCCGGAACAAACTCCGTCCGGAGGCGGGAAGCCCTCCCCTCCCCCCAGGGCGAGAGCCTGCGAAAAAAGGGGCGACCAGGATTGGTCACCCGAGGGCGGTAGACGGCCCCCCCAATCAGAGGGAGCGATAGTAAGCCGCCGCGAGGGGGTTGAAGAAGGGGGCTAAAGGCCACCCTAAGCACATACTCCCCCTCGCTTAAGAAAAGGAACGTGAAGCTCACCCACCCACTCAAGATGAAAGGCGGGCGTCGCAGCCGCAGGGATAGAGGTGAGGCGGAGAAAACCCTAGAGTGACAGAAAGACAGAGATAAATTGCTAGAGGTAGATGGAAGGCTCACACAGTGTCCTTGGGATGCCTCACGGCAGGGGCACTGAGGGAGCCAGTAGTGGCAATCAGCCACAGACAGAGTAGATGTGATACTCCCGCTGGGCCCTTGGGATGCCTCACGTCAGGGGTACCAGAAGGAGCGAGATGTCAGAACTCCGCACCAGGCTGAATAGATGAAGTGCTCACAGAGGGTCCTTGGGATGCCACACGGCAGGGACCCGGAAGAGCAGGGAGGAGCCAAGAAGGGGGTCGAAGGCAAGCAGGACGGCACTTGCAGCTCGGGCTGGTCCTAACGGACACCCACCAAATCGGTAGCAAGTTGAAGCCTAACACCGCCGAGAACAATGGCCCAGGTGTCGGGGCCCCTCCCCAGAGATTGGCCTGCCCGAAGGCAGACCATGAACAAGAATGGACTAAAAGGACTATAATTGCAAAGACAATATATGTGTCAACAGAATGTTATGCACGAGCAAGAAATTGGCAATATTTATAAATGTTATGTTCTAATAAACTGCGACCTTTTAAGGCACCAAGCACGTGGTCACTGGTGTATGTCAGAGGTTAAGAGGGACGCAGTTGGAAAGAAAGATTGAAGGGTTGGGGAGGTGACTCGCCGCTTGGGAGGAGTTTGAATGGCATGTCTGGCATTATTTGCATACAACATATACTTGGTCCAGCCGCATAAAAATAAGCAGAAACTGTAGAGTAAACCTTCACTTTCTGCTTCATTATTGTATCGCAGGTTGTGGGTTTTTCTTTTATTGTGACGGGTTTGCTGTCATGAGTAGACAAGTTACATTTATATCTTGATTGTTTGGGGACAAGTTCTCTAAGGGATTTGGGTTGAGTCTCGTGCCTTTTGGTGGTACCTCTTGCTGGTTGTTTTTATGAGCGGATTGCTGCTCCATTGGTTGAGTTGACCCTAGAGAAAGGTGGCCAGTAGTATTTAAGCCTGGCCAGTGAATTGAGGTTTGTCTCTGTTTTTGCCTATCAGCACATTTGGTCTATTGCCCTGTACACTCTTGAGTTTTACCTGTGTCATTGGTTACGGGCGCCCTACGCCCCGTAGGCAAAAGGGCTGTCTTATCGTAACATATGCTTAATTTAACCCTGTTAATCGATGTCGCTTCAAAGTTTTGCCGCACATGGATTTCAGTTACCCTCGTAATTTGTGGTACCAATGTCTTTCTTGCTGCCCTCAGGATCGTAGACGAGGCCGCGGTATACATGGAGGCAGAAAAAGTGGCCGAGGTCACAAGGGAGAAAGACAGCGTGGAAACCGGCCACGATTAGGCTTCGAAGGAGGACAGACGCCATTTTACCTGGTGATTCCAAAATATGGCTTTAACGAGGGTCACGCGTAAGTGTTCATTACACCTTCCTCCTCCGTTCGTGTGAATGCTCCGTTCTGCAATCTTAAAATGGACCATGACGTTCGAGCTCCCAGTGAGCTTGTTCTTAGTCTTGCAGATAATTGTAACTAATGCTGTTTTAGCAGATTACTTTACCACACGTTATGCATGCAGACTGTAAACACAATAAATGTTCACCTCTCGCCTTATTCCTCTGGTCAGATGTGGGACTGTCCGGTTTCTTTATCTCTTCCCAGATTTAGGAGACAGTACAAGCCCCTGAGTCTCAACAGGCTCCAGTATCTGATTGACTTGGGACGAGTGGACCCTACTCAACCCATTGACTTGACGCAGCTGGTCAATGCGCGAGGAATCAGTGTGCAGCCGCTAAAGCGAGATTATGGTGCTCAGCTGGTTGAAGAGGTATGATTCCACCATTTTCAATCTGCAAAACATGAAAAAAGTTACCTAAAAAAGTTTACTGTTTCTTTCCTGACATTCTACTTTGGCACACCTGTTTCAAATGTTGGAAATGAATTTAAATAGTTCACTGTATATTATGAATCTGTTGTGATGGAAATGTGGATATAGTCCCCCTTTGCCCGTTTTACAGGAAATCTGCATTGGTGGAAAAACACAGGATAAATCCATTTGCACCTTTTGTTGCTTCTGTAAGAGAAAATCAAGTAAACCAAATTTGCAAGAGTACAAACCTGGTACAAACTGATTTTCACTTCTTTCGCTATCTTTTTATGTTCTAAGAAGTAAAGAAAGCGCATTTCCCCCACTTTTCCAAGGTGAAAGATGGGACTGTGAGGCAAATAGATTTGTTCCACACAAATAGCAAAGGCATTGAAAATCAGTTTGCTATACTATCTTTTTAAAATAAACTGGTATTCATGGAGTATGCTTGTGTACAAGTCATTAACACATGTAGATTCATTTATATACAAATGTGTGGCCTATTTGTTAATAGGTGTAGGCGCCACATTTTATTTCAGCTTTTTTGCCCCAGTGACAAAACCTGTATGTAATATGGGCTTGGTAGAATTTGCTTGCACGATTCCTTGTTACAGAAGCAGCACAATGACTTTGTACAGGTATTTATGTCACTGCAGAGTGTATGTAAAACGATCACTGTTTAAGTATTTCATCTAATGGGTCTGTGTGCCCTGGAACAAGAGCTGTTTCACTGCATCCAGCGCACCAAGCAGAACTGGTGAAACTCACCCTGTTATATCATTGATCATTTTCAATAGCAGTGCGCTGTACTTTTTATTGGGACATACATTTCCACATTTGATAAATGTGATGTTGACAAATCTCTGCCTGACGTAGGACTGAGGATCATATAGGTATTGGCCCAACATTATAGAAAGAAAAGGGCGAATGAGACCTTCAAACATGTAATATAAAGACACTTGTTTACCTAGCGTTTGGCCAGGCCATAATTATCATTCAATGCCCCCAGTGCATTTGTATTGCAAGGTGCAGAAATATTGAGCCGCGCTGGGTAAATTACCAAGTAAAGTCAGATGTTAACTGACTCAAAGCATCAGGCCCCAAAATAACCACCACAACAAACCTCCGAAGATACACCTTCCTTTCCCCAACCTTACTTAACAAACCCAGTCCAGCAGCTCCAATCCTCTTTATTTTGCAATTCCAGATCAGTCGTGATTTCCATCCACTGCAAACTACATATTTGAATTCAATGAGTTACCTTTATGGTTTTATTATTTAAAACAACAAACTGGGATACGCCGATCGATTTCATGTGTTTATTTCAGCGTTATTACTTATTTTGGGATTATTTTCGGTAGATTAATTTCATAGTAATTAATATCGAATCCTGATTGTTTCAAAATGTTATGAAAAGTAGACCGGGTGACAAATCTCATCTTCTGCGGATGTTAATTTAGTTTTCGTCCGTAGATGGCAGTGTTGTGCCATCTACAATTATTTTTCTTTTAATATTTTCGACTGTCGAATCTATTTAACTGGGGAGACTCCCGCAAGCCACCCCCTTTTTAGGTCGAGCCTAGCAGCGCATATGCGCTGCTCTGCTGGCATGATGTATTCAGTGCAAGGGCTTTAAGCTGTCCCATCGCTTGTCTCCTTGTCATTGTTTGTTCCGGGTGTCTTTCTAAATTCCTTACTTTTAAATGGTAAATCATGCCCATTTGTCCCTCCTTTTGGTCCGACGTTCCCTCCCATAGCGTCTGGCCCTGTTACAGGGCTCATTCGCTTTTGTCCATTTCAGTTGGTTTCGCGCACAATTTTTTCCGATTTCTTGCCTTGTGTTCTGGAAATGTTACAAACTCGAGCAGCTGACCAGTGATTACTGCTTTCTCCTCCCACCCACCGTTTGTCTGTGTGTTATCCCCTTTGCACCATAGCTTTCACTTATGATTAGGGTTCCTGGTTCTATGGTATTTATTTTTTATAACATTTAATTCTGTATTTATCCATATTTATTTGTTGGCCATTTTATTAGTATTTATCCATATATATTTTGTGTTTTCACAATAAATGGAATTGTAAAATGGTATATTTCCACATTTGTTTATCTTAGATGTGCACTCATACATGGATGCCTGTCGCATTTTAGCAAATTAAGCAGCCACTTAACACTATACAACAACAAGCATTTGCAATGCAATAGGTCTCGCATTTACGAGAGTTTGAGCTATTCACATTACAAATAACAATGCCTTTTGTTTTTGTTTTTGTTTTTAAAACTTAAATAAAAGGCATTGTCATTTACAATGCCAATAGCTTAAACTCGCGTAAATGCGAGACCTATTGCATTGCAAATGTTTGTTTATCTTAATGGTACTCCTACAGCATAACTCAACATCATTTGTGATCATATTAGCCATATACATATAGATTTCTTAATAGAGTTTTTCAAAATATTTCAGTCACATATATACAAAACCAAAACACATAATATCGTACATTAATATACACACTTTTTACATTGTTTATCTCCTTTTTATCGACACCAATAGATTTTTGTACACTCCCCATATCTCAATTCACTCCCTCCTTCAATCACCAAACAAGCATATTCTCACTTCAGCCACATTCAGGACCCCTGAAGATTTGGGGGCCCCCTTGCACAACAGGGACCTTCGTTAGGCCCATACGCTGAAGGTCAAGACTCTAATAGTTTATTGAACACGCTTTTCTGAGCCCAACCACTAGACGGCGGTATAACACTCAGAATAGGTTTATCACGGAGCGCTATTTTTATATCCATTTAACGATATTGGCAACCTCCCTTCCCTTACACCCATGTCAAAGGTGCCTATCTGAGCAGACCAAACAACTAACTGCCTGGACCCCACGTTTTTTTTTTCTGGCGGTCTGATTTAAGCGCTAGAAACTAGTAGAAAACCGCAAGGCGCACAAGCTGTTGAGTTTGTTGGGAAAGAGAAGAGTCCCCCGGAAAATAATGGAAATGGACCATGCGATGACCACAGGAGTTGGGAGATATGCAAATAATAAGTAAGTGATCACCAACGGACTTCTAAGAGCAGGGACAACACCGGCCCCTTTTAGAGACTTCAGTTTGTTAGTTTTAAAAAGTGCACCTTGAAGCTGATGATAGCAACGCTCAGTGCTGTATTAAAATAAGCATTAACCTCGGTGCTTTGAAAAAACAACGTTCAAAACATGCAAGCTCCCAACGAAACGTAGCTAAGTAATCCCCAGCCCGCCAACGTGTCGCATCCAAAGGGCATGTGTCAGATGAAAAGTAGAACGAGTGGCATCATGAACGGGATGGGACATCAACTTTGTAGGAAATCTAAGACATGGCTACGATGAATATTCCTCTTTCCGATTTCCAAATATTGTCGTGCACCGGACCTTGTTTGTTTAAGCAAATAAGACTAGGTGCGATATTAATCAATCAATCAATCACAGAATTTGTAGAGCGCACTACTTACCCGCGAGGGTCTCAAGGCGCTGGGGAGAAAAAAGGGGGGGGGGGGTGCTGCTACTGGTCGAACAACCAGGTCTTGAGTAGCCTCCTGAAGGTCAGCAGGTCTTGGGTCTGTCGTAGGCTTAGTGGAAGGGTGTTCCAGGTCCTGGCGGCGAGGTGGGAGAAGGATCTGCCGCCGGTGGAAGTTCTTCGAATGCGAGGGACGGTGGCGAGGGAGAGGTCGGCGGAGCGGAGCTGGCGGTTGGAAACGTAGAAGAGGAGTCGTCTGTTGAGGTAGGCTGGGCCAGTCTTGTGGAGTGCCTTGTGTCCGTGGATGAGGAGTTTGAAGGAGATTCTCCTGTCGACGGGGAGCCAGTGCAGGTTCCTCAGGTGGGGGGTGATGTGGCTGTGGCGTGGTACATCGAGGATCAGGCGTGCGGAGGCGTTTTGTATGCGTTGCAGTCGCTTGATGAGCTTGGCCGGGGCTCCCGCGATATTAAGAGTCACTTCCGTGAGGGTACGAAAAAAGGATGTGCATACTTAGTAAAGCGATAAATAAAAAGCCATAAACAAATACAACTTAACTCTGGAAGAAAAAAAAACGCCTAACCAACCAAATCACGCACCTTAAAAGTAAAGCAACAACTCGGAGGCACGTAAAAAAATTAGTATTTCCTTAAAATATTGATTTTCTTTTAAATGACGAGCTAGCAGACATGAGTTAAACAGGCTCTATCATGTTCGTGTAACACGTGACGCATCAACTTTTTGGAAATCTAAGACATGGCTACGATGAATCCTCTTTCCGATTTCCAAATATTGTCGTGCACCGGACCTTGTTTGTTTAAGCAAATAAGACCAGGTGCGATATTAAGAGTCACTTCCGTGAGGGTACGAAAGAAGGATGTGCATACTTAGTAAAGCGATAAATAAAAAGCCATAAACAAATACAACTTAACCCCGGAAGAAAACAAAAACGCCTAAGCCACCAAATCACGCATTTTAAAAGTAAAGCAACACCTCGGAAGCACGTAAAACCAGCGCGTACACAGCCGCGAGCGTTACCTGGGGTTCAAGAGGCAAGGCTGGCACCGGCCTGGGGCTCCTCTGGTCTTTGGGACACTAGGCTCCTGGTGAAGCTGCACGGAGAAGGAGCGGGGCAGCCTCATGTTTTGCAGCGAGGACGGAAGGGGGACAGGAGATGTGCACATCGCGTGTCCGTTCACGTTCACGTGCGCGTTCACAATTGCAGTCCGTCCTGCGCGTGCCTGCGCGTGCACATCTCCTGTCTCCCTTCCGAAGCAAGTGGGTAACAATACATCTCGCTAGCGACAGCGCTTCGCGCTGCGTCGCTAGGCGAGACCTAAAAAACGACACCTACAGGTACATATTAGTGTTATACTACAAATGTATGTTAACATATGCCTGTATTTAAGTAAATCTGATCCTATTTTGTAACTCCCCATGCTGTCTATCTGCCCAGCTTTTGCCTGGAATTCGTGAAAGACCGCATGGAGAGTCTTTCCCAAAAAGCATAATTTTCAGTATTTTTCCACTTTTAAAAATAAATACAGACAGCAAACACATTGCTTCATGTCTGTATTTATCTGTAAAAATCTGTAAAAACGGAAACCTGGGAGCCTTACTTAGGATCTACAGAGTCTGGGTCACTAAAGATCAAGTTGAGGATTCACAAAGTTAGAATGTAAGAAATTTGACTTTACTCTCTAGCTCCCTTTCACCCAAAGTTTTGTTTTTAGCATTAATTGTGTTTCACTCGCTTGGAGCTCTGTTGCGCCGTTCCTTTAAACAGGGCTGTAAATCTTGTTCTTTATCTGGTCACAAATGTGGCAGCTATGTCTCTGTTCCCAGTGGTAATTCCCCTTTCTTAGTCCTCTAAGCAGTGCTGCTAGCTGCTTCTCTGTTCCCAGCGTTAGGTCCTCATTCTCGGTCCTCTAGGCAGTGCTGCAGCTGTGTCTGTTCCTAGTGGTAATTCCTGATTCTCAGTCCTCTAGCCAGTGCTGCTAGCTGCTTCTCTGTTCCTATTGGTAATTCCTCATTCTTAGTCCTCTGGGCAGTGCTGCTAGCTGCTTCTCTGGTCCCAGTGGTAATTCATCATTCTCAGTCCTCTAGGCAGTGCTGCAGTTGTGTCTCTGTTCCTAGTGGTAATTCCTCATTCTCAGTCCTCTAGCCAGTGCTGCTAGCTGCTTCTCTGTTCCTATTGGTAATTCCTCATTCTTAGTCCTCTAGGCAGTGCTGCTAGCTGCTTCTCTGGTCCCAGTGTTAATTCCTCATTCTCAGTCCTCTAGTCACTGCTGCAGCTGCTTCTCTGGTCCTGCTGGTAATTCCTCATTCTTAGTCCTCTAGACAGTGCTGCAGCTGCTTCTCTGGTCACAGTGGTAATTCCTCATTCTAAGTCCTCTAGGCAATGCTGCTAGCTGCTACTCTGGTCTCGTCAGTAATTCCTCATTCCAAGTCCTCTAGGCAGTGCTGTAGCTGTGTCTCCGGTCACAGTGGTAATTCCTCATTTTACGTCCTCTAGAAAATGCTGCAGCTGTGTCTCTGTTCCCAGTGGTAATTCCTCATTCTTAGTCCTCTAGGCCCTGCTGCTGGGTGCTTCTCTGGTCCTGTCAGTAATTCCTCATTCTAAGTCCTCTAAACAGTGCTGCTAGCTGCTACTCTGGTCTTATCAGTAATTCCTTGTTCTAAGTCTTCTACACAGTGCTGCAGCTGATTCGTTGGTCCTGTCAGTAATTCCTCCATTCTAAGTCCTGTAGACAGTGCTGCAGCTGTGTCTCTTTTCTCATCGGTATTTCCTCATTTTTAGGTCCTGTAGGCAGTGCTGGAGTGGTAATTCCTTAGTCCTCTAGGCCCTGCTGCTAGCTGCTTCTCTGGTCCCGTTGGTGAATCCTCATTCATAGTCCTCTAGACAGTTCTGCAGCTGTTTCTCTGGTCCCATTGGTAATTCCTCATTCTAAGTCCGCTAGGCAGTTCTGAAGCTGTGTCTGTTCAAACTTCCACTACACTCCAAACCAAAACACATAGATACAAGACGTTGGACCAAATGTACGACCATTCCAATTTGTGAGTCGCAAATTGCGATATTATTTTTTTGCGACAAACAATTTGTGACTCAAAAAATGGCATGTACAACAGTGCCTGAGACACTGTTTGTGATTCCCAAATGGGTCGCAACAGACATGCCTCATTAATATTCATGAAGCAGGTGGCAATTTTCGACCCATTGGGAATGGCCGGCACTGAAAGGGATGGTGGGCTGCTGAGGTCAGCAGACCACCATGTCTGTGACTGATTTTTTTAATAAAGCAGTTTTAAAAAAAATGCATTTCAAAAAGAAAAATGAAACGTTTCAGTTTCATTTTTTAGGAGCAGGCAGGGGTCCACTATCAAGAGCCCCCACTCAGCACGGTGTTTACAATTTTTTGACGTTACAACTCCTTGAAATTCAGTCAGCCTGTAGTTCCTTTAAGGAGGTCAGATCAGGGTTTAACACACCTGATCTGCTTCATGGGTAGCCGAAGTACAAAGGGCGAGTAGATATGAAAGAGAGGCATGTCTTTTGCTAGGATTCCCATCTGTCCTGGCTTAATTTTTTTTTTGTCCTTCATCTCTTGTCCACCCCATGACATAATCACCAACTACGAGATCAGTGCTTATACTGCTCCTGTAGTAGTGTACCTGTTTTCTTGACCGCACGTGCGGTTCTTTGATTCCTTGTAACTACATACCATTCATACATAAGAGATTGAGTAGTAGGAATAGAGACTGACTGTAGGGCTATAGTCCTGAAGAAAGCCCTTGAGTTTCTAAGACGTACATTGTGGCTGCAACATGTTGACTATCTTGATTTCATAGTAAGGGTCATAATTAAAGCTCCCTGTTTTCTGTTTTTACTCATTTTTACAGATAAATACAGATGGAAAACATTTATTTTCTTGCCTATATTTATTTCTAAATGTGGATAAAAAACGGAAATTGGGTTGCTTTTTGAGTAATTCTAAATACTGTCTGCCATGACTGCCAGGCCAATAGCTGTGTGGATTGATGGGTAACTGGGCTAAAAAAAATAAAGGACTTTAAGTAAAGAGGCTTTAACAGCAGTAGATATGCACACGGTTGATACTGAAATTTGCGAACTTTCTTATAAGTTCATTGATTTATCTTCTGTGGGTGTTTACAGCATTGAAACCTAGTAGGATTCAAGCATGAGTGCTTATTTACCGGTTAAATAAATATGGAAATATACTAATTTCAGCATCATTTTTCCACAAAACCCAAAATAAATATGGATAAATACAGACGGAAATGTCGAAAAAATAAATGCCATAAAACCAGGAGCCCTAGTCATAATAAACCCTAGAATTTTTAATCTTATAGGTAGTGGGGATAGGAATTAAAATGATAGCCCACTGTAATGCATTAAATCTAACTATTTCCAATATTAGCTTATCTAGGCAGTGGCTAAGAGCTTGAATAAGGCCCATCTTGGACATGTGTCCATGACACAGAGCTCCCTGATACTGAAGCATGCTACCTGGTGTGGCCGACGGCATTGTATAATATTACAAGAGCATGTATGTGGAGCCCTACACCGTACGTTGACCACTCACCCTAATGGGAGAATTCAAGTCTCAACAATGGGGAACTGGGGCTAAAGATTATTTTGTGGGAAATCTGATTCAGGTTATAGGAGGCCAAGATATAACTCATTTGAAAACCTGTTTTCCTCTCGCTTCCCCTTTATGTGGAATGGAGTGTTTCTACTATGCCATTTATAATAGGGTAGCTCCAGTTCCCTTTCTCCCAGCAACAGATGTGGAGGAAGGAGGACACCAGGCAGCTGACTATATCCCTGGTGTCCCACTCGTATGAAGATAAAGAACATCCTGCAGGAGTATGGCATCCCTCAACTGGCAAAGTTTTCCAAAAAAGAAAGTATAAGAAGGACTGTAGGGACATATCCTAACCGTTGTTTAAAAAAAAAAAAAAAAAAACGCATTTTGAGTGCTCGGCAGGGCTCTCTTCCTTAAGGCAAAACCAAAATGCAGTTTTTTTAAAAGCGCCAGTTTCCTTTTTTTTTTTTTTTTTTACCTCTATCGTGGTTCGCAAACACTGGGTATCATAAGCAAAAGACAAAACAATCAAACAATGGCTGCTTTGGAATGGATTGCGGCTCGCGACCTGTAACACTTCACTCCCAGACCAGTAATTGTAATCACTTCAGTATGGTGGCAGTGGTTCGCAAACTTGCAAATATTAATTTCTGTTGTTTAAAGAAAACGTATTCCATAAAACGCACTTAAATCGTGATTGCATCTGTGTAATCTCACCCTGCTCCTAGGAGCGGAGGCATGATCCCAGCACTTAGCACACCACTGAGCTCCTGTCTGCTAGTGAGCAGCGAGAACGGCATTTTCCAGTGTTTCTTGGCCACCACCTTTTCGGTTACATCTCTGACTCTATTTAAAATATATGCTTAGCTGTACTGTGTGAAATTAAAAAATAATAACAATTGTTCCTTTTTCTGTGCCCACTGAATGGCTAATTTCTCAGCTACAAAAGACGTCTTTGTATAAAAATGTGATGTGCTGATTTGGACAGCCCTATATGCGTATAGTCGTTGCTACTTTGTTTTGTGTAGCAGCACTTCCCAACCAAAACGTTGTACTCCTAGGTGAAGTGTCCAACCATCATGACATGAATTATTCCTTCTAACTGGATTATTGGCTACACGCCCTAGAATTACAACACATGCATGAATACGGCACCGTTATGACCATTGGCAAAAGCCTTAAAAATTAATTTATATTAACCTGTAATACATGCCATGATAGAGGACTGTTATCTTCCAAATCCTTTACTATAAAATGTTAATTGCTTTTGACTGCAGAACGATAGACAGATTACTGACGTTTTTAACAAGCACTGGCAAAGCCAATAGGTCTCGGCATTGAGGAAGCTATTGGTTTTGTCAATGTCTTTTAGCCATGTTGTATACCAACATGGCTGCTGTTCAACATGGCTGAAAGTAAAGGGGAAAAAGCGCTATGACACTACTATACAACACGGCTAAAAGACATTGACAAAGCAAATAGCTCTTAAATTGCGGAGACCTATTGGCTTTGCCAATGCTTGTTTTTTATTGAGTGAGGGCAAGGCTGGAGAAAACACGAAGGGAAGAGTGTGTGGGTGGAGCCAAGACTGACAACGGAGGATGTCACTGCCTTAAGAAGCAGCGTTGTTGCTATTGTACACTTAGCCCATCAAGCCAGCCGTACCATGAGAAGGCTGACTTTGCAGATGTGCACTGCGTAAATTAATTCAATCATTCGCTTTAAAGATATATTTAATCATGTATTTTTTTAATACAATAATCAATTATTTAACATTGACCCTCAAAATGTCATTCAGCCATTCAAGCATTAATCCATTAATCCATTAATTTGTTTATTCATGCATTCAATCATTCGCTCGGATGTACATCAATTCACCCATCCATTTATGAAGTCAATAATTCACTAGTCCGTTGAAGCTTCTTTATCCTTGCATTCAATAATTCCCTTGTTCAGTCATGAATTTATTCATTCATGCATTCAATAATTCTTCCAAGCAAGTGAGATTACATGATCTGTCAGGCCAATCTGCACAGGTAAACTGTCTAGTGAGGGCGACGGCAGTGTTGCTCCATTCAGTAAAACAAGCAAGATATTAAAGGGCCATACACAGAGAAACTTTTGCCCTGTCCTGTCTTACTAACAATCATCAAAAGTAGGCATTGTAGAATGTTTATTTGACGGAGTCAGCTGAGGGTTTTGAGACTTTTGCGATCTCGTTCACTGGATGGGTACTTCCAAAGGCAGTCGCATTTTAAAAAGGTTCACAAAGGTGGCAGCAAAGAAACTTGGAAAATACAAAAGGAGGTGGCTTTCTCATAGACATCCGGGTTATAATCTGGTTATGGTGCGACAATTAATTTAAATTTTAATACTAATTTAAGGTAAAGTATTGTGGGGCCTCCCGCAGGTCATTTAACCCAACCAGCTAAATTATAATGCAAGTACTTTTCATAGTTTCCATTTTTTTTTGTTTCACTAGGCAGTGTAAGTTTTGTGTTTGTTAATTTGTGCAGTGATGCAGCAGAAATTGGGTATGCTGGGTTTGCCACAAAAAAATGAAATCGGAATCCCAAGTAAATGCTAACAAAGGCCACACACCATGCATTTTGCCATTGTGATAAAGTGGTTTAATATTTGGGTTGGATTGGTGTCCACCATAAAAAATAAAGTCACTTTCTTGTTAGGTCAAGTCAGATGTTTCAGTAGTTAAACCGGTGCTCAACCCCTGATAGCTTTGGCACAGAGCTGGCAGGCTTCACTTGGAGAAAAGGTGTAAAGCATTTAAATGTACCAGAACAGTTAAAAGTAAGAAAGAAAAAAAAAAAAAAACAATAAAAATCCCATTCCAATTTAGAAAAATAGAGAAAAAATGTATAAGCTGAGGAACCCTGCATGGAGTTATTCCTGGAGCAATCTATACTGGGCACGGTCCTGGCAGGTAAAGGACTAATCTTGTGTTCCATGGAAAGGACGCACAGGATGCCATGACACCAGCCACCACTGGTCTCTCTTGTGGTGGCATGCCTCCTCATTTGCAGGGACCAGGATCTTATCCTACAACTCACATGCACAAAAGGCCCTTGGTAATTCAACTGCGCACCGATCACTGTATTCCCCGACTACGTCATGGAGGTTCAACCCTGAGATGCTCCTATATGAGAGTCTAAAAATAATGGAGACAAATGGGTCTGAAATATGCATCCACTCCACCCCCACTGACAGGAATTCAAAGGAGAAGGTGTGGACCAAGAACTGTACCCTTGCTTTGGAAGTTTTACTGGCTGGTAGCCGTTTGCTACCCAGCCGGAGGTACGGTAGTTGGGACTAATATGATTGTTTGTGCTTACAAGTTACACATGCTTTTCTGTTTCTTCTTGCATTCCATCTCTCTCTCTCTCTCTCTCTCTCTCTCTCTCTCTCTCACTCACACCTGTGCATCACCTCCTCCCCCACACCGCCTCATTCACTGGACTGACTGACACCATAACCACTGCACCATGGCTGTGAGGCAAATTCTGATATGGAACTTTCAAGGTATGGCCACTACCACCAAATGACATAAAATGTATAGCTATTTGTGCCGTCGACATGCCACGCCATAGTTTGTTTACAAGTATCACACATGGACGCCACGGAACTAGCAAAGCTGAGCAGAAAATGGAGGAGACAAGTAGTAGGTACCACTTACTCCACATATGCCAGAGGGTTGTTTATTAGGATATCACCCGAAACGCCATTTGTGGTCCTCATAAAGCGAGTGAACCTGGACGGGAGATGCACAGTAGTGGAAGGAAATGTTGAATTTGGGGGCAGTATATGCCCTAACTGAAAACAATCGACCTTCATGGACTCTCTCCCACCTGCTCTACTCCACAATCCTGGCAGATTGTGCCGGTTGGGTGGAAATTTTAATTGTGTTTTGGGCACCCAGATGCACGGGGATGTAGGCTAATTGCAGACTTCCAAAGATGGGTTCCAGCCTGGAAACTCTGACACCTGGAGGAATGGGCACCCACCGGACAAGGAGTTTTCTTACTACTCACAACTACACGAACTGCACACATGTTTAGGCTACTACTTCCACACTACAGACATTGGAGGTAAGATAGTAGACACTGAATTTTTGGGATGGATGTGGTGGGATCACAATCCTCTGAGCTGGGGTAGTCCTAGACCACCTATTCCCCTCTTTGAAACTCTACACTAGTTCACTATTCGATCCACCATATTGGGAAGAGGTGCTAAAAGTCATGATCGAATACTTTGAAGTGAATAGCGGCACTGCCAGTAATGCTACAGTGGAATGAGAGGCATTCAAGGTGGTTGTCTCGGGAGTATACCTCTAAACTACACACAGAGTTAAGATATAACGCTCCCTTAAATTATCACAATTGAAAGTGCGATCAGCGATGAAGAGACCAGACTTGCAACAGAAGGGTGGACCTCTCACTCTCTACTTGACCTTATTAGAGAGTACAGGGACCTGGTGTCACGAGTGAGAACTGCTGAATATGGAATTCGAGTCGCACAACAAAACACAAAAGGTGATAAATCCGGACGCCGGCTGGCCAGGCTGCTCAAGGCTGAACAGGACAGGTCGCCAATCAGAGCCATCACGACTTGTGCTAGTCAACTCACAAGATGCGGTAAACTCAACATTTAAAGAGTATTCTCGCGAGCTATACTCGTCTCTGGTGAGCCCGGACCCACATGCACGCAGGCAATATTTTTAATCCATACATATGTCCAGACTTAACCCACTCCAATGATCGACATTGGAGGAGCCCCTGGCCTTAGATGAGATTCAATTGGTGATCGACCAAATGGCAGGAAATAAAACTCAGGGCACATACGGCTTCCCTGCTGAATACTACAAATCCTTTATGACCATATTCGCGCTGAAACTATTCGAGGTCTATTAAACTGCCAAAAAAAAAAGGGGGAGCTTCCGTCCACCATGGGCAAGGCACTGATGGTGATCCTGCTGAAGCCTGGCAGAGATTAACTGCATGTACAATCCTACTGCCCACTAGCTATGATAAATTTAGATTATAAGATCCTGGGAAAAGTAGTGGCCAACAGGCTCTCTCCTGTCATAAATGCATTGGTGCACCCAGATCAAAATGGATTTGTACCCTGCAGGAATACCTTCCTTAACCTCGGGTACCTGTTTATTCTGATTAACAATGCCTGAGATGGAGAAGGCCTTTGACACCTTGGAGTGGCCGTACCTGATAACAGTGCTGGAATAGCTTGGGACGGGCCGGATCTTCTGACAATGGCTCTGACTGCTATACACAAACCCAGTGGCGCTTGTCCGCACAGGACAAGTGATTTCAGAAGTGTTCCCCATAAGTAGGGCACTAGACATGGTTGCCCCCGTCCCCACTCATCTTCATTTAAATACCTGGCGGTGCATATACGCCACTCTGATACTGACCTAATTGAGGGCAACCTATGTAAGCTCCCCACAGCCATGCACCAGTCGCTGAAATTCTGGAAAGCACTGCCGCTATCCCCCATGAGCAGATTAGCCATCTCCAAATGCTGATCCTTCCCTGGCTATTGTATCTCTTCTTGGTGCTTCCTATCCGACTCCCAAAGAAGATGTTCACTGGTTTTCATGGGCTCTCGCCAAACTCGTTTGGGCACCGGGTAGACATAGTGTCGGACTTTGCAAGCTGCAGCTCCCGTTGGCGAGGGGAAGGGGGGGATTAGGCGCCACGGCTATGAACTCTACTATGCTGCAGCCCAGCTACAATGGGTCTCCTTCTGGCTTGACCCAAACCGGGAGCGGGCACAAGTGTCTGGTGACACCCCACTCCCCGAAATTTTATACTGGTTGATGTTGCTGATAACTAAGCTCCCACACTCTCACAGATTAGCGGATATGGTGAGACACTGCTGGGCTAGATATGTGACCCCACCAATTGGGTAAAAATCCATATGCATCAGAGAATAGGTGGGTCGACGTCTCCTCTTTACTCCCTTCTAACACACGACACAAGGGTGTTATCAATAGCAGAAGTAACAACGTTGAACAATCTATACATACACGGGATGCTTCGAACATACCAGACTTACAAGACAACTTTCCCCTAGGACCACAGCAGTTCATCACACACATTGCAGTAGTGGAGGTGCTGCGTCGAACATGGCGGCCAGAGGGATCAGAACCCAACAAGTTGCAGGTCCTTAGATTGTTACACACAGACTAGCTAGTAGAACCTTAACGGTGCTGTACAATGCATTACTGACCCAACATGTTACCTCATTACGCTGTCAGTCAACACTAGCAGGTTTCTACCACATGGTATGGCACTACCCTGTGATAGGGGAATACTGGGCAGAGGTGCTATAAAGCACTAGCAAATTGGCGGACTGGATGCTACCGCTTGACCTCTCAATGTGCCTTTTAGGATTAATGCTGCTGCCTAAGGCACTCAAGTATCACTCGAGATTTATAGGCCTGGCCTTATAAAGACATAGGAAACCTGACTGAGGGCCCCCAGACACAACTCTCAAGCCAAAAATTTATTTATTTGGGGGGGGTCACACTGGGAATAGGCCAAACAAACATATTTAAGGGTCAAGGCACTAGCACTGAGGTCCGGTTAGCAGGCCTCAGTCCACTTTCAGATTTGAAAAACCAGCCGCATCAGTCCAAACCTTTGGGGGTGATCATGCAAAAAGAGCATTTCTTTACATATGGCTTGTCGTATGGTATTGCCTGTTGTATGATAAGACCTGGTATGGCATGTCATTGTATGGTATGGGCTGTCACTGTAGAGTATGGCATGGTATGATATGGGCTTTCATTGTAGAGTATGGTGACCAGCATTACTGTGACGTTATATCGTTATCTCCGGGTCAAAGAGGGGAAGTATGAAACTTTGAGGACCTGGAAATATGTGAAACAGGCGCATTGCGGTCTGTTGCCACTTCTGAAACCGACTAGGAGCGCCGTGATTGCTGACTTGTTCCACACCAATCGCAGTGTCGGATGAGGTGCAGATCCTTTCCCCTCTTCTATTGATCGTTAAGGAACAAGCACATACCGGTTACTAAATGAGACATAGTGCTTTCTAGACGTATCCTAATAAGCAGGGGACTTCAAAATTCTCACGATTGTCTCTCCAAGGTCTGGGCTTATTGGATGGATCCATTTTTTGAGAACTCGCGCTATATTTCCAATGACTACAGATGAATGGACCTAAAAAATTCCTTCTCTCTTGTGCGGAAGGATATTTCTTATTCTCTTTGTGCCCTGAAGAAGTCCACGTGTACGTGGACAAAACGCGTTGGCTGACTCTTTTGATATACATTGACGCTGCAACAATAAACTGAAGAATTTCAACTGTTACTGGAATATTGTGTATATATCTGGAATCAGAATTACATTTGTAGTAGTGGTGCACCTCGGTTTGCTTTGTTTGTTTTCACCTAACGTAGGTTGGCACTCGTTGGGCAGAGGGTGCTTGCAGTGTGTACACACATTGTCATATTCAAATTGCTGGATTCAACACATTTTTGTTTTGGGAGATATCAGATGTGTGTGTGGCATCAGTTTGGTCCACTGCCTGTTGCTGTTATCTTACATTATTTTCCCGTCCTAGAGGGTGTTACCATAATTTAGCTTGCTTGCGATGAGGGCGTTTGACTGTTTTTTGGGTGCTGATTGGGAGCCATTTGAAAAATGTCCTCAGTATAGGAGCATGAGGCAGTGGCGGCGTTGACTTGGGCATTAATATTGAGTTTGCTGTTAATGACAATCCCGAGGTTCTTCAAGTGGGTGGTGGGGCTGGGTGTCAGTCCTAGCTCTGTTGGGTGCCAGGTTGTGTCCCACGGTGAAGTGCTCTTCCCAAAGATCACAACTGCGGTCTTGTTGATGTTCAGCTTCAGAATTTTTGTCTTCATCCAATGGGTGATTTCAGTCATGCAGGCATTGAACTTGATCCTGGTTCTGGTCATCTTGTCTGAGGGAAAGCATGTGTGTCTTTGGTGTAGGAGAGGATCCTGGTGATGTGAGAGTGGAAGCCGCTTGCTATAGGGCTCATGTATGTGTTGAAGACAGTCTGGCACAGGGTAGTTCCTTGCAGAACTCCACAGATGAGGTCACGAGCATCTGAAATGTACTTTGCCAGGCTGGGTAACTGGGTCCTTCCAGTCGGGAAGGAGCAGATCTATCAGAGTGAGTGCCCTTGATTCTGATGTCGTGTAGAAGTTGGATGCGGATGGGGTGGGCGACCATGTCAAATGCTGCGGAGTGGTCCAAGAGGATGAGGCTGCTGTGTCTCCTCCGTCCAGAGTCGTATGAATGTTATCTTAGACAGAGATGTGGGCTTCTTATGTGCTGTGGTTGGGTCTGAACCCAGACTGAGTGGTGTAGAGTAGTTGGTGGTCATTGAGATATTCAGTGATGTATCTGTTGATGATTTTCTTTAAGGCCTTGGCTGAGAATGGTAGCAGGGAGATCGGTCTGTAGTTGGCGAGTGTTGAAGGGTCTGCAGAGGATTTGTTTTAGCAATGGGAGGACAGTTGTGTGTTTCCAAGCACCTGGCACGGTGGCGGAAGAGGTAGAGGCATACAGAATGGGTGTGCACATGGCGCTGATGGGTTGCAGAACTCTGGAGCGGGCATGGTGTATGCAAGGGTCCGATGGGAAAAGTAAAATGGGAGAAGCAAGGGGAGGTGCTGAATACAAAATAATAAAAAAAGACTCCCCTCAAGTCAGCGTTGGAAGGATAGAGTGCATCCAATCAGAGCACTGAGAGACTGAAATGCTCCTGGACGGGACAGACATAAGAATAAGGATGAAACCCATCCAGCAAAAGCAGACAATTGAAATGGACAACAAAGCCATCCTGTCATGAGCAAGGGGACAAAGCCCACGTTAGATATATGATTTGTACTGGAACCAGTAGCTCTGCCTACAAACGTATCTGTAGCCGAGACCTAAAAAATATTGGGCAACCACAAATCTAAAGCAAAATTGTGCACAGTTTTTGAGTCTTGTGGATTATTCCTCAGTGAGTAAGGCCTAAGTGTAAGGAATGACTGAATGCCAGGTTCTGACGTCTGAGCATAGTGGCACTGTCAAAGGCATTACCCAAGGATTCTTTTGGGGTTGTGCATTGGGTGTGGGCCCTGACTGTAGGTCATATCCTCTGCCCAGAGTTATGTAGGCAGTGCCAAAGCTGGCTCTGGCATTCTTTACCCCTTGGAGCAGTGTCAGAATGAAGGCATACACTGGCACGTTTTAAGTAGTCTGTGGCAAAATAAGGTTGAAAGACAATCCCTATGCCCACTGCCTAGTTGGTGCGGTCCTAGGTTCAGCCTAGTAGTTTGTTTACAGTTTCCTTGAGCTGGTTCAGTAATGTCATCAGTGATATCAATGATGACGTGGTGTGCATTGTCTGGGTTGATTTGTCACGTCACTGTAGCTTTTTTGAGGTCATGTTTAGTCAATGGGGGAGGGGATGTTAAAGTTGCACAGTTACATTAGCTGACAAATTTCAGGAGTTTTTAGGTCTGCCATGACAGAGCTGCTGCCCCATACCTTATGTGATCAACAGCAAAAGAGGTTTAAGAAGTGTTGCTGGAGAGGGGTTTTAGGTCATCCTACATGTTGATTCCCATATCTACAGTATTTCTGCAGACCTATGGTTCTGGTGAAAGAGTGCTTATTTTAGAGTAGACTTTGACTTTTAAAGCGCTAATGCTCGGCATGGTAGGCCTGAAATGGTTATTTTGATAAACCAATGTTGCAATTTTGTAGACAACATAGGTCTGATCTATTATGATAATTTACGACAAAGGCAGTACACCGTACATATTCACTGTGAATTGGATATTTTAAAATCAGTAGGCATTTAAGGGTGGATTGTTATTACAGTATGGTAATGTCTGTACACAGGTATTTTGTTGCATGGAATCTCTCATATTACGGTAGTAAACAAGGATTATGTTGTTGGTTAACCCCTTTGACAAATCCTGAGGGTAGAAGATCTGCATGATGTTATTCATTGCTAACCTCTTAGGAGGACTTTCATATTGTTTTTCCAGTTGTAACTTTGTACATATTTGTAATTTTAGTCTGTTGCTTTGTAAGAAAGCTTATGCTCAATACAGTAGGCATAAGTTGGCTATGCTAGGTGCCTGATTGGTTCACTGGGAAAAGTTATGCTCGATGGCATACGTCTGGTCTGTTTATTATGACATGGAATAGGCCTGAGTTGGCTATGGTTATTCGCCAATGATAAAGTATTCATGGCTGATTGGTTTGCTGTGTTCATTAAGAAATGTTATTCCAAATGCAGTCGGTCTGACCTTTTTATTATGGAAAGCATGTTAAAACCAATAAGCCTTTTAGGGTGGATTATTATGCTGTGGTAAAGCCCATTTATAAGGATTTTGTTAGATGTAATCTCACAGATTACCTTGGAGGTAAGACTTTTGGTGTTGGTTAGCCTCCTCTGATAAAACCCCATAGTAGAATATTTGCACTGTGTGAACCGTGGTCAGGGCCACTTAGGAAAGGTTGTCTTTTGTTTTGCCACGTGATAAATATCTCAAAGCTTATGATTAATACAGTAGGTCAGTACTGGTTCTGGTAAAACACCAATGATAAAGGCTACAGACCTGATTGGTTAATTGCAAAACGTTTTGTCACATACTTTGATCGGCAATAGGTCAGCCCTCAACAGCCATTTGGCTCTGTTTGCCGTTTGAAAGCCAACATTTTGCCTGATCCCATGTGCACAGTATGCTGAAATTGAGTGTGCTGGTGTGCCCGTCACTAGTTTTGTATTTTTTCATTTTATAGGTTTTCCATTTTATTATTTTCTCTTTTGTTTGTTTTCTTTTAAATTGTTGCACCCAGAGCTCCCTGGACAATTCTGATGGGCTCTTATTTACTGCTCATTTCATCTGAAGTGCACTGCACCCCACATGGCCATTGATTCTAAACTATGCAGCCATCTTAAAGGGTATTGTCCATAGTGTAGAATTGTTTACTGTTCCAAGGTGACTGCCACATCTCGAAGCAACATGTCAGCCATCTTGGATTGGTACAGTAAGGTCACTATATAATTTCATTCACTCTTATACTTCATTTTTGACTTGTTCTTAATTGCAGACACTTGACCGATGTGTCTATGCAGGAACATTTTACTTTATACTGCTTCTATTCTTTTAATTTATGTTGCACATGCTTGTTGAGTTTGTGTGGGTTTTATTGTGACTGGTGAGTGGATGAATGTAAGAATGAATCTGAGTCGATGATTGGATACATTAGTGCAGGGATGAGTAACAGAGTGCATATATGATGAGGTATTGAGTACCTAAGCTCACTTGTAACTGAAGAGGCTCTTTCGAATATAAGCCAGACCTATTAGAATTGCCAGTGTTTCTTCGGTTTTTGCGGCACAACAGTTGAGCTTATTTCAGGGTTTTATTTTCCGTCTACTTCTAGCAAAACCTTAACTAAGATTTTGTCACTGAATATAGAGATTTATTCCACACATACTAAATTAAATGTTACCCAATAACATGTCATTTGGAGCAAGTGTACTAATAAACACATTCTCGTATTTCTTACAGTAGCACAAAGATCAGGCTTCATGTTAACAGCACCATACAGCTTAACTGATTTGATAAAACTTCTTGTGGGGACCAAAGCACCAATTTTGTCTGTGTTAGAATTTAGCTTGTCAATAATGTTTGATTCCTGTAGGGTTGGTTTAAATGTCTTGACTTCTGACTATTCTTAGACGTAGTCATTTAGGCAGCTTTAATCTGCCCACTGTCGTGTAGTTCCTATACAGGATCTGCGCGTTTGGATAACATAAACTGTGGGATTGGTGGCAGACTGATTCCGTGCACCCCCACCGGATACGTTAGCCTATCTGTATTAGCTAGCTCACAGTGCCACTATAATCTCCTCTTACCAAGGAGAGAATAGATTCTGGCAACCTCAGAACATGACAACCCTGATCCCTCAATCGTGGAAACAATATACTACCTTTCGCTCAGTCACTCTTGCTCACTTAGTTTGTCTCAGAGAGATACACAGAATAAACAGTCTGGGCGTTTTCAATAAGTATTTATTAAACAGTTGTTATTCTAGTGTAGAATAGATGAGCTGCTACAACCATTAGACAGTAGCAGAGATATATGATTAGCAGTACAACGAAAGTAAAGGGATGCTATAGCTCTACCATCTTGCAGAAATCATGAATATATACACGTACATAAAACACATGATAAAAAGTGTGTACTCCTACGAGGCCTCCCTAACTAGATGTACCTAAATGTACCTAGCATCTATGTAGGTGTTATGCCAAGAATCCCTCTAGGCTCTAGTCCACCCCATTACCTGAGAAATTGGAGAATATGGGAACCCGTCCTGGTCTCGAGTTGGACACCCCGCGAGGGATGTTAGACCACTGCTAGCTGGAGCGTCTGCATGCAGGAACCTCAGCATCTCTGGTCAGTGTGTCAGCCGGGAAGTCTCGGTCTCCTCTATCTTCCTAAGCAAGATGTGCTGTATATATACCCATAGGTCTCCCCAGGGGTCCTACCTTACTGTGTTACTGTGTCTGCCTAAAGGATGACGTTGGGCCTGAACTTTATACAGAGATATTATACAGGAGATGGTAATCCTACTGTTAGTCCTGCTGTGCTTCCAAGAAGCCTCATGCATAATGTATGAAAATCGAACCAGGGAAAAACCCGCGTTCTGAATGCAGTGTCATATCTAGGTAAAAGGTCAGTGCCTAAGAACCGTTATGTATGTAATGTAGGGAAGAATATAGGTGAAAGGTTGCAATGTTACCTGCTCCTATATAGGGTACCTATATGGAATATAACACCACTTGGTGGCAGCGTTTACATATAAAACCTATTATTTAGTGATTTACAACTATAATAAATGCAGCCTTTAATGAACTGTGTCTCTGATCTCCTGCAAGTGCTGTGAACATAACAATGCAGTATGTCTATGCAGCATCTTTTTAAAGATGACATCAGTACTTTGCTTTCTTGACGTGAAATTATATAGATAACTTGGCTCAACATATGTGTGGAATTCAGTTGTGTTAATTCACAACTTTATTTCAAAAGAGCAATGTCGCGTTCAGACATTCAATTCTGTAGCATTGCAAGTTGTTTGTAATCATTTATATTACGGGATCTGATTAAAAAAAAAAAATCGCCCTTTGCTAGATAAATGAAGTTCTAAACTGTTTTTTGATATCATTACTAACCTCCAGACTTCTAAAACTTTCAGGGAGCTGACATTTTTGCTGCAAAAGTTAACATTGAAGTGCAGTGGGCATCAGAGCTGGCCATTGCTGCGATAGAGAAAAATGGAGGTGTGATTACAACTTCATTCTATGATCCAAGATGTTTGGGTGAGTATGTAATGCAAGATTTTATTACACAGTGCTTTGTGTGGAATGACAGTTTCAATATTTGACAGTGTAAAGTAACGATAAAACGGTACCTTCAGACATCTTAAACTGGTAGGATACTGATAGTTTAGCTGCAAAAGTTAACATTGAAGTGCAGTGGGCATTAGAGCTGGCCATTGCTGCTTTTAAGAACAAGCATCCACCAGGACGTTTTTTGACAGCTGTGCACTATACAAATGGCTCATTTATGCATTTTAAACTTTTTTAAGCATTGGCAAAAGCCAATCTGCCTCACTTTTGGGACCTACTGGCTTTGCCAGTGGTTCTAGACATGCTGTACAGCATCCCTTTAAAAAAAGAAAAAAATGCTTATGACACAGCCGTACATGTCATTTTTTAGGTGCACAGACAAAATATGCATTTGCCTACAAAATGATACAAGCTTTTTTTTTTTCCTTTTGTTTACCGATCCCAGTTGGATATGTATACAAACAAAAGAAAAAAGTAGCAGAGAGGAGGGGAAACAAATTGGAAAGGTGGAGGGAAAGCAACTTGGAGCGAAGGGGGTGAGAGGATACAAAATGGAGTGGGGTGGAGTAAGCAGCATGGAGGGAAGGGAAGCAACAGGATGGTGGGGAGCAAAGCAATAGAAGGGTGGAGCAATAGGAGCATAGGGGTGAAGCAAAATCGAGGGCACAGGCAAGGGGGAGGAACTCCGAGTGCAAAGGTAAGGAATGCAAACAAAAGAGAGAGTGCAATGTCAAGCTCGGCAGAGAACCACACAGGTGTTGATAGTGATGTAAGGGGAGTGTAACCACACAATGTTCTCACAGGCAGCAGTGCACGCTATGTGTTAGACGAGATGTAAAAATGGGGGGTGTTCTTAGACTTCATTCTATGATCCTAAAAGTTTGAGTGAGTATGATATGGAAGGCTTAATTACATGACACTTTGTGGGGAGACTGTCAGTTATTACATTTGACAAAATAGTATGTGACCCCTCCAGGGGTCTTAAGAAAGATGCAAATCCAGCCACGTCTGTTTGTGGAACAGAGAGTGGCAGCTCTTTTCAGTGATATTCATCAGCCTGGGCAGAGGGGTCATGATTTAGTGGAAGGGGGTGAGGGAGGTTGAGTGTTAGTAAAGGAAGTGCACCAGTTTCAGTTCAGATGTCTCTGCCTTCCACAGATTCTCAGACTCTGCACACCAGTGATAGGATTGTTGTACTTTGAAAGATCCTTCCAGCCTGCTGATGAAGAACATATATTCATGTGAATGAAATTAATCTCTTTAGTTATGAGATATTCTAAAGTCTTAATTACAGTCAGCCTTGCAATGTCCTTTACCCATTAACTTTCCTTCTACCGTTTTTTACTAAATCTCACTATATATTGCTTTTTTACAGATCTAAGTGCATTCATTCTTTTTTTATATATAATTCTACAAGTTCCCCTGCCTTGATTGCTCAGACTTTGATGTTCTATAGCTAAAGCCTAAATATTTTGCAACTTGAGCACATGGATCTTGTGTAACATTCCTATTGGAACGTCAATGGTGTAAATCAAAAAATCGGACAAAACCTACTTCAAGCGACATAGGATAGGCAAGCAGAAAGCTATAAAGAGAGCCAAAAAGGCTTCCGTGGCCAGTGGCCTACCACTTACACAAGGTCCTAATCAGTCAGAGGAAATCTTCACGGTCAGGAACTGTCCAACCCAGAAACTATAAAAAGCAACCTTTACGTGTATCAAACCTTGTGAAGACCACCTAAAGTTCTTCGAATCCAAAATCCATGATTTCATCATCAGTACTCCAGATGTGCCATTTTACTTTAAGATTGAACCTCCTACACGCTGTCTATTTGTTCATCTTTTTTAAACATCTTGCATCAACTGAAGTCTTAAACCCGATTCTCAGAATAAAAGTATCTTACTGCCCCTTGATCCCTGCTCAGCTGCTTATCTCCAATCCCTCTTTGCCCTTCCCTCTCATGGATGATTCAACTAATATGATCAATGCCTCCCTACTCTGTAAACTATGAAAAGCACGATCTTCAGACTCCTGTAGAAAAATCCATCCTTATACTGCAAAATAGTGACCAGCTACCAGTTTATATCCAACTTCCCCTTTATCAGTAAAATTGTGGAAAGTGAGGTGATGAGCTAACTTTAAATGTACATTGAACTTAGCCACCTTCTTTGTAAATGTCCATCTGAATTCACATCTGAAATGGGCACCTCAGCCGCCTTTGCCAGTATGAGAGAAGAGCTCCTTCTCACATCGATGAAGATAAAAGATTTGCTCTGATATTACTGACCCATCCGTAGCCTGCAACAATGTTGACCATAATACATTGTTTGAAAGTCTTCAATTCTTTGCAAGTATATCAGGATCTGCACTGCAGTGGGTCTAGTCTTTTCTCACCAGTGGCCGTCCCAAAGTTAGTATTGCCTCAGTCAAATTGTTCACTTGCTTAATGAACTGCAGAGATCCTCAGGATTGTCTTCTTTTCAATAGCCATATTCTGCTCTTGTCACGGCTTCCTGAACAACATCAGGTGACTTCTAATGTACACAGATGGCACACAAATCAATGTCTGCTTAGCAAACATCCCAAAGAACCCAGCCATTGTCGCAGGGATTCTGCTGGTAAGCAGAACTGTGACTTAGTTTGACAGGACATCAGAATGTAGGGACTGAGACTCTCTACAATGTCAGTATCTACAGGCCCATATCCTGGCTAGCTCACAGTGCCTCTCCTAACCTTCCCAAAGTAGCAGGTGATTTTGGCAACCTAGAAAATGACCCTCTAGTCCCCAAGGGAACCGTGGAAACAGATAATCACCTTTCATCTCTCACTCATGCGTGCCCTTGGTAAACAAAGGAAAACAATAAAAGTTTACAATACATTTTTTTAAACTATCATAGTCTATTATGAAGCATATGTTCTGCGATAAGTAGGCAAATACAACCAAGCAACGTAATCAGCATTATTAGCAAGCTGTATACAATAAACAACCCCACCATGGCAAATTATCTGTCTATGGCTATTCTTACTGTGTAAGCAAAGGGATATATTAGTGATCCCTGGAATTTGCAACGGACCCCATACCTGGTGTGATTGTTAGGTGGTCCGCATCATGAGCGTAAACTCAATTTACACAAGGCTGCATGTAAGGCTCTCCGAGCTTTTGTTACAGCACAGGTCTCTTTGCTGGAAGACACAGTTTATATGATAAAACTACTGTGTTGGAAAGCTGCAGCTGTGCTACCATGTTATGCCTAAAACTTTAGGAGGAGTTGCTGACTGGGGAAGGAAAACAGTTCATTAAGGTATTTATGCCCGTCAACCTTGTACAAAATGTGCAGACTGACTCCAGAGAAGAAACGATGAATAACAAAGCAACATTGTTATATTTGTCATCCTTAGGATGGTCTTTCCCCCAACATTTTGCCTCCATGTTTGCTGATTCTTTTTGGTGGCCTTAGGACTCTGAGTACTTTACCACTGCTGACCAGTGCTAAAGTCCATGTGCTTCGCCCCTAAACATGATGATATTGGTGTATACCTGATTTGCATATTTTTTGCACTGATAAGTCCCTTGTAAAGTGGTATACCATATACCCAGGGCCTGTACTTCAAATGCTACTAGTGGGTCTGCCGCACTCATTGTGCCACCCATACAAGTAGCCTTTAAAAACCTGCCTCGGGCATGCCACTACAGTGCCTGTGTGAGCAGTTTACTGATACTTCGACTTGGCTTTTAAAACCACGTGCCTAGTCTCAAACTCCCCTTTTATTACATGTACGTCACCCCTAAGGTAGGCCCTAAGTATCCCTAAGGGCAGGGTGCTATGTAAGTAATAGGTAGAACATGTACCTTTATGTCTTACATGTCCTGGTAGTGACAAACAGACTATTTCGTTTGTCACTGCTGCGGCCTACCCCTCTCAATGCCAGCATTGGGAATTCCATAATGCACTTTTAAGCTGTAATTCCTGATCAGAGAGGAATAGCTTTTTCGTGTTTGATATGTTTGGAATAGTAATGATAAATCCTCCTTACTGGTGAAGTTGGATTTAACATTACTGTTTTAGCAATGCCACTTTTAGAAAGTGGTCATTTCTCTATACTTACTGCTCTTTGTGCCCAACAGCCTGTCTCCAATACTCGTCTGGGTTGGGTGACATCTACACTTTGTGCATTCCCTCTAGACGGCCGCAAACACAGGAAGGTGAGGCTCATCTGCATTCTGAGCACTCATTTGCATTCTGATGGGTCTTCCTGAGCAGGGAGGAATCTGAGGGGCTGACTCACTTCAATGGGTAGTGTCCTGTCCCCACACAAAGGAGTGACTACCCCTGCACAGGTAGGCTGGCAGACAGGACTGAGTTGAAAGGGATCCTTGTGCACTTTAGAGTGCTGCTTTGAAGTCACCCCCTACGTCGAAGGCACTTGCTGGGTCTCCGAGCCCCTAAAATCAGACATTTCTGGATCTTGAACTGAACCTCTGTCAGAAGCACTGCTGTGCTGCTTTAAGGACTCAATTGGACTGCTTTTCGGAAAGGACTGATTTTCTGCTTGTGCCTGCTGCTCCGACTGTGCTGGAAGGACTCTGCATTTCCCTTCAAGTGATCTCCAAGGGCTTGCTGGCTTGCCTCCTGTTTTCTGAAGTCTCGGGGACACAAAAGATTATCTGCAATTCTGCTGGTGCTGCTGGCCTCTGCCTTCTTTGAGTCCTACCTTTGTTTTAGGTGCCCCTTCAAAGTTCGGGGCTTCTGAAGTGGGTTCTGCAGCTGATTTATGCAAAAACCGACTCATTGCATCTAGTGTGTGAAATTCTGCTGCATCGTCCTTTGACGTTGATGCAAAGACTGCCCAGCAACAGCAGATCCACAGCCTGCACGGCTCAAGGATGATGCTTAGCACGGCTCGGAGACCACACATTGCATTCACTTCAACGGAGCTTGACGATGACTTGCGCCCCCCTTGACGTGACTCGACGACGATGCAGCAGGTCCTGTCTGGGTCCTGCAGCCGGCCTGCTGTTGATCACAGTCCTCAAGTAACCTTTTGACCGCTAGTGACTTCTGAGCATTGTTTTTGCATTTAATCTTTAAACATTCATATCTCTACTTCTACTCAATGGATTTTTGTCGTTTTGGTCTTATTTTGCTCGGATAAATATTCTCTATTTTTCAAAACCTGTGTGGAGTCTTTTTGTTGTGTGTTTTGCACAAATACTTTACACATTGCCTCTTTAGATAAGCCTGACTGCTCTGTGCCAAGGTACCAAAGGCTGAGCACAGGTTATCTTTTAGTGTGTATGTAGCTTACCCTGACTAGAATGGTGGTTCCTGCCTCGCCTGGGTTCTTTCCTCAGCCAACCAGGAATCCCATTTCTAACAAACATGTACAGCGTATTCCTAAAATAGTGGTACGAAAACAAATGTGTTCTGTGTGGCTGTGCAAAGCAAAGGCAGCCTAAAATATCTTAATACGCTAAACTAATTGAGAGCCAGCGTGAGCCCAGAAGGGACATTACTACACCATTATCTCCACATGCTTGGAGCCTGTGTTCCCCTGGCTGAAAGAGAGCTTCTTGTGCATGACTATGGCGAAGACAAACATTTTAGTAAGCAGAGACTTCATTAGACTTCATTAGCGGACCCTTAGTCCTTGGAACATAATATCTGCCCCACAAGTCTTCATCATGACAAAGGGAGTCAGCAAGTTTCCACTTCTCCAGACTGGCCAAAGAGTTGAGCTGATGATAGCCCTCTGTCTTGCATGCCTTTTCTATTGTAACATCTATTTTGGCCTCTCAAAGTGTTTCAGATCACTGCTCCAAAGAATTGGCATTCAGTAGCCAGATTATACCTTTAACTCTATAAGCGGGACCACATCAAACCCACCCTCAAAGCTCTCCATTGGCTTCCAGTAGATGTTGTGATTTACATTTAAACTGCTGTACACTGTCCACAAAGTACAGTGGCACAAAGGCCCTGCTTACTTGAAGCAATGGGCATCTCATTGCCATCCTATCTGAGACCTGCCCACCTGATTAAGCAATGAACTTAAATTTAGCACACCATTAGGTTTAGCATTTTGAAATGCCATAAACACTAGCTTGAATTATGAACCTAGTTACAAGCGTTTCACGTAACCGTTCATGACCAAACTACTCAGACTTGCATGTAAAGGAACATTACAAGACCAGGGTAGTGACCAATTAACATCTGACATGGTAATTCATCCTACTAGATTAGACTCTTGTTTGTGTTACAAACAGTATGCTGTATTTGTCATCTTTTGCAGCTCTCGAAACTGAAAGGTGACCAGTAGAGCTTTAAAAAAGTCCTCTAAGTAAAAAAGTGTGAGCACTTTTGTAATAGCTATTGACATTGGAATAAAAATTTATAAAAACACAGGAATACGACACTACTAGACATGAAGGGGAAATTTCACAAACCTAAAGAAGTGAATAACTTGTTTATTTCTAATAGTTTTATCAGAAACTTCCCAATTCATAGAAATCTACACGGGTTGTAGATTTCTGTGATTGCATCCTATCCCCTACATTTATTCCTCTAATGTAAGTGGTAATATGCATTTTACTTTTTTCCCTGTCTTCCAAGGACGGAATCCCCCCATTGCCACTTCTACCACTTCCTTGGAAACAGCCTTGACCCTCCCGAACCCCAAACATATCACCAAAGGAAATCTACTATTACATGTAGATTTTCCAGTGGACTTAATGTATTCTGTAAGCTGTGATTTTAATACTCAATACCTGGGGTTTATGCCCGCAGTTAAACTTAAATATGCATTCATTAGTTCATTTAGTTTTCCATGTGAAGTAATGGTCCCCTGGTAAGTAGGATAAAGTAATGTGTGTATTAGTATCAACCACAATAGCGGGTTGCACACATTATTCCATGGTGTGCTTCAACTGGAACAGTTCAAACGTTTTTTTCTTTTGGATTTGTGTTGACTAATTTGTATTACTTTATTGCAGAGATTCTTTGCAAGCCAGTGCCATTTTTTGTGCAAGGGAAGCCTATACCGAAGCGCATGCTCCCACCAGAAGACCTTGTTCGTTACTACACTGATGCTAAAAACCGCGGATACCTGGCTGATCCTACAGCCATCCAAGAAGCCAGGCTTGCACTTGCAAGGAAATACGGCTATGTTTTACCAGACATTACGAAAGATGAACGCTACAAAATGTTGAGCATGCGCAAAGACCCTCGTCAAATTTTCTTTGGCTTGGCTCCTGGATGGTTGGTAAATATGACTGAAAAGAAAATCCTTAAGCCAACAGATGAGCGATTAGTGGAGTACTACAGTTCATGAGCGTTGTCTACAGAGAAGACTTAAGAACTATGAATTAATCTGGATCTCAATGAATGAATGACACCTTTTTGTATTTCTTTCAGTCCGATAAGTAAAATATTAAATTTATGTTGTAGTGTAACAATTTTCTAGTCATTCCAAAGTGAGAAAATGATACCAATGCACAAAGGAGAGACACTGCAATATCTTGATAGTGCTTTGTGATCATATTGCTGCTTTTCTCAATATTTATGCTGAAAAAGTTATGCAGCATGCAATAGCAACATAATTAAACTACAATTAGTACACATATTTTATTTGTTTAATGCAACATGATCAGTCGTGCCTCTAGTTATTTTTTTGTGCGCTACAATGGTTGTTTTTACCTCCACGCTTATCTCAGATCCACATGGAACAATATAGAAATAAAATATAAAGATGCTACTTTATGAATGAAAAAAATGTTAAAACAAAAAATAGCATACACTTGGAATTAAAAAGGCAATTTTTGAAAGTAATCTTTTTTTAACTTAAGTTCGTTCTTTTATGAAAGATATATTTAAATAACTTTATAGTGCATAAAAATAATTTGAAAAGAGGGCGTGTGTGGTGCGGTACTTAAACCACATCAACTCTTCATCCTCCCATTTAGGAGCCACTAGAATCCCCTAATCATTACTTTCATTAAAAATACATCTTAAACTTTAATGAAAAAAGGGATACTCTCCAGGTGCCATTAATGAAATGAACACACTATTCCCAAAAAAGAGATCCTTAAATTTAAATAAAAATAGAACCTACTACCCTCCCACCATCAGCAGTGAACCTACCACTGCGTACTTGTGAAGAGCACTTGTGAGCAAAGCGGTTTATTGTATGGTGTGGTTGTGAAATCTCAGTGTAATACACTCACCACCTGTACTAGGTGCAGCCAGATTTGGTTGAAAAACCTAAGCGCAACCCAGGGAGCTATAACTCTGAACACTCCGGGTTTACCAAAGGAACAAGTGTAAAGCATTAGAAAGTACTAAAACAGCTGAATATGACAGAAACAAGACTTAATAAAAATCCAGTACTAATACATGAAAATAAGTTGTATTTTTATCTTCCAAATGATACCTCAGTGACAAATATCCAGGGGAGTTCTGGAGATTTGAATTTTTAAATGAACAATAAATCACTGCTTTTTAATTCAAAGAAATACATTGTTATAATGGACCGCGCTCACAGTCAAACTTTGGAAAACTTTTATAAAGTTGGAAACTACTACTCCAGCCCGCTTTGGGTGACCAACTACAACAGGTGGGGCGAGTCACAGAGGCCAAAGAAGCTTGGCTGGACAGATACATCGCCGTCCAAGCTGTCTCCAGTCCAGTTCCAGACTCTGTGGGAGAACCGCCATAGACAATAATTGAGTGGTCCTGATGCAAAGGATACAGGATGCTGAAGATGTTTTTCTGGTGACGGGGGTGGGGTGCCTTCTTGGGGCGGCTACTAAGTCCACAAACACTATGGGGAGACTTTGACTACAGGGGTCGATGTCCCTCTAAGTCCATCCAAAAAACACTTGTAAGTGGCCTACTTGTTTCCAGTTACAGTGAAACCAGCAGTTCCCTTTAACTGGTTGTAACTTCCTTTTTGGGCGACTAAAGTGCATTCTTCTAGGCCCAGCGGTCTCGGGTGCAGCTTTTATGGGTTGGGTCTCGGTCTCCCATGCTGCACTTTGGCTGTCAGCGGCGGTCAGGCGTTCTTGGCTCCCAACTCTCCAAGTCAGGCGTCTTCAACTTTTCCCTAAAGCTGTAACTGGAAGTCAGCCAGCTGACTCTTGCAGTCATTTCTGTCTGAGGTTTGAGGATTCTTTTTCCTCAAGCAGGGTACCACAGGCACTGTCCTCTCTTTGCTAGCCCTAGGAGCAGCAGCTGAAGTCCAGTCTTGGTGCAGCCTCTCTTTGCTGGGTCTAGGGAACAGCAGGGCAGTTCTTCAGTTCACTCTTCAGTACAGATGTGATCAGAGGCCTGGGTACCAGGACTGCCACTTTTATGGCCAGTTTCTGTCCTCTGGAGATGTGGCGACTACTAGCCAATGGGCTATCCGGTCCACTCCCACCTAATGACGACCAGAATACACTATTCTACCCACTCCCAACAGACAAAACCCTTCTCTTGGTCTGTGAAGCTCTTAGCCCACCCCAGAACTGCTGCTACCTGGGGGCTAGATGCCCACGGAAGTAAACTGTTTGACAACGGCTTCCCCATTTTTTTTCCTCCACTCCAACCTGTCAGCAAGAACAAAAGAGTAGTAGCTCTTGTGTGGGTTCACCATTTGCCCTTCGAAGGCGGCTTCCCCTGTGAAGCTCACCTTATGGGCTCACACCCTATTTGGCCTTCCTGCCAGGCAGAAGTCACTACTCTCCAAACGGCAGGCTCTTTGTGTTCCTTCCTGAGAGTCATTCACACATCCTCCAAGAAGGGCAGAGGCTGTCTTATGGCCAGCAACCATAAATGGTCACTGGAAAACTTTAGGAAACAAAGTGGCTGCTTACTAAAGTTGCCACTTGTGCAACAGTGATGTTAAATTTAACTTGAGCCTGGTTTAATGGAATCCTACTTTTGATACCTTGAAGTATCATATTTAGTAGCCCCATTCAGAATTGAGCATTGCTGAGTTGTCAGTGTGTAACCCTGTACTCGCCATTGGGGCTACTAGCCTTTCCACAGTAGAAACGACAGTGCAGGGTTTTTACTGTCAAGACATGTAAGTTGAGGAGGACTACATGTCCAACTTTTTAATATAATGCACTCGGCCTTTAGGGTTCAGTAGGCCTGCCTTAGGGGTGACCTATAATTATTAAAGAGGAAGGATTGGGCTTTGCCATTACTTTCAATGGCAAAGTCGAGTTAGCAGTTGAAAACTGGGACTGGGATCCAACTTTGCCTTGCCACACTTGTAGTGGCATAGTAACTGCTGCAGTCCAGGATCTGCTTTAATTTACAGACCTTGGGTACCCCTGGTACCATATTCTAGGGACTTATCAGTAAGATAAAAGTAAGATAACTTATGCCAATTGTAGGTGAACTAATCCAGCATATACCTTTTAAGGGTCAAAGCACTGGCACGGAGGACTGTTTAGCAGGCCTCAGTGCACCTTCAGAGCTGAAAAAGCATTGGTCAAAAAACTTGGCACTGATCATGCAAAAAAAGCCATTTCCTTGCAACGCTGCTAGTTTTAATTAGAAAATTGTGTTCGATTTTGAAAAAGAATGTTTACTAAGCAATTGTAGTAATTCCATGAACAATTAAATGTCTTAATCCTGAATAATTCTGTTCCTGGGATTGGAAGCTGTGCTGTGTGTAGATTAAGATTGAAAAAAATAATTTGATAATGCTTCTAAAACAATATTACCCCAAAAGAAAACCTGTCTAATTCTTAACAGATTTGTAGCCATGCGCACTAATTAGCCTTTTACTTTAATTTTAAGGTATTTCTCACTAAATATTTCCTGCTTTGTTACTATTCACTCATAGCCAAGTGCTTCCACTTTTCCTTTTATAACTTTATATTTATTAGTGGATACAAATTATGCATTTGTTTATACATTGCAAGAGGGCATTTGTCTTACAAATGGTCTACTTTCAGTGGAGGGTGGGGGGCATTTTATGTGGGAGTAATGTTTCTGATACATTTTGGGTAACACTGAATTTTGCAGCAACCTCTACAAAAATATTGGATAGAAAGTTGTGGGTTTTACATATTGTTTTGAAGGACAGCTTGTGAAGTATTTTGTTTAATTTACTACTTTTAAAATATAGTGGAACCACAAAGGTCCAGGATGGCAAATTCTGCTGTGCTTGCACATTCTAAATTTATGGATCTTGCACGTAACAGATATTTTAATTATGCCTGTTTGAAAATAACCCCATTACCACCTTGCCAATTCCTCCATTGTCCAATACATCACTGAGAGAAAGTGAAATGAGTGCCACCACAGTAATAACGTCACTATCTTGTTAGGTCCAGTTAAAGATTTCAGTGATTTAAACCTGAGCTCAACCCCTTGTAGCTATAACACAGAGCACACAGGGTTAACTTTGACAACATGTGTAAAGCACTTCAAAATACAAAAAAAGTAAAAAACACAACACAGTAAAAATCCCACTCCAGTTTAGAAAAATTGAGTATAAGTTAATGAACAAAACAACAAAAATCCGATAAGGGGAACTGTAGATATGGATTTTAGAAGATTTAAATAAAAATAGTGTCACAAAGCGAAAATGGTAGTCCGTGCTTGGTGTAGACTGGGACCTAGGCATGATTTCAGGAAGACCGCGATGGAGTGCTGGCCAGATACAGCAACCAGGTTCAACTGAGTCAGAGGTTTTACCTTTAGACTTAGCCTTTGAAACGGAAGACAGAATCCTTTAGCGAGGTAAGGCCGAAGGCTGTTTCTGAAGAATTCTTCACAAAGTCACATCGGTGTTGGACATGGTCCTGCTGGTGTCGTTGGTTTTAGTGGGAAAAGTTCTGAATGGGGAAAATGTGAATTTCTTACCTAGCTAAGTCGTCTTACCCGCCAAAATCTTTTGGTGCCTTCGCCTTATCAAGAGTTTTACCTTCAGACTTAGTCTCTTTTTCGGAGCTCGGAATCCTGCAGGTGGGTAAGGCTGAATTAACTGCTTTGCAAGCATCCATATGGGAGCCCACAGCATTTACAGTGCGAATAATATCCACAAGCTTTCAAGGTGGGTAGAAAGCAAGGCAGGTATAAACAGCCTGCTCTTTTCCCTGATCCTTTTTGGAAGATATTCTATCCCCTGCTGTAGAGCAGTGTGCCAACCCATACCTCTTATCCTCCTTAACAATCTCTATGCCATCCCTGTCCCTACATTACCCCTATTTACCTGTCTCTACATCTGTCTAGCTCCCTCCAAACTACTGTGCATCTCGCACCCTTTCAGACCCAGTCTCTCCCGATCAAACTCACCTCTTGTACTTTCCTTTCTCTCTTTCCCTTTTCCCACTGCATATCTGCATTTCTCTCTATCTGCTTGCTCTTCATCTCAACTCTTGATGCCTCACCTGTCTGCTCACCTCCCTCTCAAGTATGCATTCTCTATCCCACATTCACTGCCTCTTTCTTTCACAACCTCACCTCTGTCCACTGCTTTGATCTCCATGTTTCTTTACCCCCTCACTTTCTCCCTCACCACTCCCCAATGCATATTCCCATCTCATCTTCCCGTCTCTCCTCTTGTATCTATTTGACCTGATCTGTCTCTACCTCAACTTTCTCTGTCTGCCTGCACCTCACTTAAATGTTTCTTTCATTCCATTGCTCCCTCATTTCTCTCTGCCTGACTTCCTCACATCTCACTATCTCTCTATTCCCCAGCTTTCACTCACTGCCTAACCTTAGTTATCCTCATCAATTCTTCATCTCACTATCAGTTCTTTCTATTTTTGTTAACCTCTTGCTATGCTGCTCCTTTATCACTGCCTTTTTTTTTTTTTTTACCTCCAGGAGCTTCAGGCACGCAAAAAGGTAACTTTAACAAAGTTATTTTCCTAAATATTTATTAAAAGTCTCACATTACCATTAGATTGGATTTTTAATGTCTTAAAAATAGTGGTTGGATCATTTTTCTAGCTTGTCCCAAACCCAAAATTAATATTTTAATCTGTACTCTAGATTTCTCATAGGACAGCCAGATCCTTATTCAGTGAAAAAAGGCTTTTGGGGGCTTGTCACTGCAGGGACATGGTAACATTAAATTTCCCACTTGTAAATACCATGCACCCTACCTTGTGTGCTACAAAGCCTTCATGGGACGACACTAAATAATTAAAAAGGTTTTTCCCTTGTTGGGTGTTTTTTGATGGGTCTGGCTGCATTTTATTGACTGCACTTGGCTGGTTACTTTGGTAGGCCTTCCTGTGTCACTTTAGTGAATGGAACAATAAGTTCTGCAGTCCACAGGTAACATTTTTCTTTCCTTGCCATTTATGTAGTTTCTGATAGAGACTTTTAGCCACAGATTCCTCACCTTTTGACTATTCCTCGGGCATCCCTGGGCATCCGCCTAGATCTGTAAACTTGTTTCAAAGTACCTCTATGTGCCAGAAGTTGGCACTGTGTGGCTCCGCACTCATGCCATTCCACTCTGGAAGTGACGTGTGGGGAACTTAAGGGTGCCACTCCTGCCTGCTGGCGTCAGTGTCTTTCTTTCAGCGCCTCTAGATGCCGATCCGGAGCATCTCTCAAGAGATTTCAGTGTGCACAGTATGTTTTCCCCCTAAGATGACTGTAAGGACTGTTGCAAACAGACGCCTGTGACAGATCCCCACTAGGTTTGCCTTTGGTGTCTGGTTAGAGGCATGACTCCAAGACCTGCGAAGACTGCGTGTCGATGAACTGTAAGCACAAGAAGCTTAAGAAGTCTGAGCGGAATTCTGCTGCCTTGTGCCACTCCCACTCCCCTTATGAAGACGCGTGGGTGGCACCAACAGTCCTGTTCACGCTCGGAGCCGATACTGTAGCTGATTCTGGGACAACCAGAGTTTCCGGGGCCTTGAACCATGGCATGCCAAATCAAAGACTTTTGCTCAGTTATGCTCTGGCTCTTCGCATCTCTACTGACTCCCTCCGGTATGCCTTTCGTCTCCACAGAGCTGAGAGGCCTATCACTTGGATTTCCATCAATAGCTTTGCCCACCACGCCAATTGTATCCTCTGAGCCACTTCCACCCTTGGCTCCAGTACCAACGGCGCCCATATCCAATCCAGGTCCAGGTACGTCGACTTTATCACCCAAAAAAGTGGTCCCGATTGTGCTTTCAGATGCTGACTCAACGCTGGTTCAAATTCAGCTAACATCGCAACCGAATCTGACAGACATTTCTGCTCTCGCCTTCCCACCAGGCAGGCAACACTCTTTACATTCTCTTTTTGGTACAGACTCTGACAACGATCCTGACCAAGGTGATGAGTTTGCTTAGTTCTATGATGATAATTGATATGAGGACTTGCAAGATGCAAGTGGGCTGGACACCTCCCCGTAGTCAGCCCTTTTCTCCCCTCCTAGCTTGATCACTGAATAATCTGCATATGCCAAGGGTATGCTTAGGGCGGCCAAAGTCCTTGACCTTCTGTTCCCCACAATGGAGGTGAATACCAGCGGTCTGCTATAAGTCCTGCAGCATGGTCACACTAACCCTCAGCCTCTCCTAACTTTAATGAGGCCTTGACAGATACCCTACACAGGGCTTGGACTAAGCCTTATTCCGGCCCTATGGTTAGCTGGCAAATTGCCAGGCGCCATTGCCCTGCTTCAGGCAACCTGGTCTTTTTGTTGCAGTACCCTTCTCCCAAGAGCCTCATGGTGCAGGCCTCCACTATCCAAACTAACCCCAACAATCTTCAAACCACTTTCTCTGATGGGATTTGAAGCCAGTGGAGACAACACCTCTTCTCATCTGCCAGTTTGGCCCTACTGTCCATTAATGCTGCCTGCTTGCTAGGCCGCTATACTCGATCGATGATTCATATCCACCAAGGTTTTCCTGAAGACCTTGCCTCTGTTCTTTCACAGGCCATTCAGGATGGTTGCGGTGCGTCCAAGCTCACACTTCACTGTGGCTTGAACACCACTAACTCCGCTGGGTGGTCTATAGGCATCAGTATTGCTGTTCGTTGCCATGCGTGGCTAAGTTCAACTGGATTCTGGGTTGATGTCCAGTCCTCTGTGATAAATGATGTTCGATAGATCTTGCCTGTTTAGGTACAAGCCTGATACTACCCTTAAACACTTCAAGGAGAGTAGGGCTAGTACTCCCTCCCTGGGACTTTCTACCAAGCCTCGCCAGCATCACTTTCAGAGTTCTTTTCGTGGCTTCAGATGAGGCAGCCTGTCCCTCCCCAGCAGGGAACCCAGCAATCAATCAGAGCATTTATAAAGCGCACTACATACCCGTGAGGGTCTCAAGGCGCTGGGGGGGAGAGGGGGGTTGTAGGGGCTGCTACTGCTCGAACAGCCAGGTCTTGAGTAGCCTGCTGAAGGTAAGTTGGTCCTGGGTCTGCCGCAGGTGGGTGGGGAGGGTGTTCCAGGTCTTTGTGGCGAGGTGGGAGAATGATCTGCCGCTGGTGGTTGCTCTTCGGATGCGGGGGATGGTTGCGAGTGCGAGGTCGGCGGAGCGGAGTTGGCGGTTCGGGGTGTAGAAGGTGAGTTGTCTGTTGAGGTATGTTGGTCCGGTGTTGTGGAGTGCCTTGTGTGCGTGGGTGAGGAGCTTGAAGGTGATCCTCTTGTTGACGGGGAGCCAGTGCAGGTTTCTTAGGTGGGGTGTGATGTAGCTGTGGCGAGGGATGTAGAGGATCAGGCGTGCAGAGGCGTTCTGTATGCGTTGTAGTCGTTTCAGGAGTTTGGCTGAGGCTCCTGCATAGAGGGCGTTTCCGTAGTCCAGTCTGCTGCTGACGAGGGCCTGGGTCACCGTTGTTCTTGTTTCGATGGGGATCCATCTGTAGATCATTCGGAGGGTGTTGAAACAGGAGAATGAGACAGCGTTGACTTGCTTGGTCATGGAGAGTGTTGAGTCGAGGATGAAACCCAGGTTGCGTGCGGGGTCGGTGGGCGTCGGTGCAGCTCCTAGTGAGGTCGGCCACCAGGAGTCGTCCCAGGCTGAGGGGGTGGAGCTGAGGATGAGGACCTCCGTCTTGTCTGAGTTCAGCTTCAGTCGGCTGTTCTTCATCCACTCGGCGACGGCTTTCATTCCTTCGTGGAGGTTGAAACAGCAGTTTTACTTAGTCCCCCTCCTGCTACTTTCTGGTGCCCAAGAAGGATTGAGGTCTTTGGCCTATCCTAGAACTGCGCCCTCTCAATACCTCTGGAAAGAGAAGTTTGAAATGCTCACCCTGGCCCAGGTCTTGTCTGCTCTCGACCCCAGAGAGTGGATGATGGCATTGGATCTGCAGGACACCTATTTCCATATTCCAATCCCGCCTGCCCATCAGCTTTACCTGTGGTTCCTGGTGGATGAGGAGAATTTTCAGTTTGCTGTGCTTCCCTTTGGTCTCCACAGAGCCCCTCTGGTGTTCACAGAAGTGATGGCGAAGGTGGCAGCCCATCTTCGGAGGTCAGGGGTGGCAGTATTCCCCTACCTTAACAACTGTCTGTTGAAAGCAGTCTCATCCCAGGCAGTCGTCATTCACCTCCAGACAACCGTGATCTTCTTGTCATCCATGCGGTTTACTATCAGTGTGTCAAAGTCACACCAGACTACTCCTCTGACACTCCCCTTCATCAGAGCCATTATAGACACAGTTTGGTTTTGTGCCTTTACCCTCAGAAAGAGTCTAGAACATTCAGGCTATGATCCTGATCTTTCAGCCTCAGTCCTGAATTTCAGTGAGGTCAACTCTGAGGCTGATGGGACTGCTGGTTGAGCACATCAGGTGGCATATGCTGGCTCTACAGTGGTATCTAAAGTCTCAGTGGGCCAAATATCAAGGGGACCTCTCTGACCATGTTCATATTTCGGAGGGGGACTGCAAAGGATCTGCAGTGGTGTTTGCTGATCCGCAATTGGGTCAGTGGCAGACCCCTCTCCCACCCAGAGATGACAGTGGTGATCGATCCATCGTTGATGGGATGGCCATATGGGAGAGGTGGGGATCAGAGGCCTTTGTTCTCTGGTGGAGTCCCAGTCCTTCTGGAGCTGAGGGCTATCTGATTGACGCTGAACGCCTTCCTGCCGTCCATCAAAGACGATTATCTGTCGGCCCTCTCGGCCTTATGTTTGCCTGAACAGCCCTCTTTGTCTAACTCACCAGTTGTGATGCGATTTCTGAAAGGGCCAGAACACGTTTTCCCCTTTTCCATTTGTGATGCCCCCATGGACCTCGATTTTGTCCTTACTTACTTAATGTGTACTCCATTCGAGTCGCTCCGCAGCTGTCCTTTGCAGTTTCTCACCATTAAAATTATGTTCCTGATTGCCATCACCTCGGCACGGCATGTGAGAGTTTCAGGTCCTGTATGTTCATCCACCACCTACTGCCCCGTTACGCTGGTTCTGCAAACTGGAGCGTCCTTTATTCCTGAAACCTATGATGTGGTTCCACGTCGGTCAAACCATCATCCTGCCAGCGTTCTGTGCTCCATCTCACCTCACCTGGACGATCAGCTCTTTGTGGGGTTCGCTGAAGCAAAAAAAAAAAAGGCAAGCCTGTGCAGAAGCATGCCATCTCCCACTCTGCATTAACATCTGCTACGCATTGGTGAAGAAGACGCCCAGGGAAGTCTTGTGCGTCCACTGTATAAGACCCAAAGCTGCTACCACTGCATTCAGACCCAGACTCCCTGTCCTTGACATCTGTCAGGCAGCTACGCGGGTGTCCCTCCATACGTTCACGAAGCACTGTTGTCTGGACAGTCAGATTCGCAGAGCGGACATTTTGCATGTTTGGTCTTGCAGGACTTTCTGGTTTGAGTCCAGTTACAGACCCACCTCCAAATGGGTACTGCGTTGGTATCTAGAATCTGCGGCTAGAAGTTTTTAGCAGAACAACAAGTTACTTACCTTTAGTAATTCTCTTTCAGGTAGAGCCATGGGCATATTTATGAGCCCCTTTGCGTGGCTTTGAATGGCCGCATAGCTATGGAGTAAGGCAAGGCAGCACAAAATTGCTGCATTGTCTTACTCTGCGCCTGGGAGGCGTTCTGTGGGTGTTACGGTGGGAGTTCCCATGCTGCCCCAGATTTACAAAACTATATAAACCTGGGGATGCGCCTCCCAAGGTGAGGCGTAACTAGGAGAAATAACTTTATTTCTCTTCATTTTATTTCTTTCCATGTGTGCTGCATTCTGCAGCACACCTAGAAAGACTAAAAAGCCTCCCACAATTGTTTTTGTGCAAGGAGGTGCCCCTTCCTGCACAAAAACAATCCTGCTGAGAACCCTGGCACCCTTGCACCATGGTGCAAGGGTGTCTGCGTTGGGGCTAGGCTGCCGGAAAGGTGCCAGCGCTGGGGCAAAGGACAGGAATGCAACATATTGGATAAATATGGTGCATTTCTGCCCTTTCACTGTGACATAGGGCAGCGCACCAAGGTGACTTCCTGCTCTGTCCTTTGCCAAAGCTGCTTAAATGAGAGCCTCTATCTAGTAGCAGATTCTTCATCAATCCTCCCCTTTCTGCGATTGAACTCTACCTCGTAATAATAACCTCTCGTGTAGAAATCTGCACATTGATATACCAGTTTGCTTTTGGGGCTCCATGCCAGGAAGCGTGGATAGTCTCGAAATCAACTGACGTCAGCATGCGAAAGTGGTGCCTTTATAAGCCCCACACATCACTTCTAGAGCGGAATGGCGTTGGTGCGGAGCTACAAGATGTTACCTACCGGCATGCAGAGCTACTGCGAAAAAAGTTTCCGGATCCAGTCTAACTCCTGAGAAATATTCAAAAGGTGAGGAGGAATCAATGGCTAGATAGTCTCTACTAGGAAGAGTGTTACCGAAGGTTTGTTACGTGTTCTTCTACACCATATCCTATGGTCTTAAAGGAGAGTTAAATAGGCTAATCAAGAATTAGCCAATTTCAACATGTTGTGTCAGAGAACATGCAGTGGGCACTAGACTGTAGTACCACCGTGTTTTCAGAATGTCAAAAGCATCCATTAAAAATTGGGGTGACCATGCAAAAGGGGCATTTTCTCATATCTACTTTTCAGAAATATCTAACCTCACCTATAGGTTTCATGCCTGCTTCCATTACAAACTGCAAGTAGGTTAAAACCACAAAACACAGGACAAATGATCTACCAGTTAGAAAAATGCAAAAACTATGGTTAAAAGAATTATTTTTTATACAACTTCCTGAAATCTGGGAAGATGGTGATCTTAGCACAGCAAAGGTTTTCATGATGCCATTTCTAGAAAAAAACATGCACTTTCTTGCACAATAATTTTGCTATATTTTGATTATACTTTTTGGTTTTCTCCAGATGAATTCACCAATCCTGGGTACTTAAGAATTCCCAACATGTGAAGGAAAAAAGTGAACAAATTTGGCCAGCAATATTTTTTGTGCATATATTTAAAAAGGAAAAGTCATAATTAAAAAAAAAAATGCCAGCACTTGGGTTGGAGAAGCATCGGCAGTTGAAATAGCAAAGCCTTTGAAGAATTGAAACACCATCGATATAGGGATGGTGAAAGAAATACTTCTTAATAATTCTTTCACCATCTAGGGATGGAGAAAGAAATAAAAGGCGAGAGACATAGAGGTGAATTAAAAAAAAAAAACACTAACTGAAGAACAACATTACTAATGTTGGACATGTTCTTTAGTTTGCAAAATTCATAAAGAATCCTGCCTAGTACTATCAAAATGCCTTAAATCTTGCAGCAGCTCCCGATTTAAAAAAGAAAAAAAAATCCAGTTTTTTTAAAAAACATTGGTCCACGTCCATCCGTTCTAAGACTTGATTAAAATGGTGCTTGTTTATGCAGTGATACATGTAAACATATCCTTTATCTATTACGAGTGCTAGGCACATTTTGTAATGGCACACAACATTAGTGCATTAAATTTACCACACTAAGAAACCAAGACTGTAACTACAGAAAATATTTTTTTCTTTATATATAGGCACATACAAGGATATGTAACAAAACAAGGAAGCAATAACACATACCTTCACTGTAGGAATAACTCCTGGAAAATGTAGTCATCAGGTAAAATACTATTGCATTTAAATGACACACATTATTAATAAACAAAATGAAATAAGTAATTATCGTCTCGAACTACCAAGGGCAACATGTAACTCATGGCACAGACGTTTGTACTGAGCACAAGTACAAACCAGCAGTTTAACTGAACACACAGCACACAAAACAAATGAAAAATAATATCAGTTCACTAAATATATTTGAACAGAAGAACAGTACTGTAGGATGTTGTGTAAACTAAAAGGAGGAAATGTGTAATAGCGATTACTTGGAGTTCACAAACAATAACATGCTAGTAAGAAATGAAATTTATAGGAAGTTTGCAATGTGCCAGGAACATTTAAGCAACTTTAGGAACAATGACTAATATGGGAAAGAAACCTTTCTTATTGATTAATGGTTTTTAAATACAAAATGTCAAGAAGTTGCAAGTTTAAAAAGTGTATACAGTGGTTCTGTTTTTCGTAGCCGGTAATCCTTCTCTATCAAATTAAAATATCAGTGCACTTTCAAGCAGCAAGTTTGTAACCTGGAAGTTTGACAAAGACTATTTGAAAAAAATACAGTGAGGCGAGATGGAGAACATTTATGAACACTACTCCTTAGATTAGTTACATCCAAATGATATTGCGGTATAAGAAATAGAAATCTACCAAATGAAGCAAGCCAAGATTTAGAAAAAACTGTGTAAGTATACCGTTTGTCAGTGCTTTTCTAAATGGGTTAGGTAGTAGAACACAAACAATCTGAGGAACAAAAGAATGCAGGTATCACACAGTCAGAAGTCCACTGCACGCTACTTAATTTGGGAGTCTCATCTTGGTTTGAAGCATGAAACTGTGCAGAATTTGTGTCAGATAAACTACATACATTCCTAAGTTAAGCAAATAATATACTCACAGAAATGAAAAACAATACGCCAACAGAATTATCTTTTGACCTGGTAAATGTTTCATGTTTTTACCAATATAAATTTAAAGTCCAGTTAAAGTTAATATGCAGAGCAGATTTTCCATCACTTGGATAGATCTTACATTTTTTCTGGGGGAATAAGTATTAACCACAAGGAGCACGTAATATTCACATCATTTTGGTGAAGGATCAACCCCAATTTGTGGTTGATTCAGATGATTCCATTTTGATATTTATTCACAAACCTGTAACATACCAAAAAAAGGTAACAATGACAAATTGCTGGAAAAGTACTTCAGTTCAAGCCAGATAAATACACGATGGTCTGCAGGCATAAGCACAAAAAATCAATACTGTATTAGACGTAGATATGATTTTACACAAGTGTCAGAAAAATGACATTTTAGTGTCTACGGTAAGATACGGTGTCACCGGAAAATGGCCATAAACTATACAGTGAAGCAAGAAGAATCAAAAGACATTACCAACTACAATCCAGTCATTAACAATTAATGGAATGCTAACACTGATGTTCCCTTTGTTGCAGACAATTGCACTGCTGTAGCATGTTATGTCCCAAAATATATGTCCTCAAGTCAAACAATGAGTTATTTAAGATAATAAAAGTAAAAACAAATCTTTTCCGGTTCTCTGATCCTCACTGGTTTGGAAACCCAACCACCCTCAAAGTTAAATGTAGCCAAAGTACCTTGAGGTGATTTTTAGTAGTGGGGAGAACTATATTATTAAAACTGTTATTGGCCTCATAATAGAAGTAGCAACAGAGAGCAACAATCTTTTTCATATTAATTTTCCATGTATAATCATAAAATGATAAACATTTGCTATATATATATATATTTTTATTTTTTTTTAAATACAGAAAACAGGTTCATACTGCACATCACTGCTCATAATAAAAATCTAATTCAAAGGTCTTGTGATGCTTTTACTTCCCAGATGTAAATTATTCATAAAAGTGGGCATTTCCCATACTTGGCATTAACAAATATAGAAGCCTTCATACCAGCCAGCCAACACTTGTTTCACGGTATTCAAAATACCGCCTTCTCAAAGGTGTTTATACATTTTAGCATTATAGTATTCATATTGTTCGTCAGATCCCGGGTAACTATTCATGAATTTACAGGAGACAAAACATACATATATACACAAAGGCAAAGGAGAAACAAGAGACATTTAAATGAATATATAGCTGTTAGACCTATCAGCCTTAGAGTTGTCTTCCCCCAAACTTTTTGCCTTACTTCATATTTTTCTGATCCAGTGTTTGTTGGCCTTAGGACTCTGTGCACTTTGCCACTACTAACCAGTGCTAAAGTACATGTGCTCACTCCCTAAAACATGGTAACATTAGCTTATCCCCAAGTGGCATATTTAATTTTCTTATAAGTCCCTAGTAAAGTGGTGCTACATGTATCCAGGGCCTGTAAATTAAATGCTACTAAGTGGGCCTGCATCACTCGTTGGGCCACTCACTTAAGTAGCACTGTAAACATGTCTCGGGCCTGCCTTTGCAGCCTGTGTGTGCAGTTTTAAACTGCCATTTCGACCTGGCAAAGTAAACCTTTTGCCAGACCCAAACCTTCCTTTTTTAATACATATAGGACACCCCTGGGGTAGGCCCTGGACATCCCAAAGGGCAGGGTGCATTTTATTTAAAAAGTAGGGCATGTACATTTATGTTTTACATGTCATGGTAGTGAAAAACTCTTACATTCATTTTTCACTGCTGCAAGGTCTACCTCTCCCACAGGATGATATTGGAGTTACCTTATTACACTTAATAACTGTAATTTTCAAATGGGAACAGGTGACCAGTTCATGTTTGATGTCTTTGGAATTGTAATGAAAAATCCTAACTGATGGTGGTCAGATTTTAAATTAACATTTTGAAAATGTCTCTTTTAGAAAGTTGGCATTTTCCTGCCTTAACCATTTGGTGCCTGCAGCCTGCCTCAGAGTCACATGACTGGGTGTAGTTAGACTTTGTGTTGTGCGCCTAGACAGCCACACACGATGGGCAGCTTAGGTATGACTGAATGGGCCATCACTGGCAGGAGATGGGGACCTGCCCCACGTACCCTTGAACAGGCAGTGTCTTGTCCTCAAAGAAAAGGCTACATATTCCCTGTAGTTAGTCTGGAATCAGAACCAGGAAGGCAGGGCACCTGTGCACTTCAAATACCTGCCTCTAGAAGCTTCTCCCCATTTCAAAGTCACAACCAGGTATAAATACTAGACCTCAGTCACCAACTCTTCGGTACACCTCTGGACCTGTGGATATCTGCCAGGAAGAAAGACTGCTGTGCTTCAGAAAGGACTGTCACTTTGCTGGACTGCTGCTCTGAAGGACTGCTGCCTTGCTGTGCTGACCTGCTGCCCTCTTGCCTAGGTAGGAAGGACTGGACCTGCACCTCTTCAACCCAGCTCCCAGAGTGACTCCAAGGGATAGTTGGCTCGCCTTCTGATCTGAAGCCTCAGGGACACAACAGGCTTCTAACAACCTTGAACCTGCGCCTGGACTCTGCCATCTGTGAATCTACCCTGCTGAGTGGTGCCACCCCAGTCCTTGACCCTTGGAAGTGGGCCTAAGGTGCTCTGCCAGCCTCTGTGGATCCAGCAGAACTGATGCATCTCCTCTGCTGTGCAGTGCAAACCCAAGCAGAACCGACGCATCGTTGCTGCTGCATGGATTGAACCTGTCGTAAAAATCCACATCATCTTTGCAGCCCCATCAGAACCGCTGCTGGTTGACACATCCTCGGCACAGACCCTCACATCCTGCATCGTTGGCTGCCGTGACGATGGGCTCTGCATCACAGCCTCGCAGCTCCTTAGAACTGGAGCGTCACTTTGACTGGATGCCACATCCTCGACGCGAGACTTTGCATTGCATGCTCGGTCGACGGGATCCTCGACGACGACCCAGATCCTCACATTGCAGTCTCGCCGCATCTCGGAACTGATGCATAGCTTCGGCTCCACGATGCATCTTCGACACAGATCCTCGCAACGCTCTGCAAACCTGGATTTAAGGTACTTTGGTCGGCGGGTCTGCCTGGGTCCCCGTAGCCCTGCCCAAGCTCCATTGCGGTCGGCCTGAACTTGTGACTTTGTCCCAGTCCGGCGCAACCAGATATCCACAGTTGGCGCTTTGTGCTTTCTGGCACAATTTTCACTAAAATCTTTAAAATTGCATTTCTCCTTTCATACAGGCTGGATTTCTGTCGTTTTGGACTTGTTTTATTTATTACAGAAAGTTCAATTTTTCTAACTTTGTGTGGGATCCTTTTTTGTGTGGTATTCTCGCTTTATTACTGTTTGAAGTGTTGCAAAAAAACTTTACACACTGCCTCTAGATTAAGCTTCATTGCTCACATAAATACCTGATAGTCTGCAGGCATAAGCACAAAAAATCAATACTATATTAGATGTAGATATGATTTTACAGAACAAGTCTCAAAAAATGACATTTTAGTGTTTGCAGTAAGATATGGTATCACCAGAAAATAGTGAAAAACCAAACCGTAACAAAAAGAATCTAAAGACAGGGGGGAAGGGGGCGCGGTCTGGCCACGAGAGAAGATGACCGCCTGATCCGGGAGCTCTGCTGTGAGACGGGCTCAGGATGGGGGCGGCGGCCTTCAGAGTGCGGCTGGGGCCACAATATTGATGCCTCACAAGGGGGTATGATCTCTGGAGTCTGACGGCCCGGGTTCCAACGCTGCCATCGGGCACTTAGAGGAGGAAACCACCTGAGGCGCGGGTGAGTGAACGGGGCCTAGAGGCACGCTTACAGCCTCGGCCCTTGCGTAGCCCAATGACCCCGCCTCCAGCTCCTCACGCCCTACACCTACTGCCCCGGTTTCAGCGGCCCACTAATTGGAGCGGGTGTAATTATATTGGTGTAATTACATTGACAATATTTTACTCAGGAACATCAATACCCCACGCCATAATGAGAGCCCTGGACCCGGACGCCTGAAGTGAGTCATAACTGACTGAAATGTGAGTGTGGAGGACCCCGGGAGGCTTATCCACAGCCTAGGTCCTCACATATCTACCAGCATCAACAGGTCACGACATCCACAGCGACGCCCTCCGGGTCTGTGGTGGGCTGAACTGAATTTATTCCGGCTACGGTTCATTGAGAGGGGAGTGCGGCCCTGATTACCTCACGACTTTGGCCCCGTGCCTGAAACCCGGCTTTCCATCCACTATTTGAAAAAAACCAGAGTGTTGGTGCGGCAGGTGCGCCTCAGGACCCCGCCAGGGTGCAGCAGCAGCGGAAGGGGGCGCCGTGAGTGGGTGTGGCGCCCCCTCTCCTCACCCCCCATACACATGGTCTGGAGGTGGGACCGAGGCGCACCAAGCCAAACACCAATACCAGGAATATGTCGCGCCAAGTACGCCATAGGGCACCCCATGGTTGGTCCCCCCCCGACGCCAACAAAGCTACTGCGCTACAAGTTCTCCACTGAATATTACCGCGACCCCAGAAGGTCAAGAGACCGGTGGAGTAACCGCGGTGGAGAGGATCAACACGAGAGAGGGCCTCTTGCATGCAGCTTAGGACCTAGGTTCCTCTGTCACCATTGAGGCTGCAACCCAAAACAGCGGGAGTGGAGAGAGGGAGCGCAGGTTAATGCACATGCTCCCCCCCTCTCGCAGTGCTACCAGCAAAGAGAGCACCCAAGGAGTTCTGATCCACTGCACGTGACCCACGGAGGCGGAGAAAGAGCTAGGTAGGCTCACGCTACAACCCCCCACAGGAGAATCGGCAAGGTGCCATTGTTGTACTTACAGACATAACAGAGTCCACCTTGGCAAGACAGAAGAGCCCTGTGTGTGACGGGCACGAACCCCAACACACTCCAAAATCTCGACTTAAGCCGGGATTAAGTGGGAGCTCGACATTCACGCCTGGGTAATCAGAAGAGAGCAGTTACAGCAGGTCCATTGCTGGGCCACCGATATCCTGGACTCTACCCACCCTTGCTGCCTATTTGCCCTCCCATAGTACAGCGTCCTAGGACTGAAGCCGAATGTCCGTGAACAAACACGGGAGCAAGTCCTCCAAGCATCTTCTCTTCGCAGACGCGCTAAAACAACCCAGGAATATGTCCGTGAAGGGCACCACATCCCCTACAAGCGGTCCTCCTCGGACCCCCTCACCACAACAAAATGAGGCCATGGACCGTATCCTACTAGAAATTTCAGCCATAAGTCACCGCCTTGAAGGGATGGACTCTAATATCTCCTCCTTAGCAGCGGAAGCAAAATCGATTTGAGCAGACATTGCGAGGTTCCACACAAAGGTTGAAGGGCTGGATTAAAGGCTGACGGTGGAGGGACACCTCGAATCTGTCCATGGCAGGGACCAGGAGCTGCTGGTTCTCCGTAGCAAACTGATAGATCTGGAGGATTGTAGTTGGAGGGACAATGTCCGCTTCTTCGGATTTCCAGAGAAGATCGAAGGCCAGAGTGCCAGAGCGTTCCTATGCGACACTCTCCCAAAGCTGCTGGACATAATCTTCGACCCGCTACTGGAGATACGTGCTCATCGCATCGGTCCCCCACGCAAGGACTCTGCCACACGACAACGTCCCCTCATTACTTGCTTCCTTAGACACGAACAGGCGAGACAGTTGTTGGCCACAGCCCGCACCAGAGGCTCTTTCTCATATGACGGTCACGATATACGTTTGGCCACTGATTTTTCTAGGGAAACCAACGACCGCTGTAAGGCATTCCTTTCCATGAGACCCCCAGCTGCGTCAGCTGGACTTCAAGTACGGCCTCTTTGAGCCTGCCCGCTTCCGTGTCACCAAAGATGGAGTCTCCAAAGACTTTTATGAACCGGAGGATCTGCGTCTCTTCCTAGAGCGCATAGAGCCTTATGAAATGGACATTCATCATGCTACCCCGGAGCAGGCACTATCTGATCCTTCCCTCCTGCCACCGGACATCAGAAGGTGAAATTCCAGTGGATTCTGGCACCGAGGCAGAGATTGAGAGAGAGCCGCCCGCACCAATGATGACAAAGCTTTGGCCCTACAACTGTGACCGCCTTCATACAGGAACAACATAGAGACAAGTCCCGTTCACCTCTAAAGCATGCCCTGCATGTAGACTGGACTGAGCTTGAAGGGAGGCCTAGTTTGAGCCTCTCATTCCAGGGACAGACTCGATGATGGGCGCAGTTCCAAGAAGACTCCGGACAGCTGAGTATAGCTTTCATTGTGTTCAGAATAAGAACTGTATTAACTGTTTGCTCATTTGCTTAGCTGTATATGCAGTATACGTTGACTGCAGAAATGGTTTAATTGCTCTGCTCTTAGTTGTTGAAACTATACATTGCGTTACCGCCTCCGGCCTAGCTTAACACTATATACCTCTTCCTCCCGAATGCTCTCCCCGGGTCTGACCACTCAGCACACTATCATATCACATCTGGATACCTCTCCTGTTCAACTCCGCCCCTTACCCTTCCGCCAAGAAGGCATACTCCCCAGTCCGCACCATCATAGTAATATGCACACTTCCCCACTTAGCCCTAGCCACGGCCCCGCTCTCCCGAAGGAGCCTTGTCTCGCGGTGGCACCCCAGTGAGCTTAGACCCGGAGTCGAAGGATTAGTACCCCCAGTGCCGCTGCCCAGCAGCCACTAATCCTCCCTTTCCCCCTTCTCTCTCCCCCCTTCCTTCCCCTCTCCTGCACCCTACTCCTCGACAAGCTGTACTACTCCTCCAGGGCTGTACACCAAGATCTACACTTCGACCAACGCCCCCCTCCCGACTACACCACCAGACTGTAACACTTCCTCCACGTGCCAGGTCCCCTTCCCTTCCCCCCTTGTCCACACTTTTTCTTTCACCCTCTCTCCCTCCATTCTTCCCCCCCCCCCTTTTTCCCCACCGTCCCTCTCTCTTCCCCTTCTCTAGTCACTCCTGCATTCGTGCTTCCCTACCTGTAACCCGTACCCCTCCCCTCTCTGCACATCATCCCGGGTAACCTGTTACCCACGCGCACAAATAAGCAAAACCTACCCCCGCTGCCATGCAACGCGTCATGCACTCCATCGAGCGCACTTAACGCACCCTTCAGAGACGCATATCAACATCAATCCCTTCCTTGCCTCCACATCATGGCCGCTACTCACCCCCTACGCATGGTAACATGGAATGTACACAGAATTACACATTACATAAAGAGGAAAAAAGTGCTCTCTTACCTTCAATGAAAAAAGGTGGACATAGCACTACCACAGGAAACACACCTCAACGCCCCAGAATCTGAGAAGTTACACAGGGACTGGGTGGGTAGGGTGATTCACAGTAGCATAGACAAGGGAGATTCCCCAGACACGGCGCCCACTAGGAAATGTGGAGTGGTGATCCTCATACGCAAATCTCTCCCGGCCACGGTGTCCAAGACGTGGTTTGATCCAGATGGGCGATACGTGTTTGCACGCCTGCGTATAGGGGAGACCTCTGCCTTCGTTGGATCAGTTTATGCCCTGACTGGTGCAAAAAAATCATTCCTTCTTCAACTGAACCGCCTCTTAGTAGAAATAAATGCCTCGCAATACCTCATTGGTGGGGATTGGAACCTGGTAATGGACCCTGTTCTAGACAGAACGGGCCCCCTCAACAGAGGCAATGCCACGGACAGAGCTCTAATGGGCGACATATTGACTGTCAATGACCTAGTGGACCACTGGCGCCTCTGCCACCCGACTGATGCAGAATATACATTTACCTCCCCGACCCACGGCACGCTCTCCCGATGACTATTTCCTGGTCTCCCAGAGGACGGTGCAATTAGTTCGAGATTCCCACATTTTAGAAGCTGCACTCTCTGACCACTCACCGGTTCTCCTCTCACTGGAGGGGGGACTAGCCAGACTGGGCCGCAAACCATGGCGCATGAATATACAGCGCCATCGCACTCCACAAGGTAAATCTCAACTGGGTGAGCACCTCCAGGGATATCTTGCCTCCAACCAGGGATCTGTGGGCTCGGGCAGGATCATCTGGGCCGCAGCGAAAGCTACAATTTGGGGCCAACTCATGCGGGACGCGGCACAGGCCAATAGGCAAACAATGGCTCGGCAGAGAGAACTAGAAAAAGACATTGCGTCCTATACACGTCTACATACAGATAAACTGACCCTGCAGCACCGTAAATCCTTAGAACAGGCCCGCATGGCACTAAATAGCCTCTTTACGTCAAAAGCTGAATACACCTTACAAAGGATGAAAGGAAGGCATTACGAGCAGGGAGAAAAGGCATGAAGGCTACTGGCGGCGCAGTTAAGCCAAAGGGTAGCTGCCATGGCCATGCTGGCAATACAGTCAGCAAGTGCGACAACACTCACTCGTCCCCAAGATATTGTGAACGAATTTGCTCAGTTTTACCAGACCCTTTACACCCCTGGGGCGCAGGCTGATACAGATAAAATGACCACTTTTCTTTTGGAGGTGACTCTCCCCCGCTTATCAGACAAGGGCAGAGAACGTCTTGATGGAGAGATCAGCAGGGAGGAAGTAGAGCAAGCGATAGCACAAGGCCCCCGGTGAGGACGGATTCCTGGCGGAATTCTATAGATGGGCCGGGAATGGGGTAGTCGATACTCTCCAAGCGGCATTTCAAGAAGTGGAGCTCATGTTCTCTTTAGGTCCCCTCTCTAATAAAGCAGTGATTGCCGTCTTACCTAAGCCTGGGAAAGACCCCACACTGTGCGGCAGCTATCGCCCCATATCACTGCTGAACTGTGATATCAAAATTCTGGCCAGTATTCTGGCCGCCCGCCTCCGCAAAGTCCTCCCTTCCCTGGTCCACCACACACAAGTAGGATTTGTACCCAGCCGCTCTTCCAGAAATCATATGCGAACCCTGGCACATACTTTATGGTCCGCCAAAAACCTTCATTCTGACGCACTTGCATTGTCACTCGATGCGGAGAAAGCATTTGATCGCATCGAGTGGGACTATCTTTTTGAAGTAATGGCGCGATTTGGGTTGGGAGATCAGTTCATCGCCAAAGTACGACTGCCATACGACAATCTCACCGCCCAGGTAAATTGCGGGGGTTTCATCTCTGACCCGTTTCCGATTCGTCGGGGGATGCGCCAGGGCTGCCCCCTCTCAATTTTCCTCCTGGCTATGGAACCTCTGGCAGCTACCATACGACAACCGACCAAAGTCACGGGATACCCCTCCCGGTGGGGGAATCCAAACTTTATCTGTATGCGGACGATATCCTGCTCCCCCTCAAGGACCTACCTAGTTCTCTACCGTCTCTGCTTCAAATAATAAATGACTTTTCATCTATCTCCAGTCACAAAATAAATTGGGGCAAAAGTGAAGCATTGCCTATCTTGGACGGAACCACAAAGGCGGCCATACATGGTTTGCCCTTCCACTTGCAACCCTCGCGCCTCAAATACTTGGGCGTCTTGGTGAATAGAGGGATGGAGGGGATGATGGCGGACAATATGAGCCCCCTGCTCACCCAGATGCAATGCAACTTTGACAAATGGAAGGTGTTGCGGCTCTCTATGTGGGCCAGGTACAAGCTGTACGTATGGTCACACTCCAGCGCTTCATATACACCTTGGGCATGCTCCCCTTACAGGTACCTCTGGCCACACTGCGTTTAATTGACTCCAAAATAAAATCCTTCCTGTGGTGCTCCTTGAGGCCCCGTCTGGGCGCGCTGAAACTTAAGGCCCGCCGCTCTTGCAGTGGACTAAGCCTCCCATCAATAGAACATTTTGCACTCGCACTGCAGCTCTCTCAAATGGGGTACATGCTGCCAAGTGCCTCTGATGTGCCACAATGGGTGCAAATAGAGAGACACCAGCTATCTACAGGTTTAGGCCTCTCTGCTTTATATGGACAGGGGGCAAGCCGTCAAGACCCCTCAAATCCGGTACTATTGCCATGCATAAGGCCTGGCAAAGAGCGCATCGGCTGATGGGCTCACACCCACGATTACACGAGAAAGCCCCTCTTTGGGTGAACGCTGGCATACTCATCAATAGGCAGCCGCTGTCATGGCCCCTTTGGGAGATGGCGGGCATCCACACCCTGGATCAGCTCCTACACGAAGGGGACCTTAAGACATTTGCGCAACTCCAAGAGGAATTTGACCTTCCCATGTTGCAGTCCTGTAAACATATGCAGCTCTGCCGCTGTCTGCAGAAATGTTTGGGACCGCGCCCTTGGTCATTACCAACCTCGCCAGTGCTATTGTACCTCCACACATGGGGATCGCACAAAGGAGTTATGTCCGGCCTATACGGAGTACTCACCTCTCATCTCTTCTCCCAACCCCTATTACAAACTCTTTGCACCAGATGGCAAGCCCGACTCTGTCTCTTATGGAACGGAGGAGTGGGCGGAACTCTTGGACGACCTGGACAGGGGTGCCCGGGAGGCAAGACTAAAATTTTGTCTGTTTACAATCCTACATGAGTGGCACTGGTCACCGATGAAATTGCATAAAGCAAGCCTTCTCCTGCATGCAAACTGCTGGAGATGCTCGAATACAGCTTGCGATACGACCCATATCATATGCCAGTGTCCCTGGGTACAGTCCTTTTGGGTCTATGTGGGCAAGACCCTGAGCACCACTATGCCCTTGCGCCTACCACTTACTTCCCCTGCTATCCTTCTGCATGACCTGCGGTGCTCCCCATAGTTGTCAAAACCACAACGCCGACTCTACCATACAGCACTTGCCACAGCTAAGCTGTGTATCCAGCGCCAGTGGAGATCGCCGACTCCCCCATCTCAGGAGGCTTGGTTAGTGGCTATGATCCACACAGCTTCATACGAACGAGTCATATACAACCTCCAGGACCAATCTGACCTCTTCCTCCAGGTGTGGACGCCTTTCCTACGCACAGAGAGCGACAGCGAGGGATGCCCCATGACAGAAAGTCCACCTCGGACATCAACATGACAACATCAAGACATCACAGCACCTTACTCTACTTCACTCTACCCCACCCCATATACATGAGCCCACTCCCCTCACCCCCCTCCATCCCCCCGCTACCTACCCGCCTACCACCCGCCCCCCCCTTCTGCTTCCCCCTCCCCATTCCCTTTGAGAACTTTCCCCTCCCTGTAATCACAGATATCCCTCCTTCCCCTCCCTCTACACCCAATTACCCCCTCCCTCCACTCCCTGGCACCAGGGCCCCACAGGCTAATATTAGCTAAGTCGCACCCAGGTATTACGATACGGCCCATCATACACTGACGAAGTTTTACACCCGCCTCTCCTTGTGCTTATATTACATCCTCGATATGGTCAGTTTAACTTTAAAACAGAGCACCTACCCTCCTTTACACTCCCATATTGCAGTTGACACATCTCAGAGGCGTATCCTTTTCCTACATCACCTTGCCACACCTCCCTTCGGACTCATAGGTTCCGGGCATAGCCCCACCGTGTGCTTAGGAACCGGCACAGCCTCAGAGTGCTCAGACACGACATGGCCCCCTATATTATGTTATCGCTGACACATCAATGCTTCCCCCCTCCCTCACCCACACCTCAACACAGCATGTTTGAAAACTGATACGCGGAAATAGGCATATCTCCCCCCCCTTTTTTTTCCTCTCTCCCTATCTCTTCCCTCCGTCCTACCATCTTCTTTTTGAATATTTTCTTTAATCTTCGAGAGGCACGCACCACATAATTTTTTGTTGTAATATCTAATATGACCATTGTATCTGTGTGGTCGATGCTGATGAATCTATGATTTTATTTTAAAAATTGCTAATAAAGAATTACAACACAAAAAAAGAATCAAAAGACATTACTAACTGTAATCCAGTCATTACCAATGTATGAAATGCTAACGCTGATTTTCCATTTGTTGAAGACAATTGCACTGCTGTAGCATGTTGTGTCACAAAATATATGCCCTCAAGTCAAACAATTAGTTATATAAGATAATAAAAGGGACAAAACATCTTGTCCAGTCTCCCTGCTCCTGCTCACACTCACTGGTTTGGAAACCCAACCTACCTCAAACTTAAATATAGCGAAAGCGCCATAAGGTAATTTTTAGTTGTGGGGAGCACTATATTATTAAAACCGGTTTTTGCCTCATAATTTAAGTAGCAACAGAGAGCAACAGTCTATTGTATACTCATTTTCCATGTATAATCTTAAAATTATAATATTTAGCTATATATATATATATATATATGTATATATATATATATATAATATATATGTATTTGTTCTCCGAAAAGGATTTTATACTGCACATTACTGCTCATAATCAAATTCAAAGGGCTTGTGATGATTTTGCTTCCCAGATGTAAATTATTCAGTAATACTGGGTATTTCCCATACTTGGCATTAACAAATAAAGAAGCCGTCATACCAGCCAGCCAAAACTTGTTTCGCTGTATTCATAATCCCGCCTCCTCAAAGGTGTTTATACATTGTTGCATTGATCAGCAATATAGTATTCATATTGTTTGTCAGGTCCTGGTTAAATATTCATGAGTTCACAAAAGACAAAACATACATATAACCACACAAAGGGAAAAAGAGAGACAAGGAACATATAAATGAATATATATCTGTAAGATCTGTGCCTAAAGCTTCCTTTTTGATACATATGTCACCTCTAGGGTAGGCCCTAAACAGCCCACAGGGCACAATGCAATGTATTATTTAAAAAGTAGGACATAGACTATTAAGTTTGATATGTCCTGATAGTGAAAAACTCTTGCATTTATTTTTCACTATTAGAAGGCCAACCTCTCCCAAAGGATAACATTGGGGTTGCCTTATTACATTTAATATAGATACCTTCCACATGGGAACAGGTGAACAGTTCATGTTTGGTGTCTTTGGAATTGTAATTAAAAATCTTCTTTTGGGTTAAAGTCAGATTTTGAATTACAGTTTTTGAATTGCCACGTTTAGGAAGTTGGAATTTTCCTGCCTTAGACAGTTAGAGCTTGCAGCCTGCTTCTGGTTCACATGACCGGGTATAGTTGGCAGTTTCACTTTGTGCATTTTTCATGAACAGCCACACACAATAGAGAGCATAGTTGTGCCTGGATGGGACATCACTGCTGAAGGGCGGAGCTGGGCACAGCCCCACTTACACCTGAGTAGGCTGTGTCCTGCCTTCAAATAAAGGGATGTATAATCTTTCTAGTTAGACTGGAGCCAAAGCAGGGGAGGCAGGAAACCTGAGGACTTCAAAGGGAGTTATCTATAAGCTTCTCCCACTTCAAAGAAGGCACCATGTATACATGGTGGACCTCAGACATCAACGCTTCAGACCTCTGAACTCTGCCAGGAAGAAGGACTGCCCAACTGTGAAGTCTGCCCTGCTTTGCTGCCAAGAACTGCTCTGCTACTCAAGGACTGTTTTTGCTGCACAAGGACTCTTCTGTTGTGAGCTGCTATGTTGAAATCAGCCTGCCTGTGTGTCCAAGGACTCCAAGATCTCCAAGGGTCAGTCGGCTGAGCTCCTGTTCTAAAGCCACAGGGACACAACAGGCTTCTCTGCGTGATGCATCTTCGATGCAGGACCGCGCATCGTTTCAATGGCTCCGCAAGTTTGATCCAGCACAATACATCCAGATAACAGCTCTTGGCCCAGTGCCATGCAGCTCCAACGCAGAACCATGCATCACCTCGGTGGCTCCGCCAGGGTGACACCTCTCAATGCAGATAACCGGCCAAGCTCAACGCAGCGTGGCCCATCTGGCACAAGTCTTTGTAAGCCCTAGCGGCTTCACTGGCACTGGCCCAGCGCAACGCACTTCGACCTCTGTACCGACGCATTGCTGGGCAAGTCTGCTGCTTCCTCGTCAATGGCGCAGGACCTCTCATCGTAAGTTCCAGTTGATGGTCACTGACTTCATTAAAAACACAAGGAGATGATGGACGGAGCGCTGAAACTTTTCAGACACTCACCCCCAGTCACAGATCTGGGTTGAATCCATCATCATTCTTTAGCTCACTTCGCCACCTCAGTTCAGACCCAGCTATATGCAAATCAGTCTTGACCCTGTGCCTCATGGGAACAGTCCAGCCCGAACTGCCAAGCCAGGTCTTCCCTGAACCGGAAACAAGTATCCTGGGACCGGTTTCTGGGTAACACCCTTCATCAGCCAGGCTAGCTTGAATCCCGTGGCAAAGTGAGCAAGTGACCCACGTCTGGGCATACCCTGCCAACTTAGGGCGAACAAAGCAAACACAAGGAGATGATGGACGGAGCGCTGAAACTTTTTTACTTCATTACGCAATGCATCTTGGTGCAGGACCTTGCATCGCAAGCTCCACTTAGAAGGTTCCTCAACATCGGCCAACGTAACTCAGGGCAAAGACTTCACATTGCTCCACAACCAGGATTTAAGATACTCTTGTTCAACTGGCCTGACTGGGTCCCTGTAGCCGCTCGCGCTCTATCACGGTTGGCCTAAACTTGTGACTTTGTCCTGGTATGGCGCAACCAAATAACCGTAGTTGACGCTTTGTGTTTTTTGGTGCAAAATTCAATTAAATTTTTAAGATTCCTATCTCTGGTTCTACTGATTGGAATTCTGTCGTTTTCGTTTTGAGTTATTTATAACTTACTTTATGCTTTTGAAATCGGTGTGGGATTTTTCTTATGTTGTGTTTTCACCTTATTACAGTTTGAAGTGCTGCATAAATACTTTACACATTGCCTCTGAGTTAAGTCTGACTATTCTGTGCCAAGCTACCACAGGGTTGAGCACGATTAATTTGGGGTTTGCTTGTGACTTCACCTTGACAGGCATTGTGGTTTTTGCTTGAATAAAGTTTGATCCCCCCTCAAACAGTAACCCAATTTCTAACAATGTTTCTTACCTATTCCCAACAACGTATATACAATTTGGAAGTACTTCAAAACTTAACAACTATGTCTATCAAGTTACTACAGTTAAACATTTAGGGGCCTGTTTTAGTGTTTGGCAAACAGGATACTCTGTCTCAAATGCAACAGAATATCCTTCTCGCAAAACCCTTGGTCCTCTCACCTCGTTTAGAAATGGGCAAGTATTCAGTCAATGGAGCCCCCATTGGTTTCATCAACAGAATACTTCCTCCGACAAAGTAAAGGCAGTGGGAGGAGGGATATTATTAAACTGTCCATGCTATTTAGAGTAGATGGTGTAATGTCTTTTTTCTCCCTGCCTGTCATTGCCAGAAATAACCTGGAAGTGAGGGACAGGAAAACAATCCGCAATAACTCCCTCCTCCATGAGAAGACTCCCAGGGTGTGGGGGTCATTAGTGTTTTTTGTTTATCAAAAGCAAACTCCTGCTTTGGGAGTTTGTTTTTGAAAAACAAAAATCTCTTAGAAATGTTGAGGACCAGCAGTCACGGCTGAAGTTATCATCCCTCTAACATTTCCTACATTGACAAGAACCTCCATTACTGTGGTTCTTGTCATTGTAGAATGATGTCCATGTGGCCGGTGGATGGGATGTCCTTCAGGGCAACATAGTAAAATACTCTATCATCCTGACAGATGTTAATCCGTCCTCCAAATTCTAAATCAGGTTTCCAGACAATACAATGTTTAGTTCTGTATAGCTATATATTTAAGTGGTGTTTTCATCTAAGTTTGAGGTTTATTTTCCCCTTCCGTTCTATGAAACACAGTCATATGAGGGCTTAATGCTACTAGAAACACTTAGACTATCGTCAGAAATCACAAAGCCCACTGTGCTGTCCAACCAAACTGATTTTAACAACATTTAGCATTCAACCATATTTAAAATCGGTACCTGGTGGCTATGATAGGTTTTTATTGACCAGATTCAGGCTTGGGATTCTCCAAAGACTTGTAAGATTCCCAAAAATGAATGACTGGTCGCGAGTAATGCATTTGTGTCCCTGCGATAAACACTCTGAACAATCCACCGTACATGTTGTTTTATTTTGTAAATTTTATGATGAATTAAGGAAAATGTGGATTGTACCAATTCTAAAATCTTTGGGTATCACAATGTCGCCCTGCGTTCGTTGTATTACATTTTTGGAAAACGAACACATAGCTTGGAGGGTAGCAATGTTTTTAAAGAGTGTACTTAGACGCAGGAAATGCATTGTAATAGAAACGTCAAGTCCACGATTAAATTAGGGACAGTAATCAAATGGATTCATTGTATATTTTATATTTTTAATTTTACTGTGTATTGTATTGTGTTTTTATGTGCTTTTATGATTGTCTAAAATAGCAATCGAAAAAAAGTTTTAAATTCATTCATTCACAGTCATATTCACACTAAATTGATTAATCTTTACTGAAAATGTATAAGAGGTTCACAAGATTTGTCAACTCGATTTATCTGCTTTCATTACAAATGCTGAATGTATTATTTCTGTAAAGCTATCCGATAAAGCATTGATTTCTTTCCCAATTTAAAATTCCCAGTGTGTAGAATTTTACTTAATATAATGAACTAAACCTGCAGACAAAGTACCAAAAATATATTATTAAATATTTTTATCTCTCCAACATATGGTATCTCTTAGGGTTGAATTCATAAAATGCCATCTTTCAAAATGTAGTCCACCTACAGTAATAGCAAGAATTCTGTCAATGGTGTACAACATTGTATAGCTGTAAACTAATAAAGAGGGAATATTGTAGGACCCATTTATCATTTGCTTATCCGTACTGAATAACGGTAACTAAATCTTAAAAGCACCAACCTCAAGGTTTTTTCTTTGTCCAAGGATAAGATCAAATAACATGATTTCCAAGTAGTTTCTGTTACTCTTGAGTCTTTTACTTTACATGCAAGCTTGATAGCTTCTCAAAATAACCAGAACATGGCCCATGGTAATACAATCAGAAAAGATGTAAACCATTCTTAACTAAATAAATGTAAAAACGTAGGAACTTCCAAAACACACTATTGCTTGTAAAGCACTTGCTAAGTGACAACCACTTCAGCAATACTAGAGGCCTACAGTTTCAATAGAAAACATTATTGTTATCTGGTCACAGTATATTCATACTAAGTGCCATAAGGGGGTGTCTGACAACATCGCTTTCAAACAGTGGCAGGTGATGATTGGGGGTGATGTGAAGTATGATTTGTTTTTTGAATGTTAACATTTTCTGATAATAATGCGTTGAAGAATATTATGAAATAATTTGTTCCTCTCTTTTGTTACTTCTGTTGTGAGGGCTATTATAATTTTATTACTGTAGTGCTTCTCATTACTAAAACTAATCTCATGTCCTTGGGTGTATATGTATGTCAACCATTATGTATTAATAGAACAGAACTCCAAGATCTATGGTATGATTTTTCATCAGGTAAAAAATAAAACTTGAAAGCTATATTGTTTAGGCTTTAGAAAGATTAAACACTGTGAATGTGGCCTTGGGAGCGCAGTCTAGCAACCAAAGATGTTGGATACTCTACCTTGAGCTCTGCAACCCCATTAACCTGACCGAATCCTGCACCATCTGGACCCTGATGGCTGTTTAAGCAAAACACTGACCCACTGGTTCACCCCCGATGCGGGCTGAAACAGGGAAGAGCACGGCCAGCCCTGGCCTTCCTTAACCCTTTTGCCGGTGGGCCACGGTTCAGAGCGCTCTGTGCTCATGTGGCGGTGCTGGGGTGATTGGACAACCGGCACCGCTGCAGAACAATGGTCCACACCAACCCAGAGCCCACCAGATGCCCTATAGGGCTTGTGGGCTGCCAATGATCTTGCCATGAGGTTCAAGGTGAGCGACTGTGAGATACAGAGACCGAGTGGAGGTGGAGGGAAAGCTGACCCTCCCCCAGCCAAACAAATGAATACCCCAACCCTGTAACAAAAAAGTAGGAGAGGAACATCAAATCTCAGAGCACCACCTGTGCATCTGGACCGTGCCGGCTTGAGGGAAAATCAAACATTGGCAGAGGTGAGGGCCTGGGGCTGAGCATTGCATAGAGATTGGGCATGATTACTCTTCCCTGCGGGCCGGGAGGGTGCACTTGCAACTCTGACTTCAACCCTACCCAGAGAAGGGCTGCCTCCTCTCTCAGATATCATTATAGACTGATCTGGACCTCCAAAAGTGGGAGTTGGGCCTGTGAAAGGAGCCTCTACCCTGGCAGCAAAACCCTGAGACCATCACCATACATACATATATACATCTGAAGGGAAAATAAAGAACAGCAGTGGCAGCACGACATATGGTCACTGGGTGGAAGAAGGAATGAGGACAATACACAATGAATGGTTTTATACCTGGGCCGAAAGGAGAGCACTGACAGCCGTATTTGCCCGGGTGCAGGAGGCCGAACTCAACAAGAGCAGACAAGTGTGATCACGTAGTAACCTATATCTTTGAGATAAGGGGCCTCTGCCAGGCCTCGGATTCCTGTAACAGCCATGTATGCGTTCTAGAAACATGGGTAGCGATAAGCTGACCCTGCTCAATAGCCAAGGTAACATTGATAAATTCACCCAGTCCAACAATAAAATGGACCAACAGATGGATCAACAGCCCCCAAACCAAATAAAAGAGGCCTACCTCCAGAAGCCTCCACCACCATCCTACAAGCCATATATGGGAAACCTGTGTATCCTTGGAGGGAAAAATTGGTGAACCAATTCTGGATCTCTCGCTACTGAGACAAGACCTACAGAATATGATGGGTAGGGTGGCAGAAGCAGAGGAAAGAATATCCAGAACTGAAGACTCAATAACAATGCTAACAAATAAGGTATCAGCCCTGCAACAAACTGTCAGACATCTGAAGGAGGGCTAAAGAAGCAAAAGGGAGGTCTAGGTGGAATAATATTAGAATTGTAGGGCTCACGGAGGGGGCTGATGGCACCAAACTACTTCAATTCCTCACAGGCTGGCTGAAATCATAGGTACCATCCAAAGACCTTTCTCCATGTTTCCTATTCAAAAGAGCACATAAATCTCTTGTGGCTCCCCCACCCCTCTGGTTACTAGCTAGGCCACTCATTGTCTGATCCTTCAAGTATGCTGACATGGACACAATCCTGAGTGCATTCTTACTCAGGGAAACCTACATTGTGGTTCAGTGAAAATAATCAATTTTCCAGGCTATACCCTAAAAGTATAATAAAAAAGTTGATCTTTTATAGAAGTCAAGCAAAAACTGAGAGCATTCCAGTTTAAATACATGCTACTGTTCCGGGCTAAACAAACTTATATTTCAAGACAAGCTACTTCTTTGACGCTCCAGAAAGTGCATGGGCCTGGGTGAAAGGAAAAGAAAGAGATAAAACTAACCCAATTGTGAAGTACTTGCGTTCCTACACAGAAGTCTGACCGGACAACATGGGAGCCAGTAGAGTGCAGAAATCAGAGGCATAGGAGAAGACATTGCTCTGAAGGACAAACCACAAGGGAGCCAAAAATGCAGCACTCTAGGTCTGCTTACCACTCTACCGTACCAAAGAATCCAAAACACCCTGATGACTGAGATACAGAGGTTAAGGTGTTCAGGTGCCACCAACTAACAACAACCCTAGTGGAGTGCTACCCAACACCAACCCGTCAGACCCAAGTTCGATTTACATTGTTGTTACTTTGCTTGTTTTGTTTTCTTACTTACCTATTTAGAGGACATTCAATTTTTCACGCAACAGAAGATTCTAGGGTGGAAGTGTGACAGGGGTAGTTGAGGAGAAAGGGACTCAGTTACCGTGTTGGCAGATATTCATGATTACACAATCTAATTACTTCCAGAGATTACTTCTCATTACACAAGCATGGAAGGACACAGCCCAAAGGTAGTGTGGGCTGGCTACAAATGTATTTCCAGGAATGTTAAATGACTAACAACCATATCAAAAGAGGCCGGATTTAAGTGACACATGCCAATCTGGCCACATACTCACAATTTGCCACAAGTGAAAGCCTGAATCCCGGGCTTCATTTACATTGAATTTGTACAAATTTAAAGTCAACAAGTGTTTTACTAAGTTTGTTTCACCGCTCACCCTTTGTTCACAAAAATCACATCTAGTACCTACATTGCGCCTTTCATAAAGAGCACCTACTTTACATTTTGTGTTCGCATGTTGGTCAGTTGTACCATATGCAAAGGTGTATACCTTAAATTTGCACAGGGCTGTGCACATGTGATTGTATAGGTATCCATTAAATAGATGGTCTATTGTTATACCTGTATTTGACCTTGTGCTTCTATTTCAAGCCTAGGAAGCTAAGGCGTAAGCTTCCCCCAAGGGAAATAATTGCTTGTTTGTTGGTTGCTAGAGCTTTGATTGAGTATTTCATGCAGGTTTTCACTCGAGCTCCAGCGAGGGGGCCATTCTCTTCCACAAATCATTCCCCGTGATAGTGAAAGAGACCATGTCTGATAATCTGGGTCGTTTTGTCCTTATATCTGGCTCATTACAAGGATGGCTTTAGTCTTTCCTCTCAGTGTGTGTTGCCTTGACCTTACTGGAGACAACCTTGGAGCGACTTACCACTCTCTTGTCTGACCCATCCCCAGCCAGGCTAGTAATAAGGGGGGGGACTTTAATGCGGTCATGAATGCTAATCAAGAGTATGGTACTCACAGAGAACAAATCCACAACGTTCCCCCAAGCTAGTGAATTGGGCAGATTTCCTGGGGGTGACCAATGTATAGTGCCTCAGTCATAAGATGGACAATACGTATACATATTTCTCAAAAGCCCATCATTTGTTCTGTAGACTAGGCCATTTTATTCTTCGCGCAATCGACACATCGGATGTTGCAAGGATATAAATACCACTCAGAGGAATGCTTGACCATGCACTGGTTAAGCTACACCTGTACGGCCCAAATAATAGCCCTTGAGGCACCTGGAGACTCATCCCCTGATGGCCGCACAATCAAGGCATAGCTGATACACTATGACAAGATGCGGCGGACCATTTCAATGTTAATGTCCGTTGGGTCAAATCAGCCTCAACTCTATGAGAAGTCTTAAATCAGTGCTATGTGGCTAGCCTGTTTTAGGGTTAAACCTCTAATAACTAATAAGACCCCACAAAAGTGAAACAGCCCTCATCAGTGTAAACATATAAATACTGATAAACACCTGGAAAAACATAAACTAAAATGCCATTCGAAAAAAGGAAAGTGAGAGAGAATGATTAATTGTTATTTCTTTCTGAAGAGGTCAACACAATGTAACTTTGTTATAAAAGCAGCAAGAAAGTCTGGTCTAAGATTGTTTAGGGATGTCACTAAAATATTGTTTTTTCTTCCAGTTGTTTCCTCCAGTTTTGTGTGCTTGGATTAAAGATGCAGGATTTAGAAGCATGTTGTAGGCCTGGTCTATTTATTTTGTACACTATAGAGAATATGGACATATTAAAATCAAATTTAATCTTTTGGCAGTGTTTATTTCTTTCACTGAGTGGTGAAATGACTGGCTCATAAGAATCTTAGCCAATATGTACTATCACATTTACCAACAGACACAGAATGGATAAAACTCTTTGATACATCAGCCCCCTTTTCTGACAAGTCAGTATTGATAGGCCATTTGCCAGACACCTATGAAAAGAGTGCTGTCACCATGCACATGGGATAGTGGTGAAAACTTTATACAAGACTTTTCACATAACAGCAAAATTCATAGCTGCAACGAGTTTCATTGTTATGTGTAATACCTTCAGCTAATCCTGGCTTTTTACCCAACTGCAGTTTACTGCTGGGGATTTGAGTCCATAGCTTCAATGTTAACAGCAGCATTTCCCAGAATATGATGTGATGTCTGTTAAAAGGCCATGACTGTCTTAAAGTGAAACGTTTGCCAAGGGAACACTTGGCAGCAATGAATGGCCACACAACCGCAACACCACCGTAATGTAGTCAGGCAAAGACTGCAGAACAGAAGTGGCAAGCATGCTTAAAGCATCACATTTCAGGTGCCTTAGAAGGCTGGGCTACAAATTAATTTGGTGTAATTCAAAATTGTAAGATTTCACAAGGTATTATACTGTTGGTAGGATGGACAACCCAGGCAATGTCATAATATTCAGTACGGAGAAGGTGAATGACCCCCAACTGTGTCCTTGAATTTGTTTATTCAAACATTTGAATCTAGAATTCTGGTTTAGTCCATTAGTAGTTGTAAACCAGACAGAGTCCTCACAGAGTGAGTGTGAGCAGGGGCGTATCACAAGCCCCTGCTGTGCAGGGGGGCTATCTTTCAGGGGGTCCCCAACTCCTCCAATGTGCCGACACTCAGCGCAAGGTCAATGAATATCTGTGAGATATAGGAGACTCGAAAGTCCCTTGTCACATCCAGTCGGGTGGGGGGGGCATCATTTTGCATTACGCCACTGAGTGCGAGAGGTAATTGGATGTAAGTGTGAGTGCAATACACAGACTTTCTATGCTTAAATAGTCTAACATAAGTTCATTGGACACTGCCATTTGGAAAACATTATGTATGTGCTTTATAATGATCACTGCTAAAACCAACATGTTTTGTAAACATTGGAAAACACAGTTTTTGTCTACTGATTTCAAAAGGTCTGGAAAACACCACTGAAGTCCACAAAAAAGAAACACTGAAAACAGGACAGCCTAGCAATGACAAATATTAATGGGGAAAAAGAAAGAGCGTAAAAGATATGGTCCCTTGGAGACAAAGAGCACTCAACTAGAATTGGTGGTATGATACATCAAGACCCAAACTTCTTGTGGAAAGTAGAAATTAAGTCCCAATTACATCACCTTGGCCTAGAAACCATCAAACATTTCTGGATGGCCTCTCAAAGTAGACTTTATACATCTGGGGACAAATCTGTCAAGCTATTGTACTGGTTGGTGGCAAGAGACCATGCTTCCAGGCTTCTACCTAGACTGTGACTCTCAGTGAACTTGATGGTAGTGGAGGCCAGGGATATTGCAGAGGACGTTGATACCGAAGTATTAGAGATCCATCCTAGAAAATACAGAAGTATTAGAGACCCACCCTAGAAAACCCACTGTAGTTGGAGGATTGTCTTCCCTGCTCTACCAAGGCTTCAAATGTGTTAAACTAGGAGATTTATGGCAGGGTGGATACATGAAATTCTTCACAGAACTCAGCATGGAATTCTCCCTGCATAAATCTCAATTTTTACACTTTCTGTAATTCAGGTATATGCTCGACCCTGTTCAGAATCAACTGTTGACCCTCAGAGAGTTTAACCCATTAGACACCATATAAGAAGGAAAACGTAATAGTGATCACAGTGTTTCCAGGATATACCATTTTCTTGTGACTAATGTACATGACCAGCAGGAGAGCCTACGCTTCATCAGGCAAGAAGACTTATGACCTTAGATGACCATTAGTAGCGAGAATCCAAAATTGTCCACGAAAACTATCCATATCAGCCAGACAGCAGCTAATACAATTCAACTCTTTATATAGATCATATTTACTTCTGAAGGCTTTGAAAAATTAATAAACAAGCTAGCCCGAAAGGTACACACTGTTTGACTGAATAGCTTTAAAGTTTATGTAAACTCTTATGTTATGCTAGAGCAAAACATTCACAATGAAAATTACCTGTAGCTATAATATTGGGACATGTTACTGAATTCATATATTATCCAAAAAAATCTCTTATAGTTTATTGTAATAAAATGTAATAACATTGAAAAACAAGAAAAAGTGTTCTCTTCAGTACACTTTCCTCTTTAAGTAGACTTCTATATGGGACGTAAAATGTTCCCACTCATATGCCATCTCCGTCCATAAATTTGAAGGTCTTAGTTTAAATGCCATTGACATGAGCAACAGAGTTTAAAGGAGGAATGAGCAATATTGAATTTTAAGTGGAGGAGGTCCTCTTGCCAGCCCCACCTGCGACAGTTCTCCTGTGCAGCTTTCCCGCAGTCTGCTACCATCTGCTGCCTTTCAACCTGCTGCCCTTTGTTTGTGCATCCTCTGCTTGTTTCCTGCTCTGTTTTGCCATTTCTGCTCATTTTTTGGCCCTCAGATTTGCCTTTTTCCTGCTCATTTTTCTGCCCTCTGGTTTGCCCTCTTCTGCTCTGTTTTGCCTTTTCTGCTTGTTTTTCTGCCCTCTGTTTTGCCTTTTCTGCCCTCTGTTTGGCCTTTTCTACTTGTTTTTCTGCCCTCTATTTGTCCTTTTCTGCTAATTTCTTTCCTCTTTCTGCCGTTTGCTCAAGACCTGGCTTTTTTATGGAGACCTCGCACCACAGCGCCCAGATATCCCCAGGGGTGATAGTGCTGTGTTCTACAAATTCTAATTGATTGTAAATTGTTTTGAAGAAAAAAAAAAGTAAATGGAAATATTCAATGTCTCTAAGAATGTTAGAAATGGGGTCTCGTGTTGGCAGAGGTATGCACCCTGTCCAAGTAAGGACCACCACTCTAGTCAGGGTAAGTCAGATACACAGCCTAAATTAACCTGTGCTCACTCTCTTGTAGCTTTGCACAGAGCATTCAGGCTGAACTTAAGAGGCAATGTGTATTTGTGCAACACTTGAATTGCAGTAACTCAATAAAAACAACACAAAAAGACTCCATACATGTTTAGAGAAATAGAGAATATTTATCTGAGTAAAACAAGACCAGAACAGCAGAAATCCAAAAAGTAGAGCTCGCGATACAAATTTTTAAAGATTAAATGTGAAAACTGCATATAAGTCACTAGCTGTCAAAAGGTTACTTGAGGTTGCGAGGGACCAGTGCAAATCCAAAGTTAAGGCCTACCGTGATCAACAGCAGGCCGGCTATAGGACCCTACTGAAGAAATACCTTGGATGGAGCTTTTGTTGACGTTCAGAGTCTACTGCGTCATCGTCGAGCCACGAAAAGCGGGTCCTGCATGGTCGTCAAGCTCCATTGAAGTGAATGCAATGCGTCGTTGAGCCGTGCCAAACGCCGTTGTCGAGCCACGCATGCTGTGGATTCTTTGTCGTCGAGCAGCCTCTGCGTTAGCGTTGAAGAGAGATGCGGTGGAAATTCTCACGCAGTCGATTTTTGAAAAAATCAGCTGCAGAACCCACTTTTGAGGCCTAGGACTAGAGGAGGTACCTCAGGCAAGGGTAGGACTCACAGATTGCAGAGTCCGGCAGCAATAGCAGAGTTGCAAGAAGTCTTTTGTGTCACTGAGACTTCTGAAAACAGGAGGCAAGACCGCAAGCTCTTGGGGAAACTTGGGTTCAAGGATGTAGAGAGCAGGTCCAGTCCCTCTCACTCACTGAAGCAGCAGGGAGCAGGCCAACACAGCAGAGCAAGTAACAAAGTGGCAGTCCCTCTTATAGCACACCAGCTCTTCTAGGCAGAATGTCCTTGGTTCCGGTAGAGTTCTGATTTGGAGGTTTCAGGAGTCCAGCACTTAGACCCAAATGTGCCCTTGAAGTGGGGGGGGGACACATCAACGAGGTCTTTGAAGATCATAAGGTCCCTGCCATTCCTGCCCTGGCTCCAGACACACTACAGGTGGGTATGCAGCTCTTTGTGTGGGGACAGGCGCAGCCTTATTCAGGTGCAAGTGTCAGCTCCTCCCTCCCAATCTACCTCAGGAAGGCATATCAGCCTACTGATGGGCCATCAGGTTACAAATGTCACACTCCAGCTCCCTTTGTGTGACTGTCTAGAGAGAACGCACAAATCCCAGCTGTCACCCAACCCATACATGTATTCAGAGACAGATAGAGCCACAGAGTGGTTAAAGTTTCTAAAAGTGGCATTTTCAGACCTGCAATGTAAAAACCAACTTTACCGATTTGTTTTTTAAAGCACTGAGTCCAGACACACCAAACTCCAATCTTCCATCTGCTCCCAATGGGAAATTTCACTTAAAAGATGTTTTAAGGCAATCACCATATTAACCGATGGGAGAGATAGGCCTTGCAGTAGAGAAAAACAAATTCATCAGTTTTTTACTACCTGGACATGTAAAACTCAAAAGTACATGTCCGACCCTTTAAACACACTGCACCCTGCCCATAGGGCTGCTTAGAGCCTACCTTAGGGGTGACTTATATGTAATAAAAGGGAAGGTTTGGGCCTGGCAAGTAGGTTAACTTGCCAAGTCGAAAATGCAGTTTAAAACTACACATACAGTCTCTGCAGTGGCTGGCCTGAGGCATGTTTAAAGGGCTACTGATTGAGTGGCACAATCAGTGCTGCAGGCCCACTAGTAGCATTTAATTCACAGGCCCTGGTCACATATAGTACACTCTACTAATGACTTATAAGTAAACTAAGTAGGCCAATTGTGGATAAGCCAATGTTACCATGTTTAGAGTGCAGAGCATATGCATTTTAGCACTGATTAGCACAGAATCCGAAAGCCAGCCAAAATTAAGTCAGCAAACAGGAGGTCAGGAGGCAAAAAGTCTGGGGAAACCATGCCACGGATGCCAGGTCTGACAAAGAATATAATATATACAAGGTGCTTTATGCTCTATAATCTTCCTCCGTAAAAGGTAGACAAAAAAGTAAAACAATGCAGTCTGAATACCACTGAAACAATCTGCCATCAAAACTAGAAGATTAACTTTGGGTACAGAAGAAAAGCACATCGTTCCTATAGACAGTAAAAGAGATGTCAGCTATTACGCTAATATCACAATGACATTGATATTACTTTTTAAAATAGAATATGGTAGAACAAATCCAAAATAATGCGCAGCAAGATATTTGTGGGGCACTTGTTTCCACCATTTAGTATTAGTGGCAATAATATCAAATTGTGTCTACGTCACCCATCCATGGCCTATGGACGTGGGAATGAATAATCATATTCACATCACATGCAATACACAAGATCCTCAAAAATATGTCATATTTCAGTGCTTGGAGCAAGAGCTTATACACAAAATTCCTATTGTACTGCAGAGTCTCCGTCACTTACAAGAAATTGAGAAAATGAACAATTACGCGGTTAAGCAAGGCGCAGTAACACTGATGGATTGGCAGCACTAATAGATCCTATACTTAAGATCCATGATACCAATGCAACCAAACTGTATGTTTTCAAAATATTCTTTTCTTATTAATGTTTTATTGGGTTTTCTACATATTCAGTCCACTCACTTTCATAGATATAAGGAGTTCAAAAGCATAGGCAATATTTATCATACATTAATGTACATTTAAAACCAGCCCCAATTTTCCCACTTAAGCAGTGCATTCATTCTTTTATAATACCATTTTTCAATCACACTTATTTTTCTCACTTTCTGAAAAAAGATTGAAACTGGGGCAGGTCTTTTTCTGTCCATGATTCTATAATCAAAGAACAGGCTAAAAGCATTGCAATAAAACACTAAAACAGCATCTACATCTGGCCATTGGAGTTATGCTGAGATGTTTTGAGCTTCATAAAGGATCTAGTACTGTTTTGCATAATTTATGCGGCACTCTGAGCTTGCGAATGTTTGGTTTTGACCTACACTGGGTGCCTCCTTGTGTCGAGACAAAGCTATACTTCTCTGATGATCTCTAATGAGAGATAAACAGGAGTTGTTTTTATTCATTACAGGTTGGCTTGGATAGTATTTAACTAATCCAAAGCTGTAATACTGTGCCTGGACCGGTAGAAGACTTTTGTCATTTTTCAGCTGCTTAATGAACTGACAGATGTTTCATGATAGTCCAGCCTGAACTGCCAAGCCAGGGCCCCTCTGAGCGGAAACACAAACAACTCCAGACTGGTTTTTAGCTTTGCTGCGGCTCATCAGTGAGATTAGAAATGCACCATATGATCCAGTATCTCGAAATGATCGTCAGTATAGTATATAGTGAAAATACTGTACAGTGTCCAAGTGAGGTTAACACCCATGCAGGTGAGAGCTTGCAGTATTAGACATGTTAGACTCTCTTAGAGCATTAATAAATCATTTAAATTGCGTACGGTGTCCAGCAGAAATCTGAACAAGATGATTTTTATATTGTTGTAATACAACAATCTGCTCTTCTAATGGCTTATATTAAAGATGTAAAAGTAGAAGTGATATTACAATAAGATATTATAATATAGCTTCACCATGCACTGTTGCTCAAGATGTTAGTAGTAGCCTAATAGGAGTATGAATATTGTTCACGAGAAAAAGAAATCTTATTTTTGATGCTGTACTTTTTTATAGTATCTCGGCCAGCCACTATTTGCAAGAAAATTCCAGCAATGTATCAATCACCTGATTGAGTTTAAGAGCCAGGCCCATTAAGAGTTCTTAGTGCAGGACACATATAATTATTATTATTATTTAATTGCAAGCTACATGCTTCAGGGTGAGCTCAATGCTGTCCACAGTTTCCTTCTTAAGAACCCACCGTTCCAAGACGTTGGTCATAACTACAGCCACGTCGCCATATGCCATCACATACATACAAGTCATCTAACCCCACAGTCTCTAAACGTTACATGGATCCCTTGTCATGCTGTTTTCCTAATATGGATATTTACTATATCTGGGCACCTTTGTATCTTCTTTACATGGCTCATTGCAGCAATCAACACCCGAGTGTGATCAGTTACCTTTCCAAAGTGTCTAGCTTGACATTGCACCCTTTCTATGGAAAAATTGCCAGTGACGTTCTTGGTCAGTTTCACTCGGCTGGGCCCATTTTGAGGGTTGTGCCACCCTTTCTTATTTGTGAACGCGGCTGCTTTATGAATCAATCAACAGCACCCTCGAAGGGCCCCCGGTGCTGCTCGGGGAGGAAATGCACTTCATTAGGAGTAAAGAAGGAAGTTAGTCATCGGCGCGAAGACCAAAACATGCAGGATACAAGTGTTTATATGGCATTGTGTGTACAATAACATGAAAAATGATCTGTTCTTCCCACTTTTACTTTTTGGGACGGAGGATGCTGTCGAAGAAATTCAAAATGTAAATCACCTAAGGTAACAGAAGATGTGAAATGCCAAAAGGGGGTGATACCTAAAAAGCATTTTTGGTTGCATTTAATTCTCAAGCAGTCTACAGGTGAAAGGGATAGCTTGACAATCTGAGGACGAATGAAAACAGGAAACAGGTGTCTGGTGACGCGTGGTGGTCGGATTAGCGTTTATTCACTGAACGTGAGTTTAGTCAGAAGGCAGCTGTATCCTGCCCCTGATACGAGTCCTTCGAAACGCCGGAGCCAAAACAGCCACGTTCCACCAGATCCGGTCATTCTGCGTTTGGCCTCTTCAGTCTGTTTACGGAGTGAGTTTAGTGAGCTGCCATGCCCACTGTCTACTGTGTTTGTTTGTCAAAATGTCATTTCGAATTTACAGTCGCTGCTATTTGCAAGCAGTTGTTAATTTATTTCTCCTCTATTGTAACATTCAGTTTTTCGTGACTGAAGTCTGGTGTTATAAAATACGTCACACTTCAGGCCAACCTCGTAACCCAAGTGTCCACGCGCACCATAGACACAGTACCGAAGACTATCTCGCACAAGAAGTCACCCACTCCTCCCTCTGACGAGGGACACGTCCGTCCACGTTGTATCTGTCCTTATTTTTAACACTAGTTCAAGGCAGATATTCAGGTTCATGACTGGTCGTATTATTTCTGTGCATCAGGAATGTATTACAAGTGATTCGATTCCTTAGAGAAACGATTATGTTGAAAGAAGTGAACTCTGTGTTTCCTGTTTGCTGGGCTGTTTAATGCTCTACAGTGCGTTTTGCTGCAAGTGTAATGATTCTGCCATAACAGGAAAGGCATTTTGTTGGTAGCAACAGGAAAAAGCTATTTTTTTGCCATACAATGTTTAACAACATGGAGGTTGGTGTGGGGGGAGGTTGAATAGAAAATTAGAAACACAATCGCACGTTTTATTTGTGGTCATCTTTAAAAATAAAAGCGTGGTTCACTTCAAGTAAAAAAAAAATCAGTATTATATGATAATATATAATTATGGATTTTGCCGTTTCTTCCACTGATAAAAATATTTATTACCATTCAGTAATTTCCAAAAAGTAACAGTATTTTTTGTCATAGTCATGCTGAGACCGAAGTAATATATAAAGAACGAAACTTTAAATAATCCCGTCTAACATATGACCAGCCTTCTTTGAGAAGCAGAACTGTCTTTGTGTGTTGGATCTGTCAAAAATGCTACACCGAGTAATATCCAGTCTTTTAATAATAAACTGTAAATCGACTACTTAATTTCGTTGCGCGCACTGCATCGCATTTGGCGATGCAGCGCTCACAACGAAATTCGTTTTATTTATTTAAATGTTTACTTACCTGTATTCGGCCATAATCCGTGGTTTACTACCCCCCACCCTGCCCCTCCCCCACCCCACGTCACCGCCCGGCCGGCACTCCTACCACGGACCGCTACTGGACGGAACGGACTAAAGGAAGTAAATAAATAAATTAAACTATTTACCTTGCGCGCGCTGCATAGCCGAGTTGGCGATGCAGCGCGCGCAAGGTAAACAGTTTTATTTATTTATTTGCTTCCTTTAGTCCGTTCCGTCATATGTCCGAGTCCACTACCCCCCACCCTGTCCCTCCCCCGCCCGCCTCACCGCCCCGCAGCACTCCCTCTGCGAGCCGCCACTGGGAAAGACTATTTTCATTCACATTTACTGGCACAATAGACACTCAGATATGGGAAGATAATAAAAATGCCCATCCCTACAGATCTCTCCACTTCTCTCTCCCTCCAACCATGCCAGCTCAGGACCACAACTATACACACAATCTCAGAATGGACAACCCAGTGCAGTAACCAGCTAGCAGACTATATCATATGAAATCTCATAATGGCACCTGCAGAGCTGCCAAAAACTAACAGCATACTAAAAACCATAAAACTGCGTGTCTATCTGTTACACTTCATCATCCAACACACTGCTGCCCGCTGCGTCCGATGACACGATAACCGCACCTTAGTGGTCATCATGCATGACATGGAAATACTTCACACATAGGATCAAAACAAAAACAACATCCTTCCAACCCCACACCCTACATGGCGTAGCATGCTACTCATGTCGGCAAGCGCTTCAGCACCCCACATGGGGTAGTAAATGCTGAATTACAATGCAATACAATACAATGGCTACACGTAAGATGCTGGCCATTAAGCATGAAATGTCTTCTATCAGTCTCAGCGAGCAGCACTGCATTGAGATTCAGCCAAATTGGAAATTTCTTTTGATTTCTTTACTCTTTAAGCTCTGCTCATAGCCTTGTAGTGAAAGAGTCACAAGAAAACAATCTATTCAGATTAGCACATTAATTTGCATTTGAATACTACTAATTGTTTTTGGGACCACTGTATGCCACGAGAACCCAAATATTTGAGATAGCTACTCTAGTGAAGTTGACCATTAATACATCTGATGAAGCACTTGTTAATGGATGTTTTTCAGCATCGGCAACAACCATTTTTATTTCTTTTAGCCAATGCTTAGAAAGCCCTGTTGAACCATCGTGCAAATCTGGCAGGTGTTTTGATTCGGCAATCAGTAATGAGGAAGATATTGGGGGAAAAGAAGCAGGGGCCCACAGGACTAACCTGCTAGTCAGACTAATTAATGTCTCAGAGGAGCCTCCATTATGCCTATATGTAGAAACATAGAAGTGGCCCTGCAGGCTGTGCAGCCTGTGGGACCATGATATGGCCGCTAGTAAAACTAGTAGTTGTATTCCATTTCTGTGCTATGGGCTCCTTTCAGACACAGTAGCAAGAGTTTCATATCGCATTCTGAATTCTCACATATACACCTTCATGTGCTAACAGCAGTGTTGAAGCATCACCTTCCCCCAGGAACCCACTGATGAGTTCAGTGTGAAGGGCCAGTTTTTATGAGTTAGATCTGTTTCACAGTGACATAAGTGCCATAGAGTACACCAGTGGCGGCTCCTCTGCTAAGGTTGAGGAGCGTCGTCACACTGCTCTTAGAGCAGTGAAAAAGGGAAAAATAAAATGATAATAACAAGGTTATTATCATTTTATTTTTTGTTGCTGCAGGGAAGGGTTGGGCGGGGCGGGGCTGGTGGCTAAGGGAGGAGGAGTGATTTGGCACACTTAAGTGCGCATGACTTCTTGGCCGGTTGTCTTGGCCCGGGCAAACAGTCATGCGCACTTTGCATATTCTCATTACTGAAGGGAGTCACAGTTCCTAAGAAAGAGTAAGGAAGAAAGAAGAGTGCCGTTCTTTTTAGAAAAAAGGTAGGGGACAGTGTGTCCTTTTACTTGATGCCCTCACACACCCCGAAGGATGTCATGCTTCATTATGGGATGGTGCTCCTCGTCGGGCCGGCGCTGCAATGCACTATGGGTCCCCCGAAGGGTCACTTTGTCACAGATCTTTTTTAGTGATCTAGCCATATGGTTGTGTGTGGATCTGAGTATGGGTGGTGTGAAGTGCAGATGTTAAAAGATGGCTAGAGGGAAGTGAGGGTAGTACAGTTTAATAGAAAAAATCCCTGTCATCATTAAAAAACTGGAAGGTTGTGTGCTGCTCGAGGGTGATAATGGCCCTCAGTAGCTAGACGAGTGTGAAGTCCATTTAGGACGGGGGTAGGGTCGACATGTTTCGCGCAGTAGTGTGGTCTCAAGAGGAGATCCTTTGCGCTTCTTCAGGACCAGGATGGGAGTGAGGCAAGTGCTGGGGAGGTGGCCTAGTATAATTTAGTAGTGCTACTCATTGGACCCGTAGAATGATCCTATTCTAGAATGACAAAGTAACAAAGAGAAATGTATACAGTGAATGTAAAGAAACCCAACAAAGGGCATTGTCTCTAAGTAAAGCGAAGGTCCCCCATCGGTCGACCGTTAGCTCTCAATGCAACCCACAACTCCATCCACCCAATAATTCTTGCTGCAGGGTGAAAAGTGTGAGATAGTTAATAAACAGGTGGTTATAGGACGAACAAACAGATAGGTTAAAATACAGTTATTGATGTCAGATGGTACTGGTATTTCAAAACACACATTGCGAACATTGTGGCATGTTGCTCTCAAAAGCGTTGCATGGTAGGTGAAGAGAGCACGTTATAGTGCTCAAATGTTCAACTGGTGGTCGTGAACGTATTGAGGGTGAAGTTACGCAGTGGTTACCCATCGATGGTAAAAACCTCTCATGTCTCACAGATATTCATTGGCCTTGGGTTGATTGGGGACCCCATGAAGGGTTGGAGGTTGGTGTTCCCATGCACCATAGGGGCTACAGGGAGTTGTGTTGCACCCCTGAAATCAGTCTGCACAGCCTGGATCAGTTAAATAAACCGAATGGGGACATGGCATATCAGATGTTCAGGGCGTGATAATATAGCTCCTCTTGGTCACAGGTGGATAAACACCAATTGTATGTATTGTAGTGCCCACTCTACAGCAACCAAAGCTGGCGAATGGCATCTCAGACAGCCATGAGTGGTACAGTCAACAGTGGGCAGGGTGTGTCAAGTTGTCAATATGATGAATCAGCTGTGATCTCAAAAACAGGCTGCCTCCACTCAGGACACCAGCCCACAGCATGCAATGTAAGCAAACAGCTTAGTAGATAGACCAACATACTTATGTAACTCACGCTCCTACACAATAGAACCTTGGCAAAGCAAATGGGTCTGGAATATTTTTTTAGAAGTTTAATAGATTGTTGAGTTTATGTGTTGTGTGGATGGATGGCTGAATGTGAAAATGACTTGCTATGAGAAACTCAGTCATAACCCAACTCTTAGAACCAAGACAGAAGTAAAACAAGCATTTTGAAGATGGCTGGTCAAAGGATTACTAACAGGCAAAAATATCTATTGATTGATCACTCTCAAATAGGCAGGCTCAACCTATTGATCAAGATACACAAGAGGTGTCCCCTTTCCCGATTCCCCAAGAAGTCGTTTAATCTCAGGTATTGATTCTGTCTACTCGTGCCTTGGCGAATTCATTGCCTCACATCTCTAACTCTTCATGCTTGCCATGCCTTCCTACATACATGACACCAAGGCATCTTAAAGAAACTAAAAAATGTCCTGTGGAAAGATTAGATTTGGGGATCCATTGACAGAGTATATCCACTATAAAATTGGTCTGGAAGCTATCAAAAACACTTTGACAACTAGATCAGCATTTGCATGGACAACCAGCAAAATGATAATGGAAATGTAGTTTTTTTGCCTTCATTATAATGTGTTCGCTTTCAACAATGACATCTTCATTGAACTATGCAGAACAGCAATCGGATTCAAATGTACTCCACCGTATGCCTGTCTCCTTTTGGGACATTTTTTATGGAAATGCACTGTCGGATGATGAGTTCAGTTAATTTGCACCTCTTGCAATATATTTCAGCTTATTTCATTGATGATATTCTTCGTATTTAACAAGACACCTCGGAGCATCTCCAAAGATAAATTACATTAATGAACAATAATGAAATTAACATTAAATTAATATCACACATTTCCAAAGCACAAGTTGACCTCTTAGACCTTACAGTCTGCATAAGCAACAACAAACTCCAGCGAAATTCCATAGAAAACTGCTGTCAATTTAATCCGGCAAGCCAACGTTTGCAATTCCTCATCAGAACAAAATCCTAAAGGAGAAATTCTAATAACCATACATACCTGCAGTGCGGATAAAATCGTTATTGCCAAAAACAATGAATGACTGTAACGCTTCTCAGATCGAGGGGATGAGAGAAAAACTAGAAAAAACTATAGATAAAGTCAAAAGACGAATTGGATCAATCCTACTTTCAAACAGGACCCACAAAACAGACACAATAATGAGATTCGAAATCAGATTCCATGTAGGCCAACAGCACATAAGCAAATGCTTAAGAAAACGCTAGTATCTCCTAAAAACCAACCTGTCAGGAGACATCATAAGACACGCTTACCATTGCCTGTTGGTCTTGCATGATGCGCTACTCCAGGGCTCATGAGCACGCATGTCTTCAGGAGGTGTGAGGGATGGAAGTGCACACAGGGTTTAGGCTCTGCCTGGACAGAAGCTGCATGTCTTAGACTGACATGTTTTGTGATACACCTGAGTAAACACAAGAACAATTACATGTCCCATGAGGCCACAGGACTCTCCCTACACTTGACGAAGGTGCGGCCATCTTGAAGCACACAGCATAAGTTCCTCATGGTCTGTAGCATCCTTGATAGGCTGTTGTGATAGATGGATAGTTACTGCTGCAGGGACTTGTTGTTGAAATCCTCTTATCTTCCAAAAAACTTTATCGCACTTGTATGATTCTAAAAGTGTCATCCATTGGAATTACAAACTGTACAGCACTTGTTCATGTCACAAAAGTGATTCTTAGTATATGAGCTCTATTTGAGCTATTGCAAACGACAATGGAATTATACTAACAGACACGTATTCTTGATTGATATGCTGAGATCAAAGATAGTTCATACATATATGACCTGGGTTAGAAACTGCACATGCAATAATAAAAAATGCTTTGATGCTACAGCTATCCACTTGTCAGCTGGAACACAAACCAAGCCTGAAACTCGGTTCCTAATTCTGAAGGTAGCTTTCACTATTAAACACGCTTATTGTAATCCTGATGCAGTTATTATATCAAAACTAAATTGAATTTCAGCTCAGAAGAAAGGTTTATTTCAAACTGGAAATGAGACTGGAAATACTGAGAGTGTCAGTGGGTATATCACAGCCAACAGTTCAAGTTAAAACATCAATGTTTATACTGTAGTTACACTAAAGCTCGCTTTTCCTTATTTGATATCAGTGCTCTGGTACTGCAGATTACGCCTACATGTGCGACTGGTTTGAGGCGATATCCAGAGCCTCTGTTTCTCTCTTGCCCCATCCGCCTTTCCCTAGGGATACTACATAACTCCAGAGGAGTGTTGTGGAGCTGGCTGTGGTTTTGCTGAAGTGTAAAAAATATACTAGCTCCTGTTGGATTCAGTTTTCCAGGGTAGTGTGTCCTGAAAACACCCCTAACTTGACATACATCATATACAAAACCCTACAAATGAGATTTAGATGATCAAAGCACATAAAAGGTCTACATTGTCGATCATAATTTGCTGATCATAGACAAACATGAAAGACTTCTTTAGTAAATCTTCCATAACAATTTCATATGCAATCTTGGTGATAACAAGAGCAACAAAATTAAAATACAGAGATGGACTGGTGTACTGAATACACCAGTATTTGAATAGCAATAAAATCTTGATATCTAAAATATTGGTTGCCACTGTCAATAGTCTGTGTTGGAAAGCACCATCCAACCACTAAAAACTTGGATTCGGGGACATTAGCATAACATACACAAACAAACAAATCCAATATCTGAGCTCTTCTACACATGAACACCAACTACCATCTATTTTCTTTGGTTTAGACCACATGAAGATAAATGCAAGAGGTGAAGATCATACATTTCTTTTGCATTTCTTTTAATAAAGCAGAAAGGAAATTGGAGGGATTTTGCACCTTGACCTAGTCAAACATGGAATTATTAAGGATGTGAATATGTGCTATTGCCTCCAGTAGTTTGAAGTTGATTTATTGTTTGGCTTTACTTTTTGCCAATTTATTCATCCAGATGGAACATATCAATACCATGGCTGAATATATGAATGAAAACAGCAATGTTTGGAATGTCTAATTTGAACAGACTTTCTTTGCATACTTACTATGTATTATAAAAATGACTTGGTGCACATCAAGTAGTTTCAAAAAAGGAAACATATGATATACATTGAGGCATATTTATAAATGTTTTGTGTTGCCATTGTGCCATCCAAGTTAATGCAAGGGCACGCAAAACCTAGATGAGATTTTCCAAGTCACGTAAGACCACATTGCGTGGTCCTGCGGTGCTTGGTAAATCTGGAGCAAAGCAAGGCAGCACAAGTCACTGCCTTGCATTACTCTGCCCCAGGGAGACGTTTCATGGGTGGAGCATGGGCGTTCCCATGCATGGACCTATAGAGTTTGGTACATTCTCAGATATGCCATGAGTGGTAGACCTGGGAATGCGTCAAAATGCTACGCCTTCCCAGTGAAGGCCTAATGAGAAGAAATAGCTTAATTTCTCCTTATTCTTTCCTCTTTCTATGTATGCTGCATACTGCAGCACACGTAGAAAGAGGAAACAGCCTCAAAGAATTGTTTTTGTGCATGAAGGTGTCCCTTCCTGCACTTAAATAACCCTGCCTGCAAAGCAGGCACTCTTGTACCATGGTGGAAGAGTGCCTGCCAGCTTTGGAGCTAGGCAGGCAATAGTGCGTTAGTGCAAGGAAAGAGCAGGAATGCACCAAATCTTGATAGATTTGGCACATTCCTGCCCTCTCCCTTTCACGCAGCACAGTGCAGCAAGGTGTTTGTTGCATTGCGTTGTGTGAAAAAATTATAAATATGGCCCATAATATTTAACGCAGTCTCATAATAAAGTTGAATTTGTTGTGACCTGATGTTGCCACATCCTGCAGAGGCTAAATCCATGTAGTGGGCACTTTCACTATGTAAGTGCAATTTGTCTCGTTTTTTTTATATATGGATTTGGGGCATGTTGTCCTAGAATGTCGCTGGATCTTTTTAATGTACTGGTCGCCTGGGACCTACGTGGTCATATCCATTTCATACCTTATTATTCAGTGAGTATTTTCCAATGGGTGTTTTACACAGTATTTATGATGGATCCCCAAGCAGTAATTCGCCCTCTCAATTTATTAGAATATGGTTAAACTATACAATATGGGTGTTCTGCTCATTCCAAATTGTTAATTTGGAACTGCCATATTTGATTACAATAATAACTTTTCTGTGATCCAAAAAGGACATATTTACCTGTGATTTAAATTAAAATAATATGGTTTCTATATTTGTTCTAAGAACACCTGCTTTCTATGAATCACATGTACCGGCCTATTAAAATCATGTGCAGTAGTTAATATATATATATATATATATATATATATATATATATAATACATATATACATATGTATATATATATTATAAGCATGTGGCGTTACTTTAGGCTGCTTGTTTCCTTTCCTTAAAATAACAAATAATAATACTAATAACCTTTGCTCGTTTTGTCTTTCAGCTCTGCCCTGTGTGTCAAGCAGCAGTCATGTGTCAGAGGCAACAACACTGCAAGTGTTCGGCAAAGGAACTGTGCCTCGTGAAGTCCCTCCTCGTCGTCTTCTCGAGCTGTCTGACATTCTATGGCAGGAAATTCCTGGCAGTCCACAAAAGCCGTGTTCGGTGTGCAGGTGCCTAACAAGACGCGCAGCTGGCAGTGAAAGCTGGGCAGCTAAACGGAGGACCCTGGAAAATGAGCATCACAAGTAGCAGCCAGGACCATTGTTGGCAGGAAGTGGAGCTCGGCGCACAGGAAGTCAAGGATCTGCGCCATTTCAAAATGCTCTTAATGTTAAAGTAACACATTATGGTCGATTTACTGAAGCATCTTTGATGTTCAAGTCTTATTCGAGTACACACAGCGTCCTCTACTTAGATAAACAATTTATTTTATCACTCTGCTGTGCCAAAGGCTTATAGATATTACTCATGTATGAGCGTGAATTAATGTATGTTCTATTTTTTGGAATGACTGCCTTTTAGAATATGAAAGAGAGCTAGGTGCTAGAGGTGGGTTTTACAATGCTTGTTGTCTGTGGACAGAGGTCTTTGCCTGGGCCTGTACTCTGACAGACAGATGTTCCTTGACAGATTGTGCTACCTTCTGAACTGAGCATGCTCCAGGGAATAATGGCTGTGTTTATGCAAACAACAGGATGCTCTCCGTGTCAGACTAAGTTAACAGACTGTGCTTCTGTTCTGGGATTATTCAGTTTTGCGCTACACAAGGCATCACCTGTAATTTTTAGGTCGATCCTGGGCAGCGTATGCGCTGCTCTGCAAGGCATGCTGTATTGGAGTATGAACTTGAAACACCGCCCACTCTCTGCCCATATTTTTCATTGGCTTATGTCATTGTCCTTTGTAAATGCTGGCTTCTGATTCGTTAACAGGCTTGTTAGTCCCTCCTTAGTACCTCCTTGTCTTCATTTATAACCTCCCATGAGGACTGGCCCTTTTACTTCTGTTGTTACACAGTATGTCTTATTTAGTCTGTAAGCACTATTTTCTTTAATGAGTTTCTCCTACTGCAGACCCGACATGCGTTCCTGCAACATTCAGTGCACCATGCGAGCTTTCACTTTCCAAGCAGCCCGGGACAATGGCGGCCGCTTCTTTGAAATGCAATAGGTCTCGCATTTACAAGAGTTTGAGCTATTGGCATTGTAAATGACAATGCCTTTTATTTATGTGTTATTTATCAAAACAGATAAATAAAAGGCATTGTCATTTACAGCTTAAACTCTCGAAATGCGAAACCTATTGCATTGCAAATGCTTGTTCATCTCTGCTACAGATGCTGTTAATTGCATTTTCCGTTACTGGTCTTCTATTCACTTAATATAATAACACTATAATTATTATTTTCAGTTGCTTGTCATGGTGTTTTTTTGTTTTATTTTTTATTAAAAATAGACAAGAACAGTAATTTTGCAAACATATTAAAGATCAAGGATATTCACTTTCTAATTATTCTTTTTTCAAAATATTACCACAAAATGTGGTTCATTAGTTTTGGAAAAAAAGAAATAAACATGGTTAAAAAATATATTATTTTAAACATAGCAACATTAACCGTACAAACACATAAAACTATATACAAACTAAATATAAAGGCCAAATTCACAAATGCATTTTATATGGATTTGCCGCCACAAATCACAGTTTTGAAGAGCTCTCATTGCACCAATACTGATGATGCTGTTCCCCTATGTTCAAGGAAATAAGCCCTTATCGCTTTCCCAATATCTTGCTTTAAGACCTGTCTTCAAAGGCTTCTACTCTCAGGGGCATATTTTCAATATAATGACGCAGCGCTGCAAGCCATCTTGCTGCGCCGAGCTTCGTCATTAGGAAAGTGCAGGGATGTGTTGTATTTACAACAATACGGACCATCCCTGTGCTTTCCTCTGCACTGGCGCACAATTTGCTGCTCCAGGTATCCACCACCCTCAGAGCTCTATCCATCCCATAAGTGCCTACACCACCTTAGTAACGGGTGCATCCAGTAGCGGGTTGTAATTTGTCTAGACATATGTCAGGAATGCAATTAAAATCACCTCCACTAACCAAGGGGTAATGCCACACCTGAGTCGATTATCCCAAGAGTAAGTCCAGGAAGCTCCTTTGATCAGCATTGGGTGCATAGATGTAAACCAAAGTTATGTCCCTGCCATCCAGTTGCTGACCAAAGATACTGAACCTCCTCTCTGCATCTTTAAATTCAGGGGTAACCTAGAATGGATTCCTAGGTCTAATCCAGATAAGTACCCTATGGGCACAAGCAGAGAGCTAGCAAAATAGACCTGACCTATCCACGTTTTTTGTAGTGCCCTTCCTTTTATGAGCATTAAATGAGTTTCCTGGAAAAACACTCTTTGGGTTTCCTGCCTCTTTAAGTAGGCCTGCACTTTGTACCTTTTGGACATATTGCTAAACCCCTGTACATTCCAGGTGACTAGCTTAACTCTTTGGCCATTTTTAGCCATGATAATACAAATTTGACCCTTCCTCCGCACATCGCTTTCATGACAACCCGCAATCCCACAGAGTCATCTCAGATGCCTCCCATAGTTGCCAGCCCACTTGACTGGAAGCACTCTAAATGAGAAATGTGTGCACAAATACATGAATAAATGAAATGCAATGGGGGCCACATAAGCAGAAAACGCAAAGCATGCGTCAGCAACTCACGCAAGGGACATTGTTTGTGGCTTGCAATGGGGCTTGTCATATCGTATAGCCTACATGAAACATGAAATAGGCCCTAAAGGATTGGATCAAAAAGACTCATTGTCAGAAGGAAGAGCGGCAGAACATCCATTCTAATCTGCGAAGCCCAATGTGAGTACATACCTTTGAAACTGGAACTAAATAATTCTCTGGAACATTATGGTCTCGAACGTAGGAGCAATCCTGGGGTACAGCCAAAGAAAGGAATTACACAAGCATGAGTAACTTGTTAAATTTGGAGGGGGTTTCCTACCTTTTCATGACATATTTCATGGAATGGGCTGAGAAATTAGCCTTTGTTTCAGGGCCCAGTTACAGCACTTTAGTAAAAACCCTTGCAGGTTGCTCGATGGCACACTGGCAGTGTGGCCACTTGAGCTTGGTGTAGACATCTATCTGAGATGCGTATACGTAGCGTGTCATGATTTGTGTGCGTGCATCAGTCATGTCAATATAGTCTCATGGGATGTGTAGTCCGGATCGATGAAGTGTCTACGCTTATCATGTTGCTACATGAAAAACATTTTTTCACAAAAAAGGAGTAACTTAGGAGCGTGTATGTGTAGTATGTGGGGGCATGTGTCCGTGGCTTTATCTTAGGCTGTCCCTTGAAATTTATCAGTGCCTTTTACGTACACCATTGTATGCTTTATGCAAACTGTAGCTCAGAAGGAAACAATGTTGGCGCAAGGAGCATAAATGTTAAGTTCTGGAAATTGTTTTTTGAAGAGAAGCTACTGTGGAGGGAATCATTAAAAAGATGCCTGATCCTCTATGTGCTTCTGAAAGGCAATGTGTTGATGTTACAAGTGAAGGCTGCTAGGGAAAATTTATTTACAAAATGTTTTATTAAAATACAAATGTGCTGAATCTAGGTATATATATATATATATATATATATATATATATATATATATATATATATATATAAAATATATATATATATATATATATATATATATATATATATATATATCACAAAATAACCACACTTAGAACCTGTAGGCCTGTAACCTAATAGAAAGGCCTGGATTTTCTTTAAGTTGACATATGTAAAATGCCATGTTTTAACGTAAAGGCCCATTGAATGCTGAAATGCTTATTTTTCATTTTAAACGACAGCTTGTGCAAGATGTCTTTCTTCTCTTTGCTGCAGATGTTGCAACTTTGAAAGACACTGTTTATTAGTTAATCAATCAATCAATCAATCAATCAGGTTTTGTAGAGCGTGGCTAATCACCTGCGAGAATATCCAGGAGCAAATAAAACAACAATAAATACATGTTGTTGTATTAGACAACTGATAGTGTGGTTCACACCATAGAACATGTAGACGACAGGGAGGATTCATGGAAAGAAGGTATTACAAACAAGAAAGGATGTGACAGCAACATTCAAGGACACATGGTTGAACGAAAAGTGTACTCTGTTGAGAAGATGTGAAGTAGACCTGTTCCCAGGAGTGTGCTGAAGTCCAATTGGTTGACACACAGAAGAAAGAAAATAAATGTTTCAATTGAGAAATTGTGTGTTTATATTAGTTTGTGTTCCTAGTTAACCCCTTCGATGCGCGTGACGAGCTCAGCTCGTCATGCTGCGCGGTAGCGCTGTGCGCATGACGAGCTGAGTTCGTCACGACCGCACCCGCGATCGGAATGTCCAGCACACGAGCGGAATTCCGATCGCGGTCAAGGGGTTAAACAGATTCAGGTGGATGAGATACAGATGCTATTCTTCCATCTTTTGATGCTGAGCAGACTGATACCTTTTTTCGTTGACTCTCTGAGAGGAGATTCTGTACTGAGGTTTCTGGGCATCTCTTTATGAGAGGTCTCAGTTATTTTTTGATCTGTTGCTATTTGAGCTAAGAATAGTTTCTAGCTTATTCTGCAGAAGGTTTATGTTTATTTTTATTTCTCTTGACAGAACTCTTTATGGGCTCTGCACTGACACCTACAAACCCTTTCTCATTTATGTCAACTTTAGCTTAGAATAGGGACATTTCTTAATGGAACACACTTGTTATGTTTAACTTGTTAATGCATATTTTTTTGCTGAATTGATTCATTTTTCTACTCATTTTTTGATCCATTGATTGATTAACTTTACTGATGTTTATTGATGAAAATACCTAAATAAAGGAATGAATTGCAAAAAGAGATAAAATAAAACCCTTTAACTCAACTAAACTCTCTTTATTGACTGAACTAAAAATAATGACAATTGATATGATTAATGTTGAGATTTAAGTGACGAACTGAACCCTGTGTGCCATCAAGGTCATATGTCATGTATTTCAAAAATCTCAATGAATTCTGTGTTGATGGTATCGACTTTCAGGATCTCTGTTTAACAATGGATGTTCACGGTTTCCTGCTCTGGGGTTCTTCTGGATGATGTTGAGGAATGTCCATCTTAGTTTGTTTTCCATATGAGATACTTCAGTAAAATGTTTCACAAGAGGAGCAGTTGTTGTTTTGCTGTGAATTCTGGATTTGAGCTGTCCAGTTGTTTTTTTCTGATTTCCCAGTTGGTTTGGCCTATGAAAAGTCTATTGCAAGGAGATTTGATACCATAAACAACATTCTTAATTTTTCAGTTTGAGAAGCTCTGGTGTACGGCCTTTTTATCCATGTAATAAAACTCTTCTCCTATGGTCTGTTGACAAGCAGAACATTCACCACACTTATGGTGCCCTTGTATCGGCTGCCATTTTCAGAGGTCCCTTATTGTTTTGTAAGCATAGGAGTTGGGTTCAGTAGATGATCTAATTATATGTTCTTTAATATTCTGTTATTTTTTTGGGAGTGCTAAAATTGGTCTTTTTAGGTAGCAGAGTCAGAAAGTGCGAAACGTTTCATTTGCACATTTTCTAATATAGGGATAGTTTCCCTTTCCCTATTTTACCAACTTGTTTGATGTTGAATTTGAAAGACAATGATGATTAACAGTTTGAAATGTTGATTTAAATTGTTTCCATTTCTTACTGTATGATGAAATCTTGAAATATTTGCCTGATATATATGCTTTCAATTTTCATTACATAAAAACACTGGCTAGTTCAACAAGTGTATGATGAGGGACATGATTCTTTTTATGATACATATGGATTGGTTCATTTGTTGGCAAATAAGTTTCGATTTAAACGAGGCCATCACTTAGGGTGTATCAGTTGATAATTTTGGGTCTAGCCTCTACTTGCTTTACAAGAACCCATCCCCCTTTTGACTTACATTGGTATCCTAGGGTCCATCCCACTAAGGCTCTGCAAACTAGACAAAGTACCCTATTTCCACTCTTGACTCAATAACATATTTTAATCTAACAGTAAAACAAAATACTACACAGCTCAGTGGAGTTCTCAGTTGGAATCTTATTTGCGATCTTCAGTTAGGTGCTACACTCCTTTCGGTGCCTTCTACCCGCTATCCATGTATCCTATTGTGTCCAGCTCCCAGTGTATAGCATGGATATAGACACTGATTAGGCACACGGGTAGTTCTCAAAATGGCCCCATTGTCTAGAGGTAGAGAACAGTTCTAATAGCTCTCTCTAATCTGAGTGCACCTGGCAGGAGTCTTACGTTTGTGGCCCTGCTTTTACCTGATCCCTGCAGGTGCAGTTCCAGTAGAATGTGTGAATTCATTCAGAGAGATAGTGAGGCACTTGTGCCTTCGCGGGCCATAGTAGAAACCTCATTTGGAACTTGGATGGTGGCCAAAGTCAGTGCAGGATGCTCACACAGTTGCACTCATCTTTGGCAGGAGCAGCCTCCCATACCCAGGTGCTGATGAGCTCTTTGATATGACCAGTTCGACCTCTGGGCCAATCAGGGCTTCAGTATCTGCAGTGATGAGGGATCTCCAACTGCGACTTTGTCAGCATCAGACTCTCAGGCACACAGCAGGATGCTGAGCAACCCAATGACGCTTGGCAAATAGAACAGAGGTGGAGGTTACCTTTTAAGACTTGATTCAATACATCTCTTTATAACGAATCTTACATTTCTTCAGAATGACTGTATTATGGGACTGTGAGAAATTGGGTTGTTGGTTGAGGGGGGTCAAACTCTACTCAAGCAACAGCCACAATTCCTGTCAGGGTGAACCACAAAAGTCACTAAATTAATCTGTGCTTAAACCTCTGGCTGCTTTGCACAAAACAGTAATAAAGTGAAAACAAAACAAAAGAAAAATCCCACACCAATTTAGGAAAATAGATTGCATTTAAATAAATAATTTGACACCAAAACAACAACAATCCAATCAGCAGAACGGGAGTTATGAATTGTTAAAGTTTAAAGTAAAAAATAGCTCCTAAATGATCAAAGTGACAACCACGGACATCTAGTCTTGTAAGACCGGGGAAAAGTCGAAAGGTATGGCCAACCGCGATAAAGCACGGTTCGGATACACAAAGTGGTTAGGGCCCAGTCTCGGCTTACCTTCAGACTTGGAAGATTTTTTGAAGAAAAATGTCGCAGCAGGCGGTGTCCAAGGAGGAGGCGGCATCGTTGGGGAGCTGCTGGACCAAGTTACGCTGAAAATGTCTTAATTCAAACTATTCTCTTTTCTGAAAGTCAAAAACCTTCACTGGGAGAAAGCTGCAGGCTGTAGACTAGGAGGCCTCCACAAGGGCAGATATCCCTTCTGTGAGGAGCCACTGAACAGGTTTTGCTGCTGTGGAGAAGTACATGGAGGGAGCTGCTGTGAAGTCAGGCTGACCGGCGATGCACCATGGGCGGGTTGGCAAGCAGATAGGTCTCAGTCTCCTCTCAGTTCTTAGAGACCTTTGGCCAGAAACGTTTCAAAGTCCCAAGGTTTGGATTTTGGCTATCTGGGCATCTTTAGCACCACTTCCAAATGTCCAGGACTGGAGGGGCACTACTTGTAGTGTCAGGACTCAATTGGGCTGGGTCCATATGTGGGCTCAAAGTGATTGGAGCCTTTTCTGTCCTTGAGGTTCTCATCAGAAGGCCAGCCAATTAGCCTTTGGAGTCACTCTGGCAGTCTTGGGTTCAAGCAGGAAAGCAGGAGGTCAGTCCTCTGAGGGCACAAGGTAGACCTCAGGCAGTAGGGCAGTCCTCTTGGTACAACAGGGCAGTCCTCTGAGAGTCCTCCCGTATGTGCAGAAGTGAACTGAAGAGTGGGTCTGGGGGTCCTACTTTTGTACCTGGTGCCAGCTTTGAAGTGGAAGAAACTTCTAGAGTTTTTCCCCCCTGCAGAAGTGTCTGGAATTTCCTGCCTCCCTGTCCTGTGCCCCGTCTCTGTAGTCACAATAGGCTAGTGTGAAGTTTTTTGTGTGTGAGCTGAGGCCGTGTCTTTGAGGTGCAAGTAGGTCTGTGCAGAGCTCCGTCCCCCCATCCTGGTTGGATGGCCCATCCTGCCAATACCCAGTGCCTCCATTGTGTGGCTGTCTGGGAAGAATACACAAAGGACAACTACATCTAGTCATGTGACCCAGGAAACAGGCTGGAGGCACAAATGGTTAGGACAAGATGTGGCATTTTCAGAATTGTGGCTTACAATCCAACTTTACCATTAAAGAGGGTTTTAAATTACAATTCTTTAGACACCAAACTTGACATCCCTACGTGCTCCCAATTAGGAGCTAGCACTTATTAAATGTAGTAAGGTAATCCAATGTTTTCCTATGGGCGAGGTAGGCCTCACAGTAGTGAAAAATGAATTTGTGAGTTTTTCACTACCAGGGCATGTAAAACTTAAGAGTAAAGGTCCCACTTTCTAAATAAAATGCATCCTGCCCTATGAGCTGTTTAGGGCCTACCAAGGGGTAACATATAAAAAAGGGAGTTTTAGGCCTGTCAATGGGTTTATTTTGCCAAGTCAAATTGGCAGTTTAAAACTGCTCACAGGCTGCAATGGCAAGCCTGGGACATGTTTTAAAGGGCTACTTAAGTGGGTGGCACAATAAGTGCTGCAGCATCACTAGTAGCATTTAATTTACTAGCCCTGGGTATATGGTATACCACCTTACTAGTGACTTGTAAGTAAATTAAATATGCCAATCTGGTGTAAGCCAATTTTACCATGTTTTAAAGAGTGAGCACAAGGCCAACAAGAACAAATTCAGTAAAACAGGATTGAAGAAGGCAAAAGGTTTAGGGTAGATGAACCTAAGGCTGACAGGTCTAAGAAGTACATTCCACAAACACATTGAGATCATCTGTTCTTGATTAACGATGTCACAAAAGCGTCAAAGTGTACTTGCCATAAGTCTACCAGCTGGTGGTTCAGCAAGCATCCCTCCCAAACTGCATGAGGTGGCAGCTTCTTTAGAACATCTGCATGACACAGTAGTTCATACCACTTTGCGATCTCCTTTTTGTAACTTCATGCTCTGAAGACTTATCTCAATGTCCAATGGTTCCTTTAGTTCACACTTGTGCACTGTTATCCACAATGACAGTTGGATTTATTTAAATTTGTAAAGCATTCCATTCGTTTTTTAATTCACATAATCTCAAAATTGTATTTTGTTCCCTTCTAGCAGATCACTCCATTTTTCTATCCGAGTTTCTTTAAGTGGAAAACACAATGTGTCCCTGAAGCATTTTGGCGTTTCAGGGGAGTTCCATAAATGGGCAAATGCTGAGTAATATGGTATCACCAAGCAAACTCGAATTTAAACTAGAGAGAGAGGCTGCTAGTTGCAAAATATTTAGCTGTACTTTCTAAAAGAGTTTGGGGTGTCCAAACTTATAAAGGCACCCCGAGTTAATTCTGTATGTCTCTATAATTACCTTAAGCATCAGGCCTTTATTGGACTCAATAGAAATATATGAGTGATCTTGAGGAGTTAAATTGAAATGCTCTACAATATAGCTGAATGTCAGGTAGCTGCACCCCTCTCTTTGATTTTTTTCTGGAGTTTCTTCCAGGCAATCCTTGCTCTCTTAGAGGCCCATATGAAAGTATTTACATTTCTTTGTATTTTATGGATGTATTTATTTCCAATTCTAAAGGAAAACGGTTAAACAAAAAGGTAATTTTATGGAGGTACCCATTTTAATAAGAATAGCCCTACCATAGACAGTCAAAGGTAGATTCTGACCTTTTGTGAGCATTTTATTTAGCTCTTGTGTTACTTTCTTTAAGTTGTTCTTGGGTATTAAGTCAATCTTGTGATTTATCAAAATACTTTTTTATTTTTAGTGTTAACAAAATATTTATTAACTGCATAAAAAAGTGCTGTAGAAGCAACAGATGGTCTTGGCTTCTCAAACAACTTCATTTTTCACAGATTACAATCTCAGTTCACCTCAGAAGTCTCTTAAAATCTCTAATGGTCAAAGAGTTTATTTTATTTCTGTTTCCTCACACATAACTTTGCAAGAATATCTTTTGCTAATCTTTCTCTACAAGATTTTCTGCACTCTGTCTCGATGTTGAGCCCAGTAGAATTTTTTTTTAAATTTGTTTTTATTGATAACATTGCATTATATCACATCATGTACATTTGTTGTATACATGTTTACATTGCGGCATCCCACATGACGATGTACTGCTTCCTCCACTCACATAGTGGATTGCTATATACTACAATGCACTTAAAAGTTTTATAATAATCATAGAGCATAAACAGAAAAACATGAAAAACATGAAACCCCCTCATTCTCCCCGGAAGCAATCGGCGGCATTATTACTTGTTATACGGGCGTTCAGATCGGCTGGCATGACTAGTTTAAGGTGTGTGTGAGAGGGCCGTTAGCATTTACTGTGTTGAGTACCAGCGAAGTGTGGGTGGGTGGCTGTGTAGGCGCAATTTCATCATTGCTCTGGGTTGTTATCATGGACACTTCTGTTAGCATCTGTCCCCATTCTGTCAAATCTCTCTCGGCGTTCTCGTCCACTCTTACTGTCCTAAGGCGACATTCTTCCGTCACACCCCACTCACGCACATCATCTTTCCATTTATCCAACGTGGGGGCGCGGGGAGGATCCAATGTATCGCGATCCGGCTTTTTGCCAGAACCAGGCCCAACATTGCAAACCTATGCCGTATCTGTGTCCCTTTCTTCGGTGCTGGGTGTATGCCAAATAAGCACTGCTTAATGGAGACTTCTAGACGCACCGCTGTTGCAGTGCGAAGGGTCTGTACAACCTGATTCCAGTACAATTGCAGGCGTATGCAGTTCCAGGTCATATGTAAAAAAGTGGCAGGGTCTGTGCCGCATCGTGGACAGGAGGAAGTGAACCCTGGAGTGAACGGTGCTCGATGCTGTGGGGTTAAATATGTGCGATGCAAGTAATAGAATTGGATGAGCTTAAACCTAGCATTACTTGTTGCTTCAGCCACCTGTGCTAGGGCTCTTTTCCACTCCCCATCTGTCAATGGGATAGGCAAGTCCTCATCCCATTTCCCCCCGACTGCTGATAAGTCGGCCACACGGTCTTCCTTTAGTGCTTTGTATATGCGCAAAATCAGGCCCCTAAGAGAGCCTGGATCCAGCAGTGTCATTGACGTGCGCGACTTCTGCCGCTCCTCCGGAAATGTGGTCCATATCTCACGAACCGTACGCGAAACCTTTGCGTACTGCAGGAAGTGTCCTGCTGGTACCTGGAACCAGTCTTGTGCCTCCTCAAAGGTCAGAAAGGCTCCATTCTGGTACAGATCTCCCACCAGCTCACATCCTCCCTCGTACCACTTTGAGATGTCCATGGTTGCCTGAATACTCTGAAATCCCTGTAACCACCAAAGGGGCAGTGCACCAGCATATGGTGCCTTGCGGAGAATTAATGTGACTGCCTGCTCCCAAGCTTCATCCACTTGTCATACTATGTGGGGACAGTCTTTTGGGACCCTCGATCCCATCATAAGGAACCTCTGCAGCTGTGGTTCATGATTTCAGTCCCCCAGTAACTCTTTATCCACTGTGTGTTCTTCCATGCACCACTGTGCTGCATACTGCTGCAAACCTGCTATGTAGTATAATCTGAGATCAGGCAATCCTAGGCCTCCAGCGTTCATTTCCAGCTTCAGCGTTTCTAGCTTGACTCTACTCCGTCCCCCAGCCCACACCAGCGAGATCACGAGGATGTTTATTGCATCAAACGTGGACTTTGGAATTCTACAGAAGGAATTCTGAAGGACATATAGGCAGCGGGGCAACACCACCATTTTTGATATGGCCACTCTCCCCATGACCGATAGTGGAAGCTTGTTCCAAAATTGTATTGACGCTTTTAGTCCTGTGAGAACTTTACCCATATTAAGCTCGAAATGGGCCTCTGGCTGGTGAGCTACCTGAATGCCCAGGTATCTGAAATGATCGCATTCCCAGTCCAGTTCTACCTCAGGAAGGTCCTAGGGGGTCTCCCCCGTGAGGACTCCTAGCAGGAATAGTATTGTTTTCTGGGGATTAATTCGGAGGCCAGAAGCTGCATCGAAAGAGTTCAATACCTCCAAGAGCACCAGAATCGCCTCTTCTGGCTGTCTAATATAGAGGAGCACGTCCTCCGCATACAGGGAGACCACGTGCGTATGGCCATCTACTACTATACCCCATGGTGCCATATCTCACCGCTAAGGGATCCATTGCTAGTGCGAAAAGTAGTGGGGATAGTGGGCATCCCTGTCGCGTGCCCCTTTCGATCCGTATAGTCTCTGACACTTGACCCCCATTCCGCACTCGGGCTCTCGTTGGTAATAGAGCTGTTTAACCCACGCAACATATTCCCCGCCAAAACCCATTCTACGTAGTACCTCCCAGAGATATTCCCACCGCAGCATATCGAAGGCCTTTTCGATATCCAAGGTGACCACCGCCGCACGGAGTTCGCTATCGGCCACTGAATGGAGGACATGAGATAACCGCCGTAAGTTCATATGTGTTCCTCTCCCAGGTATGAACCCACACTGATCTTCATGTACCAATGAGGCCACTACTCTTCTCAATCTCGTGGCCAAGACCTTAGCCAGTAATTTGGCATCCACTCCCTACATGGACAAAGGTCTGTACGCGGCTGGGTCTTCTATATTTCCACTGGGCTTGGGTAGCATGATTATCTGTGCCTCCCTCATAGATTGCGGCAGCCATCCAGCCTTTTTCGCCTCCTGTAGGGTTTCCAGCAGGCGTGGGAGCAAAATATCTGCGTATGTCTGATAGAATTCCACTGGGATCCCATCCAGGCCTGGTGAATTAAAACGAGCCATACCCTGTAATGCTTCCTGCAATTCCCCTAGTTGGAGTGTTGCCTCCAATTCCTCCCTCTGTTCTTCTGTGAGGCATGGGAGGGGACATCCGAGAGATATCCCCCCCTCTACTGGCAACTCAGCACCAGGGACCTCACGGTAAATTTCAGCTAGATGATTAAATAATACAGTGGTGACACCAGTATGGGTGGTGGCCATGATGACTCCATCTGGGCTACGCAACGTCAATATAAACGGGGGTGGACGTTCCCGCTTTAGCAACCACGACAATAGTCTTCCAGCTCTATCACCCTCCCTGTGTATTAATTGTTGATTTTCCTCGACGGACCAGACAGTCCAATCTATCACAGACCTCCCCAACTCGGCGCTGTGCCTGCAGGAGTGAGTGATTGGGGTGTACTGATGCCCCCTCTTCACGTTGAAGCCCGGCCAATCCATCCTCTGCCTGTCAGTTCCAGCTCTAGTCGCCTTCTGGTGCCCCCCCACTCTGGACAAGCAGTCCCCTCTAGTAACCACTTTGAAAGCATCCCATTCTATACTCCTGGTCCAAGTAGTTGACCAGTTCATGGCGAAGTAACCTACAATGACCTCCCTGAGTTCCTCTCTGAATACCAAGTTACGTAGTGTGGCCGGTTGTAATCGCCACAATGGAACCCTCGGCCTAATTCTCTCAGGTCCACACTCCAACAACACCGGAGAATGGTCCGACAAAAAACGGCCCAACACTTCAGTCTTCATTACCACACTGCATGCCTCCCGAGAGAGCAGGAAACAATCGAGTCTACTATACGCCTCGCGGGCCGGTGTGTAACATGTATAACCTCGTTCACCTACATGTGTTTCGCGCCAGATGTCTACACAGTGGAGCCTGCTCATCGCCTCACCCAAGGCAGTTGTCATGTGTGATTTAGTGTGTTGTTTCAGCGGGCGCCTGTCCAATAAGCCGTCGAGCACACAATTAAAATCGCCTGCCCATAGCAATGGCATCCCAATGTATGGGAGAAGCAGGCTCTCTATTCTGTTGAAAAACTCACCGTCATCTGTGTTCGGGGCATAAACATTCACCAGGCACACCTCTACACCATCGAGTTCACCATGCACTATGACGTATCTGCCCTCCACATCCGCCTCGTATTTACGTACTTTAAACGGGACCAGTGGGGCCTCTCATATGGCCAGCCCCCTAGCATAGGTAGAGTATGTAGATGCGAACAGCTGCCCTCTCCACTTATGGAGTTTCTGTGTCTCGATGTCCAGCAGGTGTGTCTCCTGTAGCATAGCTACCTGAATGCCCTGTCGCCGCAGATATGCTTGTACTCTATAGCGTTTCACAAACGAGTTTAACCCCCTCACACTCCATGTTATAATTTTGTATTGTCCCATATCCTTCAACCCATGCTTGCCCTATCTATTATGTGTATGATCCGCGCAATGCCACCATCGCTGCCGGCGAGGCTCGTGAACGGAATAATTTAAACAAGTGTCCACCCCCCGGGTAGATTCTGTAATAACAAAACGTGCATCCCCATATAATCCCCAATTCCAAACCCCCAATCCCTACCCTTGAACATTATCAACAAGCAAACGTCATTGGTTCTGCCGTGGAAACTCCATAACAAGAACAGCAACACACTTGCACTCCTCACACACTTCATACCTCTCAGTCTACCAACACGCACTCCACATTCAGTCATCCAGTATGTACCTTCTGCCGGGCCAGGGACCGCACACTTCCCAGACTCACTATGTGTCTGTCAGCTGTGCCTCCCTGACCATGGTCGTCACACACACCCACTCTTAGCGCTATCAACTCTGCCCTCTCTTATGGGGCAGCTAAACTATGGAACTCGCTGCCGAGCAAAATTAGGCTACAAGGAAGCAGCCCCCTGTTTAGGAGAATGCTTAAAACTTGGCTGTTCTCGACTAAGCGAAGTTAATCAGGTTCACTCTGCAAAGTCACCAAGATTCATTATTCTCAGCGCCAAGACGTCTCGGCATTCGTAGAGCTCTATAAATGCTTCACTCACTCACTCACTCACACCTGTTACCATTCAGGAAACATGATAAGCCAATTAAGAAGTAAGGCTAGCAAAGAATAGTAGCAAAAAGACAAAGTAGGAAACAACAATGTAGAAAGAGTTGAAAAGAAAATGAAAAGAGGACGGGGCATTGTCCGCCCGTCTAATACCGATGCCCTTCCGAGTCCATTCCTCCATCTATAACACGACACAGTTCATTGTTCAGCAAGGATGCTATTGTCTATGGCACGGCTTCTGCAAATCGTTTTGTTAACTCCATCCTCTCGCGGCCGCCGCCTCCGTCCACAAGCCTCTTAGGATCCTCCCAGCTGTGGAGTGTCCTCAACAATATCACCTGTGCTCGCCTCAGAACCCGTGGCTGTTACTACCTCCACTAGCGCTTTGGCGGCCTCTCGTTCTGCCTGTTGTGTCACTTGATCCATCCCGGGAGACCTCCTGCCCGCGCTACTAGAATCTGTTTGTTCCAAATCCAGGGATCCATCCCCTCGTACCACCACTTGTTGCGTTGATCTGGAAATGTTCTTGGATTTTCTATTACAGCTATTGCTCTTTCCCCTTTTGGAATTAGTTGAGGGTCTCCCCACCTCTCTCCACCTAGGCAGTGTCCTCTTGTCTCCATGGACCTCTAGCCAGTCCCAGACCGCCTCCGGGGCTGTGAAAAAGTGGGCCCGATCATCGTGGAGAACCTTCAGCTTAGCCGGATAAAGGAGCATGTATTGGAGGTTCATGGCACCTAGCTTTTGTTTCACCCCAATAAAGGACGCTCTCTGCTGCTGAACCAAACGGTTGTAGTCTGGGAATATGTGGATTTTTTGGTTCCCGAAGGCAGGGTCTCCATCACGCCTGGCCGCTTTGAGGATACAATCCCGGTCTCTGAAATTTAAGATCTTGGCTATTAGTGTCCTGGGTTGGGCACCTGGTGGCGCCAAAAGCGCCCGGTGTGCCTACTCCACAATAAAAATTGATGAGAGTTCGGCTGTGGGGAATACCTTCTTGATCGACCTTTCCAGGAGAAGTTCCGGCTCTTTCCCCTCTACTCCCTCCGGAAATACCACAAAGCGCAGATTACACCTGCGGAAGCACCCCTCTGCATCCTCGGCCTGGTGTTCCAGGGACACCGTCTTGTGTGAGAGTTCGGTTAGTGTTGCCTTTAGTGTGGTGAATTCCTTCTGCAGCTCACCAACCGCTTGTTCTGTGGCCAGCGAGCGATCCGCGACAGTGCGGAGGTCAGCCCAACGTCCAGCGAGACCGCATCTATTTTTGCCTGGACAGTTGCACTGGAAGCCTTAATCGGCACGAGGATATGGGCCCCCCTGGGCTCTGGCTGTGCCGCGCCGCCCCCGCCAACTCCGTCAGTGGCGGATCCGGTTTCGGTGCACCCCCTGGGCCGTGTAGTGATCCATTTTCATCTGTTGTACCGTTCTCTGGGGTCTGTCCTTGCCCATGGTGCAACCTACCACCGGACCCCACCGCGCTTATTTGTGCAGTGGTCAGGGAACCGTGCCGCATCCCAGTGGACACTGTGAAATGTCGGTTATTCCGTCGCAGCAGCACTCAGGCAGGTGCGATCAGGTTCCAGGGAGCTCCCTGATGTGGTCGTCTCGACTATTCGTTTTTAGGTCTTTCTTTATTATTTCGTACCTCCCCCCTCCGACCTCATCTCCAAACAATCTTAGTGCGCCGGGGGCACCCCAGTCCCCGCAGGAGGCGAGCAGGACCAGGGGTCACTTCCGCTTCGCTGCTGTCTCCGCACCCCTAATTCCTGGGTGCCTTTATAGTTGCTGTTCAGCCGGACACCAATGGGGCCCACCCCGCCCACTTCTGTGAGCCTCACCACCGTGGGCCAGGTAAGTAAGGATCCCTCCACTTCAGCGCGCCCAGTCCTCAGACACTTTCTCTAGTTTATTCATTTGTTTTCCTGTTTAATTGTTGCCCTTTCTTGTTTGCTTTTTTCTGCCCCTGGCCCTCACGCCACCACCAGCAAAAGCAGCAGAGTCACCGGGGGGGGGGCGGACCCCTATGTCTATGGGCCTAAACGGAGGCCAGCCACCGCAGTCTCCACTCTGTATTTTTAGAGGCCGTTTGCGTCCCCCCGCTCCGTCAGGGGTACCAGTGCACTGCACCCGCTTTAGGCACGAGCGACTCCTGCAAGTTCTGCACGGATGGGTCCCGCCCAGGTGCAGAGATCCAGCGTCAGGGCCGCATTCTCAGCCACTCCTCTTCTGCCCGGCGCACACTGCTGCTGCCCACCGCCGCAGGCCCAAACTCCTCACCTCAGGTGTCCAGGATCGGATGTCGGGTCCGGGCATAGTCCTCTATTCACAGGAGCTCCTGCCCCATGCCGCCACACAATCATCCACAGGGGGGGTCAACTCCCCACCCCCGCACACTCCGACACTACCAGGACACCTCGGGCCCAACTCCTCAGCCCAGGCCGGCTCCCTCGAATGTGTTTACTCCCGCAGTACGACAGTGCCGCAGCCACGATCACTGTCTTCTTCAGGGCTCACTCCAGCGAGGCACCGACACGAAGCCCGCAGGCCCCGGCTCTTTCTCACCTCTCACTGCCGGCAACAGCCAGCATCTGCCTCCCAGTGAGGGGCCGGGGCTTTGCCCCCGTCCGCGGCTCCTCCACTCACAGGTCATGCCAGGCCCCGGCTTCACCCACCAGGCCAGGCCCGCCCGCAGCGCCGCTCCTCACGAGGGCAAACTCCAAAGCCGGGGGGCACACGCAAGTCTTTTGGCCTCTATTCTTTTAGGTCATCAATGGGCAGGAAGTCGATGGCAGCTTCAGCACTCGGGCGGGCACCTCGATTATCACAGGGTCCTCCCGGCTTACTCCGCATCGAGGCAGCGCAGGCCCAGCCCGCACAAGGTCCGGGTTCAGGGCAACGAGAATGCCCGCAGCCCCCAGTTTATGGCTCCCGACCTCCCCAGCAATGGGAGCTATTGATCCAATGTCATACGGGCTCGGAAGGGCAGGATTATTAAGGATAAGTTCACGGGCGGGCTGCGGAGCTCTCTAGGCAGCGTCTGCTCCGGCCGCCATCTTGGCCACGCCCCCCTTTTATCAAAATGCTTAAATATCTCAGCTGTTTTTTCATAAGTTTATTATGAAAGCTTCATTCCAAACCATAATTTCTGTCTTGTCTTTGTTAATTGTATATCCTGATAGGGCTCCTAGTTCCTGTGCAGGACATCATTAGGGTTTGTGGTGTAGATCATTAGGTTTGTAAAGTAAAGTCCTAGTTTTTTAGTAAATCCCTTTAGCTCAAAGGGATATATGACAGTGTTGTCTCACTCATTGGGCATGGGGTTCTATATTAAAATTGTGAAAGGAGTGAAGACAAGGGACATCTCTAACAAACTCCTCTTCTGATAGGTAGACTTCCTATAAAAGTCCTGTTAACAAGATTTTTTGCTGCAGAGTTTGTGCAAAGAACTCTAAGTGCTTCTATAAAAGCAATCAGAATTCAGAAATCTAATGAGCCCCCCGTACCGGAGTGCCTGCATTGTCACCACCCCCACACCTCCGGTTCCCTATACCTGCGATTGTGGGATTGCCCTGTGGTGAGGAGATACTGGGAGGGGATCAATGACAGGATGGGGCAGGTGCTGGGATTCAGGCTGGAGCTCAACCCCAAAGTTATATTGCTGGGGATCATGGACGAAATGGGGGGGATTTGCGCCACACGCACCCTCCTGGCTGTGGCATACCTGGTAGACAAAAAGAACCTGGTCCGCCATTGGAGAGACAATTCTCCCCTCCCTTTTATGAGTGGGGGAGGAGAATGGACTACTGTGCTGTCATGGAAAAGCTGGTGTGCAAGGCACATGGGGTCTTCCACAAGTATGAACATATATGGGCACCTTGGAGGGGTAGTGATGTTGGGTCTGAATAAATGTTCACCTGGTGAGTTGAAGGGGTCAAATGGGTCAGCAAAGACCACTGATTTTCGTTCTCCTGCCTGTTTCTACATGCCCCCTTACGGAGCTCGGAGGGCACTCTTGTGGCTGTGCATTGTAGTTGCTTCCCTGGAACACTGACAAAGTACTGCTGTGTATCTTTTCTATAAAAAAAAAAATGTCTGTGCCATGGCTATGCTGCTGGGGCTGTAAACGTGATAGCGTCATTGGTCTTTGTTTTTTTTTCTTTTATTGTGTTGAGAATCGATCAAATATGTTATAAAAAATAATTCAGAAATCTACATAGGCAGGACCACAGGCATTGCCAATACACCTGGTCAAATCATTTAGCTGCATCGAAGGCGAGTATTATGACGGGAACCTTGCATGTGGTTGCCAAGTTGATAGATCCGATTAGGAGGTAGACTAGATCCTGCAGTTGCTGAGCCTGTACAAAACCCTGCTGGTCTTGGTGATTGACTTTGCCCATTATTTCCCCAATTCTCCTAGCTAAGAAACCAACAAATATCTTATATTCCGCGGTTAGCAAGGACATTGGCCAGTAGGATTCACAAATTTTGGGGCTTTTGCTTGGTTTTAAAATTGCTACTATTGTGGCGTCTGCCAAAAGGCAAGGGGGGGAGATTTCACCATTGATCAAGATGCAGTGAGAGAGAGAGGCTTCATCGTTTACCATATCTCTTTAGCCACCTCCTTTCATATTTCTCTTGTATTCTGTCTGGCCCTGTTGCCTTACCTTTCTTTATCTTAGCTAGGACACTGAGGGGCTTATTTACAAGCCCCTTGCGCCACTTTTCCCATGTTAAAAATGATGCAAAATTGGCGCAAGAGGCTTGTAAATAAGCCCCTGTGTATTTTTTCTTCAGTTATCTCTTGAATTAGTGTCGCCCTGAGATCAATAGACAGTGATAGAAGCTGGGTAGAGTCTAAACATTTTTCAATGTTTTGTCTATTTGGTGACAAAGTTTCACTGTAAAGATTATGGCAAAACATTTAAAAGGTGTTCCAAATTTCATCTAATGGTGTTACTTCCTAGATATCTGGATCCCCCTGGATACTTTTGATGTCATTGTGTGTGGCCTGGAATTTTGCTTTCCATACTAATAACATTTCCACCTTCTCTCTGAACTTAAAATTCTACAAAATACTAGCTTCTCATTTCTCACATTGCTTTCTCTTGCATATCAACCTGCTCTTTTGCTTATAGCTATCAAATTCATAGTTAAGCTTAGCATTTTCACTGACTTTGTTGGGGGTCACGCAATGTGGTTTCAAGCCTTTCCATTTCATTGTCAGAAGCTCCTCTTCCCTCTTTACTTTCCTATTGCATTCCTTTCATCATTTGATAATTACTCCTCTTATAAATGCCTTGTATATGTGCCACACTATTTTATCTTCGTAGCTGGCCACATTTAAATCCATGAACTCCAATGTTTTGGTCTGTAATACCTGTGTAAAATCAACACACTCTCCTGTGTCCAGTTTCTAGTTAATTAACTCCCTGTTACTCCTAATTGTAGCCAGCCTATTTTGTGGTTTCATAATGCTACTGGGATATATTTGGCCTGATTGACTTGTCTTAGGCATCTATGGTCCAAAAAGCAATATTCTAATCTTGACCTGTGCCCATATTATTTGCTATAAAAGAGTACATCATTTGTTCTCCAATCTTCCCTCACCATATGTTTCTTAGTCCTAAGTCTTCTATATTGTTTTTCAGACATTCAGTCATCATGGAAAGTTTGCCAAATTGGTTAGTGAAGTGAGTGTGAAGTGGAGCAGTGACGCGACTGAGGTGAGTGATGGGAGTGTGATGGGTAGCAATAGTGATACAGTGGTGAGTGATGTGAGAGTGATTAATAGCAAAGATGAGGTTGTGGTGATGATGTTAGCATATGATGGCTAACAATGTGAGACTGATGAGTAAGGTGATGGATAACAATTGGGAGACTTTGATGAGTGATGTGAGAGTGTGATGGTTGGTGATGGCGAAACTGGTAAGTGAAATGAATGTGGTCAGCAGTGGCATTGAGACTAGTGAGTCATGTGCGATTTTGAGCTGTAGCGCTAGTGAGATTGATAACTGAAATGAGTGCAAGAGTAGCAAGGCCGTGGTGAGTGATATCTGAGTGTGGTGGGTAATGATGAATCTTTGGTGAGTGATTTGAGAGAGTGGTGGGTAGCAATGGGCAGACTGTAATACGTGATGTGACTGTGATGGGTAGATACGGTGAGACTGTGGTGAGAGTGCAGTGGCTAGCATTGGCAAGACTGTTGTGAGTGATACATGATTGTCGCAGGTAGTGATGGTGATGTAAAAGTGTGATGTAGAAGTGGTGAGACTGTGTTGATTACTGTGCTAGTGTGATAAGCCATGATGGTAAGAATGAGGGCCATGACCAATAATGAACCAGGTGTAATTGTGTGAGGGGCAACAGTCATGAGTATGTGGTGAATGATGAGAGCATGATGGGTAGCGATGGTGAGACTGGTGATTTAAGTGAAAGTGTGATATGTAGCAAAAGTCAGGCTATGATAAGTTGTGTAGGAGTGTGATGGGTAGAGATGGTGAGTGATGTGAGAGTGTGATGCTTAGCAAACATCAGGCTATGGTGAGTGATGTAAGAGTGGGATGGGTAGGGATGGTGGGACTCGTGAGTGATGTGAGTGTGTGATGGACTGAAATAATAAGCCTGTGGTGAGTAATGTAAGTGCATGATGGGTAGTAACGGTAAGCTGTAGTGAGTGGTGTGAGAGTATGATGGATGGTAATAGTCAGATTGGTGAGTGATGAGGAAGTATAATGTGTAGCAATAGTGAGGCTGTAGTGAGTGATGTAAGAGTGTGATGAATAGCGATAGTAAGACGGTGAGTTATGTTGGACCATGGCAAATAATTTGAGAGTGTGATACATCGCTTGATGAGGCTGTTGACTGAGGTGAAAATGTGAGGTGCAACAATGGCAAGTCTTTGCTGAGACTCTTCTGGGTGAGACTATGGTGAAAGTAAGAAAATGCCCCTTTTTGTGCTGTCACCCCTATGCACCCTGCACCCTGGAGCACTGCTTTCCAGTACCCAGTGTATGTGCTCAGAAGGGCTGGGTCTGGTGGCTTAGTGAACTAATGGGTCCACTGTAGGGACCTGTGTGTGGCCTCATGGTCACAGGTTCAAATCCCAGCAGGTCCACTCAGCCTTTCATCCTGCTGAGGTCAATAAAATGAGTACCATTGATTTGGGTAACTATAAACATCTGTTATTCAGTGCCAAGATACCCTTCTGGGTGAACGTGTGCTTTGCAAATACACATGTTATGTTGTTATCCTTAAAGCATGTATTAAATAGGGGTGGACGGAACACGTGGAGTTTCACTACATGGAAATTCACGGAGTTACATAAAAATTCCACAAGATTCCACAGAGTACCGCCAACGGGCAGAAAATATGCAGCTCGCTCTGCAATTAAGCGCCGGTAGCGCAAGAAGCCTTGAAAAATCAGCACAAATGGCACCATACGTTGCGCAAGACTGTGTGGTTATTCAAGTTTATTTTACTGCCGCTTGAGTGGAAAATCTACTCGAGTGGCAGCAAATCTACGCAGACGGCAGCCCTCTGACTGTAACTGCCTGTGAATGCCAGTGACCGCCCACTTTAGGAAATCACGGTAGGGGGCGCCAAATCTTGCTTGCGCTCACCAGCTCGCATTTTCCGGAGCCTTGCGGTAGAAAAATTCCAACACATTGGCGAATGGCAGAATTTGGCCAGAACTCTGTGTTAAAGAGTAACGCAGAGCAACCAAAATATCACAAATTCAATGGCTGAGGCACAGTGACAGGATGGACTAGGTATGGAGAGTGCGATACATATCAGTGCAGGTAGGGCAGCTGGGAAGGTTGCAGGAACTTGGTTAACTTGAAACGGACAAAGGTGAAGCCTGCCCATTCATAGTTAATGAAAGGGAAGACCTGAGGAAAGGAAAGTTGTTGTTCCCCAGGCCCACATTAGCCAGGATGACTTTGAACCCATTGGAAGGGATGCTAGCCCCAGAACCAGTTTGAAATGGACACAGGGTAGTTGACTGCTCTTTCTCCTGTCCACACCTCTGGGTGGACACGAGGGCTGTACACAAGAGTGAAAGGGTCCCCCATCTTGGAATTTAGGAGTAAAGTGCACTGTAGGATTGTTTGCAGAAGGGCAAACAGGAACTGCTAAAAAGGTGGTTAGGTTTACCACAGAGGAAATTGTCCCCATTAGTTAGGGTGTGTCCAGAAGTCATCCACACCTACTGGCTACTTAACTATACAAAAATATACCTCGACACCAGCTCCTCAGGGCACTTTCTGGACCTGTGGAAAAACAGAAGAAAAAGTGCACCTGTTGTTTGAAATCTGTCAGAAGACCTGAAGGGCTGGGTCTGTGATCAAAGAAAGGAACGCCAAGGGTCAATTAGCTCCTGTGTGTCTACAGTGACACAGCAGGCTGCAGGAGGCCTTTTTGCTGAAGTTAGAACCTGACCAGTTGCACCTAGACTGGACTGGACATGCTGGTGGCCTCAGCTGAAGTAAAGTCTGACCTCTAAGTTCTGTCCTCGAGGTCCTGGGACCTTTGGCTGTGCCCAGCTGTACATCTCCAAAAATCTTTGAAAAGTTGTTACCTCTGGAGGACTGGGAACAACCACCCAAGTCAATCTGACCAGGGCTCGACCAAATCTTGACCTCTGCGGATGGAGATTTCAAGTTGGACCTCCTCTGAGCTTTTTATCGTTCAAAAATCCTGCTCAGGAGACCATTGCGGGAAGCATATCTGACTTTGGTGCGACCTTGCCAGATAAAGCATACCTCCTTACACCTCTGGAGGATTCTGAATTTCAAAAAAGAATCTGAATGAATATACCTTGACCAGAAAAAGGTGCGAAAAGTATCCACTAACCACAAGTGACGGAGGACCGTATTCCACCGGCACCAAGGGGTAAGAGAGGTATTACAAGGAAGTGGATACACCCTCCTGAGTTAACTACAGTAAACGTAAAGTAGCCAGAACTATCAAGCTCAAAATTAGACTTACATGGCGTGCCCCGCTCGAACGCGGGAAAGGAGGCAACTCCTTTTTGTTAATTAACCCTCACACACCCTATTGGTGTCAGGCTTCATCATAGGGTTCACCCTGACTCCTAAAGGTCAGGGAGGGCTCGACCGTATTTCAGGGAGCGCTTAGAAGATGTAGGCCAGGGGGTCTAAAGATAAAAATCCTACCGCGTTCCCCAGGTCTCCCTTTATTCGCGGGGACATAGCGGATATTAAAATTAAATATGTACAATGGGTCGTTTGGAAGTAATGGTCCTATGACCCTAAGGATGTGCCAACATGTTTCAGCCCTTGTTTTATTGCCTGTTTGGTCCTGGGCTTTCTTCAGGGCAAAACAAATTTCCCTCCCTGGTATTAAATAAGGAATGTACCTATATATTTTTATTTGACGGAACAGAAAGCTGTTCCCTCGTGAAAAGTGTATGGAGGGATACTTATCTCTCCCACCAGAAAGAACGCAAAAATTCCGCCTGTAATGAAAAAATGAAAGGAAACAAAACAGACAATTTTTTCATTTCATTACATCTCATTTTACATAAATATGCACTCCCATTGTGCTCGGTGTGCTTTCATTCCTTTCACTCTGTGATCTGTGACCATGTGAATGAGCTATTGTTGGGTATACTTGACCCCAGACTGCCACTCGCAGTATGCGTCCAGTGCTCGTATTCAATTCTACTCATAAACCGTGAGCACCTATTCACCGTTAAAAACAGAAACAAACTCCAGTATTCCACCTCCACTATATGATTGTCTTAGTGGAACCATATACATCTGCAACATGAATCACTCCACTCTTCATTGTACTGCCCATCATCTTTTTTGCCAAAGATATATCGGGATATACCCTTACCCGATTGTGGTGGAAAAAACGATTCTCATAGAGATCAGGAAGGGGTAGCCTTATAGTCAAACGCTGTGGGTTCCTGCACACGCACTGCTAGGACTACAGTTCCTACAAGGATCATGGGAATTGTGTTTTTTTGGTAAGATGGACACCGTATTAAAGATGACGGTGCCATTTGTCACTCAAGGAACGACTCTATCCCCAAGAGGTCCAAACAAGACGACTAATTGTCATGGTCCTGACCTACAAATACACTCACATGGATGAATACATACATCATCCCAACACACATGTACCTAAAGGAGATATTTACTCACACCTATATTTCTAATGGAGCTGGGCTCTGAGGGTGATAGATTCAAACCTTGATCATCATATCGTTTGTGAAAATGGGTATCTGGGTCCTTATGTATCATCACTGCGATGATGTTATTCTGTGTTCTTTGTATATGGACCACACATTTAGCAAGATAAAAGGACAGGCATGTACATGTTATTTGATAGCTCGTGTCCTCTTACCTTCAGCTTAGTACATTCCATGGGATAGAGTCATTCAACCCTTGATGGTCAGTTTTGAGTTTATAGACTCAACGTTGTTCCTTTTCCTACAACCTTTTTGAGACGTTGCGTCCATCCTTTACTCTTTCAATAATGGTCCATTCCAGGTCGCTATCCATGTGGCCTTTCTCTACAAAGTGGGCTGTCAGTTTTGTTGCTGTGATGGCTCGTCTGATAGTACTTCTTTGTTCCCCAATCCGCAATTTGACTTTTCTGGTCGTCATTCCGATGTATCTGGATTTACACGAGCAGGTGATCATGTAAAGTGCATTGGAAATATTGCAATTCGTGTGATCTCTCTGTTCCCAATCGTATCTCATGCCTAGGTTGATACTCGTAGTATGTTTGGTAAAAGGACATACTACACAGGGTCCACATGGGAAGTGTCCTTTTACCTGTGGTTGGTTCCACAGTGTGAGTTGTGTTTCTCGTTTGGGATCCCAACTATCCGTGTGGATGAGGGTGTTCCTTATGCTCTTGTTTCGTTTGAATGAGAACATAGGTTTCTCGAATGTTATTTTATTTGAAGTCAGGATACGCCAGTTTTTGTTAATGATCTTTTTATGTTGTTAGAAGATGAATTGTAAGTAGTACCGCATATGGGCGTCTTAGTTTCTGCTTTGGTGTTTGTTTCCAACAGAGCGTCATGTGGTGTATTCCACGATCTTTTTCGTGCTTGTTCAATCACTTTTTTGGGGTATGATTTCTCTTTTAACTTTTTTGTCAGTTTTTCAGCTTCCTCGTTGTAATTCTCCAAGTCAGAACAGTTTCTCCGTATCCTCAGCTATCGTCCAACGTGAAGGTTTTCTCTTAGAGATTGAGGATGTGCACTGTCAAATTGCAACAAACCGTTGCGGTAGGCGGATTTTGTGTACAGCGTACTCTCCAATTTCCCATTTCTAGCCAGGATATTAATGTCCAGAAATGAAACCATTGTGTTATTGGAGGCCATTGTGAATTTAAGAAAGGGATCCAAGTTGTTGATCCATAATCCAAATTTGACTGTGCTTTCTTGATCTCCATGCCAAATGATGATGATGTCGTCAATGTATCTCAGCCATTTCCGAACCCTCACAGTGAAAGGGTTGTTGGACCAGATGTGTCCATCCTCCAGGTGGCTCATGTATAAACATGCAATACTAGGGGCAAATGTACTGCCCATGGAGGTACCATGTACTTGCAGGTATAGTTGGTCCTCAAACCTGAAGAAGTTCTCCGTAAGGGCAATGCGCATTCGGTCCATAATGAATGTAATCAGGGCTTCCCAAGGCCAATCCTGTTTGTGCAGTGTTGTTTCAATGACCCTTAGTCTTTCCTCTTGTGGGATGCTTGTATACAGTGCTTCAACATCTAGACAAATCATTGTTTCATTGAGGGGGTCATAGTCCACTTCAGCTAAGATGTTTAGTAAGTGTTATGTGTCCCTAACGTATGACCTGATCTCAGTAACGAGGGGGTGGAGGAACCAATCAGCGTACTTCGAAAGAGGTTCCAGGACAGACCCAATCCCAGAAACGATGGGTCTTCCAGGAGGGGGAACTCTTCCCTTATGTATTTTAGGAATGGTATAGAACAACAGTATTCTAGGTTCTTCAGTATTAAGGAAATCCCTTTTGTTCTTGGTAATCCAATTCCTGTCCAGTGCTTTTGAGGTAATGGCGGAGATGGTCTTCTGTAGTCGGGGGGTGGGATCTCTCTGTATTTTTTTGTAATTTCTCTCATCCGAGAGGAGGGACATGCATGCTGCTCTGTATGCGTCCATCTGTTGTATTACGATCGCTCCACCTTTATCGGCTGGTTTGATGATCAAGTTTTTCCATTTGGCTAAGGATTCAAGGGCCTCTCTTTCCTTTTTGCTCAGATTGCTGAAGGAATTCTGTTTGGGTTAGAGTAATTCAATCTCTTTGGTAACTGCCTCTTCAAACGCCATGACTTCAGGAGGCATAAGGGATGGTGGTGGGCAGAACGTTGATTTCTGTCACAGAGATGTATATCCAGTGTCTTTTTCTTGTTGTGGTTGTCCCTCAAAAAAGGTTTTCACCTGGATTTTCCGGAAGGATTCGCTCAATTCGCAGCGGGTCTTGAACTTGTCAATATGGGTAGTAGGGACAAATCCCAGGCCTTTGCTGAGTATTTCTTCTTCTTCCTTGGTCTGTACCACATCAGTGAGGTTCACTACAAGGTCTACCTTGAGCTTGGACCTGCCTGCTGGTCCTTCGTCTGACTTCTTGTGTTTATCACTCGTGTGTCGTCTTCCCATTGGACTCTTCTGTTCTGTATCCAGCCAATGAGAGGACTTCTGTTCTGTATCCAGCCAATGAGAGGACTTCTCTGGAAATAAAATTTTAACTTTTTCCACTCTGAGATTTTTCTGCCAAAACCAAAAGCTACTGTGGGACCTTGTCCAATGGTTTTTCGAGAGGACTTCATCAGATACAGTCGGCAACATTAGCCTGCTGGAGGTTTTCGACTTCCATTTTAGAGACCAAGTCAGGAGGTGAAATCTTTGACTGGGATGTACCTGCTTGGTGTATCTGATCTGTGCTTCATCACGGTCCGATTCAAATTATGCCTAGGTCCAGGTCACACATCAATAGTACCTTCTGTTGGCACTTTACTTTTTCTTGGTGCCTTTTCTCTTATCTCTTATAAAATTCAAATTGATGGTTACCTTGTTAAATTTTTTGTCATTTTGTTTATTACATTTCTTCTCTATTTTTAGACATTGGAGTAGGATTTGTATTGCATTCTGTTTTTGACTGTTTAACAGTTTTGGTAATTATAGATGTGTTACCATTCTCACAAAGTTAAGCCTGTCTGCTCTGTGCCATAGCTACCAGGGGTAGAGCTCAGGTTTAAATTGTTAAAACCTTGGCCTGGATCCGACAGTTTATGGACTTTATTACTTGTGATGGACTGCCATCTATCACAATTAATAATTCACTTCTTACAGTGAATAATCTGAGACTGCAATGGATACTGATAGTGATACTGTGGTGGGTCGTGATATTGTGAAGTGTATCTATGTTGAGTTTTGTCTGAGGTTGCTATGGGTAGGAAAGGCGAGACTGTGATATGTGATGTGAGATTTTGATGAGTAGTGATGGTGAAAGTGGCGAGTGCAGTGATAGTGTGATGGATTGCAGTTTTAAAGCTGTGGTGACTGATATAAGTGTGTGATAGGTATTATGGTGAGGCTGGTGAGTGATGTGAGAGTGTGCTAAGTAATGATAAACTCGTGACTGCTGAGTGATATGAGTCTGGAAATTTTTCCGAAGAGTTTTTGAGTAATTTTGATGGTTTAGAGAGTGATAAAGAGTCTTACAGAATACTATCCATGTACTGATCAAATTCAAGAAGCATGTTTTAAAAACCTCTTCAGTCTATTATGATAAAGATTAGTAGTTTGAAGGGAAACCTGGAAAGGGATTCATATGTGAATTTTTAAAAATTTACTACCCAGGGCATTCAAATAGAAGGTTTACATATTTTGTATGAAATTCAAACTTAGAACTGTAATGTGTTTCCGCCCACGTTGTCTGTTTTACCGTCAGCGCTACCTTTTAGTAGAGATCTGTACTCCTAAAACACAGAAAATATCAATTGGAGAGCTTAAATTTCAATTAAAAACATTGAGAGGAACAAACTTGTCCGTGAAGGCACCGGGGCAGAAAACCTAACTGTGAAAGAAGACTAGAAAAACAAGAACAAAGGCATGCAGACAAAATAGGATGCCTGGGATTTACATGTCCACGCCCCTTAATCAGCATAAACACTCCCCTTTTCTCACCCGAGCATGTGCAGGAAGCACTATGCGTCAATGGTCCTTTATCTGGACGAACACTTGTAAATATCCTGAGGTACCTGCAGAGGGCGCTGGGCTACCACCACAACCTTGCTGTTATGTTGTTATGCAGAGTGTGAGACAGGGAGAATGCTTTACTTTCAGGAAGTTTTCGATATTGTGAAACTTCCTTCCAATTCCTCGTTCCTAGTCTTTGCTTTCACTATTGGAGTCCTGCTCAGGAGAAAGGCTTCCCATTGTCAAAGTCTAAACATTTTTATAAAGAGACATAACCTAAGTACTTCTGTTTTTGCAGGGAGTGGCCATAAAGGAGCAAGTCAAGGACAGTTCCCTCAGGGGCATCTAACTAAGTCTACAGTGATGGGAGTGTCTCCATCCTCCGAGAAGAAGAGAGGAATGCAACCACTGGAATGAGATGGGAGAATTGCAGAAATGCAGATTACAGATAATTAATCAGAAAATGACTTCATCATTCTCTTCTACGACATTACATGAGGAAATACCTAAACATTATTCATCCAGTCTCATTCCGTACACCAACATGAAGATGCACACCACATCATGAACTGCTTCTCACACTCCTCTGGCAATGACACATGAAACAACAATGGACAACACGGGCAGTAGTCTCTTATCACCAGCCTCCTACCAGTAATGAGCGGCAGTCCCGTGTAGCAGTGCAATGTATGTCAGACAAGGCAGGCAGCCTCATCCACCTCACCCCTGGAAGCAGTCACATTCTGGCAGAAGTGAGCTGGATAAATCTACCTGCACTCTGGCATGGGCCAGAGAAAACAACATTTTCATCCACCTGCACAGGGCAACCGAGGAGGATTCAAGAACGTTGTGCTCCACTCTAGAACAATTGTGCAAGTCGTGATAACTCAAGAATGACGTCCGACCGGTGATGTAGAAATATCATCTCGGACGAAGGACTGGGAAAGAAAAGAGAAACCGTCATTTGGAAAAACGAGAAAAATTGCTGTAGAAGCATTGATCAGACGATAGGTCTGGAGCTCATTTTGAGTCCAGACCAAAATATTTTCCGAAAAAGCCCCTGGATGTGAAAAAATGAAAAATGGATTACTTCCTGTATACAGTGGCGGCTCGCCGAGGGAGTACTGCGAGGCGGTGGGGCGGGGGAGGGGCAGGGTGGGGGGGGGTAGTGAACTCGGACATACGACGGACAGAACTCAGAGGGAGTTCTGTCCGTCGTAAGTCCACAACACCCCACCCTTCCCCTCCCCCACCCCACCGCCCGGCAGCACTCCCTCGGCGAGCCACCACAGCCTGTATATAATACATCTATGATATAAAGAGTTTAATAGGTTGCTTTTGAGAAGTAGAATAAGCCCTCGTGCATTTCTATGCAAACCCTCCGCAGGGAGGTGGAATGATACAGCAAATAGCCAATAGTATGTGGTGAGAGAGAGTGAAATACTCCTCTAGGAGAATCAAAAGTCCACTCTATGTTTTAAAATTGGTAACAAGAAGGGCCAGGTTTATCAAAATGTGACGCAATGCAACGCGGCAAGACAACTTGTTGCGCTGCGTGACAGGGCGAGAGCAGGAATGCATCGTATCTACTAAGAAATGATGCATTCCTGCTCTCTCCCTGCACTGGAGCACTGAGTGCTGCCCAGTGCCAATGGAGACAGCCTTGCACCATGGTGCACAGGTGCCTGAATTAAAGGTGTCCCTTTGTGCACAAAAACTATCTTTAGATGCATTTTCCTCTTTCTGCATGTACTGCACAGAGCACACGTAGAAAGAGGAAATAACGAGGAAAAATGAAGATATTTCTCCTCGTTACGCCTTCGTTGGAAAGGCATACCATTTCGATGCAATCCCAAGTTTACTACCCTAAGTAAATCTGGGATTATGTCAAAATCCATGGCTGGATGCATGGGAACGCCTATGCACCACTCATGGAATGCCTTCCCAATGCAGGGTACCACAAGGCAGCAATTTGTGCTACCTTGCATTACTCTGGCCTTACTAAGCTACGCAGAGCCACTCAAGGTGGCCTTGCATGACTTAGTAAATCTCACTGAAGCTCTTGCGGTGCCTTGAGGCGCCTTACCTGATTCAATGGCTTAGTAAATCAGACCCCAAGTCTTTAAGACAGCTGCGCAAGCTGGACTTAATAAACCATGGGTCACTACATAGGCAAAGTGAAAACAGAGGAAGAGTGGGAGAGGTGCCTTTCATGGCCAGTCAATAAAAGAGGTGGAACTTAAAAAAAATGTATGTTTTGACACCGAAACCAAAGCTATTTGAGGCAGTGTTCCAGGTGGCAAGGGTCAAATTTAGGAATTGTAGCTTCTGATCCTGTCTAACCTTAATTGACCAGACGCGGCCGGCACAGGTAACCGCAGTGGGGTGGGGGTGGGGCGTGGCGGGTGAGGGTGAGTGGACAAATGACTAGATAGTGAAAGTAAAATAAAAAATAAAAAAATCACTTACCTTGCGCTCACTGCATCGCCGACGTGCCTTTAATTGACATCCATTTGTTAATGACATCCATGTGTTATTAACCAGTGTTATTAAATGGCTTGGACAAGGTAGAAGTATACAAGCAATGGGTTAGTATTCAGTGAATATTTCATTAATTCCTCTTCAGCTTTTGATGTCCTAGTATTTTTGTATATCTGCAATGTGTGACTGTAGTGTAGGACTTTGAACCTGAAAATATTCAGCAAAGTAATATGTCATCAGAACGTGCTACCTGTGGGTCAGCTAGAAAGCAAAGTTCCTTCCGTGGTGCGAAGGCAGGCATTTCCTTATCTTAATTAGTACCTTCATGTTCCTTATATGTCTTATCAAAAGCAACAGGAAGCAGACACGAGCAGGAGAACAAACAATAGATGAATGAAATGCCTGCCCCCCTGGGTAGTAGTGTAGCAGAAGTTATTTCATTTATCCCTGGGTCACCTGACTCGAGATCCAGCGCGCCCGCGGGAAGAAATGCAAAGAATGCAGGACATATAGACCAGTACCTAAAATAGAACATCCAGTTGCGCAAAGAATGTGATAGTAAAATTCAGAGTTTGTTTACCTCATTTTGCAAGACATTCTGGCTATTGATCCTCAATATTAGATTTTTTTAAAATTAGCTTTAAGACAATGGAATGGCCAGTGAATATTAAAAAAGGAGCCTGCATAAGGGAAGATGAAGACATGAGCTGCTACATTCCCTTAGCGGTTCCATAACTACTTTGAAGAGTCTGGCTAAAATGCAATCCTGTGAGAAACCACAATAGGTGAGCGTGGGTGAGTGCTTTGAGTCATCCATTTTGATAAATTGTGAGCATCCACCTGGCAAACCATTTTAGGCCGTTGCCCCTGAGACCCAAGCTATTTTCTAGGGTGTCAAGCAGGATATCATGTCCAATGGGATAGAATGCTGCTGACAACCATTTCAAGCTTAATCCGCTTAAATCAGCCTCTTAAACCAAATTCTCCAAATATCAAATATCTAGATCTTAAATATGAACCATAAAGCTTGTATTATTGTTCTCACTGTGCCCGCCCCAGTGGTCAGAAACCTTGGTGCTATGGTCGATTGTGAGCTCTCCTTAATTTCTCAAGTCTATGTATTGTCAAAAGTTTGCTTTTATCATTTGAGAATCTTGCAAGAGTACTGCCCTTCTTAAACTAACCACTTTGACCCTCATTACGTGCCGCTCAGTAAACGGAGTGATACTTATCTGACCTACGATAAATATCACCCAATTACTAGTTTTTGGGGAATGACATGCAGAGATCAGTGCTTACCGCACCAAAGTCTGCATTCTGCTATCAAGTCCGGTCAGACACCAACAATTATTGGCAGGTTTGACCTGCTGATATTTATCACATATCGCATAATTGTAATATGTATGGGGACAGGAGTTACCACACATATCGCAATTAACCAGGCCGTTTGTAATACAGGCCAAAGAGTCACAGTAGCATGGGCTTTTATGCAGTCACATTTGTCTGTACTGGTTTAAGGTACCACATAGAACACATTTTATACACTTTGGTTTCATGCATCAGATTTTCTACAGCATAGGACAGTTTCCCGGAGAGAGAAAAAAAACAAAATATTCTTCTTGATCAATACTGATTCGCCAAATGCAGAAGTAGATGATTCATAGTACATGAAAGCAAATTCAGCCACCCCCTATATTGCACACTGGTATCTACGATAACCTTTTGTGTTCCCACAAAAATGAAAACAGGGTTGTTTCCAGGTGAACTTTGCTCCAGGCAAAGGACTTATGCGTTCTCATTGCTATAGTGGCAAGAGACGTCAGGGCGGATGCTCTGCTTTACCAATAGAATAGATAGACAGACAGGTAGGCAGGAAGGCAGATAGACAGACCGACAGACACACAGACAGACAGACAGATAGATAGATAGATAGATAGATATTTGCTCTTACAGCTGAAATCCTGCAACTCAGTGCACATTAGGAAACGTGTTATTTCAGAACCCTTAAATGGCCAAAGCAGGCAGCAGGGATCATGCTGTCATGTCTAGAGTGACAATATGGCTTCTAGTCGGAAATCCAGGTTTTTCACCTGTTGAACTTAAAAAGGACAGTTCCTCGTCTCCTCAGGACAGGAGATGGGTCCCAACAGGCCTGCTGAATCACCCTCTACTATTAGCTTTCATTTTAGTCTTCAACTTGAGCCAATAGTTACCCATCAAGCCCATGGTCTCCGCCATGCATTGCTGAAAATATGCAGCCTCCATACCGGGTTAACTTCACATTTCAATGCTGCGCATTAATCGGCGCCAGCGTCAGCCTGGCAGGGATCTCACAAGATGCGCGTTGTTCATTGATACAGTTTGTTATCACACAACAGTAACATTTTAAATACAATCACCCTAATTTCAAGTTCAGCTACATGATAGTTAGGTAATATTGTGTTCCACTCTGAAATAGACGTGCAGAAATATGTCATCAAACGTTTGCCCAATGAACAAACCCCCCTGTAAAACTACTGCATGTGAAACCATCCAGTGTTGTGAAATCGTCAAGTGCTCGTAAATGTGTAAAACATGGTTTGCGAGGGTGCACTTTAGTGAGCAAATAAATAAATACCTATAGCAGCTGCCTGGGTGCCAGGCTTGATCTACAACCAGGTTATCAGTGAAAAGGTTACTTCCGGGTGACCGTCATTATTTCGAGGCCAGTATTCATTGCAACCAAATTACAAGTGTGAAAACTATGAGGGAAACGATTAATTCAGTTTACAAACTGTACCGTGACCACTGTGGTGTCTTGGGCCCTAGGCCCACATGCTGGGTAAAAGGAACACACAGACACAGTAGTACCTTACTGGAACTGGCCCAGGGCACGTGTGCCCGGCCCCTTTTATTAACAGGGTCACCTGACTGGTGACGCCTGTGATGGGTGGGTGTTAGTGTAAGTGTTGAACAGGGTGAAACACTAGAACATGTCCAGCCGGACACTACATCCCTCCCAAACTTTAATGAAAAGAAACAAACAAAAGTCCAACCTGTAAGAAAACAAATAAACAATGCACAGCACCAAATGAGTCTCTTCAGGCCGTCATCCAGGTAGCGCTGGAGCTTTGGACCGCATGGTCAGGATGCTTTAGTCCGCCATGGCGATGTATTTCAGACCAACCTGGTCTCGCGGTGTTGGAGTCTATTTACAAAGTTCAAGTATCGGTGCATCTGGAGCGGTGGTGGAGTCCACTCTGGAGATCTTGCAGGCGCTCAGGTTCCGGTGGACAACAAACCTACAGCTGTTGGGGATGATCTCGGTGTATGAGGCCTTTCCTTGGAGGCGACGTGCTTGATGGTCTTTCTAGCTCCTGACAGCCAAGCAACTTCAGACTTGGCTCTCTCGCCTGGATTCCTCTCTCACTGGAGCCTCCTGGAGGGCCTTCCTGCCGGGCTGCCATGGGACCGTGTGGACTGTGCGGGCTTCGTGTAGGCCGCGCGAAGGCGTCGCTGAAGAACTGCCAACAGGACCCACAGCCAAGTCGCTCATGTAGCCGCAGAGGGTGGTGTCTCAGTCTAGATGTTCTCGCCGTCAGGACTCAGGTTCTGTACCTTCCTCTGATGGTCTTTCGGTGACCAGTCTTCGACTGTGACCTCCATGCTACCCGTGCCTGTCGTGGAGCTGCTGCCGACGCATCTCTCCTATTCGGATTCCCCTCTCACAGGAACTCCGTTGAGGCCCTTGCCTCTGGATTGCCACGTGACCATGCAGAACTCCCAACAGGGCCACGGCCAAGCCTCATGTAACCCCAAGGGTGGATATTCCAATGGTCGGGTATGCTCTACTTCGGCAGGCTTCAGGTTGACTGGGGCACACAGAAGGTTTCTGGGTGGCTAGCCTCGTTGAACTCCGGTTGTCTGGAGTGTTGGGATCCACTCTGGTGGTGCGATGCTCCTTTGACATCCTTGGTGATGATGCACCTGGATGACGATGACAAACACAGTAATTTTCCTTCAGTTGGGCAACAGGCGGCGATCTCTTGCCTTGGGTGACCTTGTGGAGTGAGGCGGGCTAGAGGGACTTCGTGGCCACTTGCAGTTGTCTTCCAGCAGGTGCACTTGCTAGGTGTGGTGCTATCAATACCAAGCAGCAGGTGACAGGTGAGAGGACGGTCGAACTGCGAAGCGTGGGGCCTGGACGCAGATCGCGCTTGCTAGCGGCTTACGGTTGGTCCTCCCGCGAAGCTGTCTACAGTGACGTCTCTGGGCTGGCTTGAGCTGATGAACACCTTCCCCAGTGCTGGCACGAATCCTCTGTCCTGTCGCTCTCCTCTGTTCCTCCTTGCGCGCCTGTGGTGGTTGTCTGTCCTGTGGCGTTGTGCCACTGTTCTTTCTTCCATCGAGGAGTGGCGTCCTGCCACTCTCTTTTCCTCCTTCCGACCAGGTCCTCACTTGGATGTGGCGTCCTGCCACATGTCTCATGTTTGCGCCACATGGACATCTCGCTGGTCGCATCCAGTTCTTGGGACGGTCTTCACTTTTTTCTGCGGACCTATCGCAGGTCTGTCCTGTCTGTAGGACTTGCTTCTTCCTCTTGAGGACCTTTCACGGGCACCATCCCCTTCTCAGGGATTTCGCGGTGCTCCTCTTCTCTTCACTCGAGGGTGTCGTGCTTGCGCCTCGAGGCTGCGCCATCATGGCGCTTGATCCTTGACTCCGTTCGAGCATGTTTGGCGGATTTGGTCACTTCGAGTGACGTGCTCCATGCTTGCAGTGCGACTGTGTCGTCCGGCCACGTGTCGCCTGACGTCGGAACGTACGTTGTGGTGGCTTGCCACGTGGGGTGTGCGACTCTCTTCTTGCCTGTCTTGGGTCATTGGCGACTCAGTCTTGAGGCAGTGTGAGGGAGGACACTGCTGTCTTTGGCCCACTGCGGGGCTTTGCTGGTGCAGTGGAGATGTGGATGCTCTCCTTGCTGTGTTCAGCGTTGCTTCTTTTCGGTGGAGATTTCTCTATCCCCCGAGCGCCTGACCGTGCTGTTGGGTTCTCAGGTATGGCTTCCTGTGCACCTCGTGCACTCCGTGCTCTTCTTGGGTGCCCTCTTCTTGCTTGCGGTGGTGGCTATTCACCACTGGGATAGGTGGCACGCTCTTCTCGCTTGCGGTGGCGTAACTTCCTCACTGGCTGTGGAGTTGGGCAGCCACTGTGGGGTTGCGCGCTCTGCACTCCACTTTCTCCTTGCGCCTGCCGTGGGGTATACTTGGCTGCCTTTGGTCTCCTTACTTTTGCTGGACCTTGTTTGGCACTTCATGCTTCACTTGGCTGAGGTATCTGCGCTTCTTGGGAGTCTTTGATGCTGCTGTAGTGATCTACGGCCACTGGGGGTTTGCATGCTCTGTGCATGTTCTTCACGTACTTCAATGTGGGGTGTGACAGCCTTCCTCCTTCCAAAGGGTAGGCAGCACATTGGGGGTATGTAGTGCCATCAGCTTTCGATGCTCTCCTCCCCTTTTCAGGGAGATAGGCAGTTGCTTTCTGATTCTCTGGTCAACGCTGCGCATTCGGGGTGTACAGTCTGTGCACTCACTCTTGGCCCCTCTGTGTCCCGGGGCGGTCTTCCTGACGCTGTGGGCTGTGCTGCTCCTCACAGTCTCTCTCTAGGCTCTTTGTGTCTTGACTGCCGAACGTCTTCTCTTCCCCTGGGGCTCTGCTTTAGAGGTCTACTGCTACTAGGGGCGTGTGGTGCACTCAGCACCAGATCTGGCTGTGTGTCTCTCAGCCTCCTTCTGCCTTTTCCCTTGTGTGGCAGCTCAGAGTGCGGTGGAGCACTGTGGCCACCTGGTGGCGCTGTGGGTGCTTTCAGAGGTGCCTGTGCCACTTTCTTCATGCTGCAGGCTTTGCAGCTCATACCGGGGCTGTGTAATAGAATTTTGGGAGAGTACCTGCAGGCACAATGGAGCTTCTTCTGTATTTTAATGCTGCTGTTTAGATATGGGGGGCCTGGCGAGGGAGAGCGGCGCAGCTCATGTTGGGTCAAGTCTGTTCAGCTGTTTGTGCTTCACTGTTCACGAGTGCAGGAGCTTTGGCGTGGGGGAACTGCAGGCATACGCCGGGTACAGTTCTTCCCCGTTGACCAGGTGCTCCTCTTTTTTTCCTTACTGTAATGGCAGGAGGCAGGCTACTTCAATCAGCCTCTTCCTTGGGCTCTGAGCCGGCCAGCTGAGTTTACAGGCACACTCGGGGCAAGAACCAGCAGGAGGTTACCAGTGATGTAGCTGCAGGCTCCGTGCAGTACTTCACCACTAGGTGGCGCTGTAGTCACCTAATAGGCCACGGCTCTCTTCGATGAAACTTCAGGCCGCGCTCTGATTAGAGCTGTCGATGCGGGAGGGGGCATGCAGCGCTGGGAGGCTCATTCGTTTAACCCCGGTCGGGCGGTCGCATGGAATGACTCCAGTAAGTTTAGACCCTTCACTCACAGACTGCTTTTCCTGTATGGCTGTGCGTGACTAGGCAGGCATCGTAAGCAGGTTGCAGGGGTCATGGCCGTTGCTCCTGGGTAATGTATGGCTGCTCTATGGGACGGCAGGGGCTTGCTCTACTCACGCTGATGGGGGGGGGGGGGCTCGGTCCTTTACATTGCCAGCGGGGTGCTGCAGACAGATACCAGCAGGAGCGCGTCCTTTATACACTGCGTGGTGCACAACAATCCGATGAGGTACCGGGGTTCTTTCACTTTTCCTCGCTACTGCTGCTGTGGGCGAGCTCGCGGGTGCGCTGCAGATACCTCTTGATGCAGGGAGCAGGGCCGGCCTGTACTTTACAGCGACGGAGGCCGCTTCACTGGCAGTCCCTTTTACGGCCCCGGTTCGGTGCAGCACCGCCTTGCTAATACTATTCCCATCTCGCATGCGGGCAGGTGGAGGTTGTGGCAGGCGGTTCTTCGGTCGTTCAGAGTTGGCAGGGCTGCGGGCTCTCTCACCGCTCTGGATGAGGATTTTTTTTGGGCGCACTCCTTACTGGCATTAGAAGTTGCCAGAGTGCGGCAGCGGGCTTGTGCGGCGATAGTCTTAGCGCCGTCCCAGCAGGGAGGCATGCTCTTCCCCTTGTTACGATGGATGGCGCCCCACTCAGGGCGAGTAGCTGGTTCCCCTCCTTCTCTGGGTGATGTGCCCACATGAGGGGCCGCTACAGCAGAGACCCCTATGACACGTTCATTCACGATGTTACTTCCAAGGCGGCACGCATGGGGTCTGAACCCCTCATCGCCATTGTGGTGTCTTGGGCCCTAGGCCCACATGCTGGGTAAAAGGACCACACAGACATGGTAGTAACTTACTGGAACTGGCCCAGGGCACGTGCGCCCGGCCCCTTTTATTAACAGGGTCACCTGACTGGTGACGCCTGTGATGGGTGGGTGTTAGTGTAAGTGTTGAACAGGGTGAAACACTAGAACATGTCCAGCCGGACACTACAACCACCTCGGTAACGGTACCGTTTATAAACTGAATAAAAAACAAACTTTGGCTTAAGATCCATCAACTGTGAGCAGCACCGTTTGCAGAGCAAGAGCACAGATATCATGATTACCATAAGTGATGGCTGCAAAATTTGAAGAAAAGTAAGATACAGCTTTCACCCTGCTGTTTTACAATGAGATTCTCTTGATGCATTTATATTTTTGAGCATGGATATGTTCTTATTATAAAACTAATAAAATGTAATTCTTTATTGTTAAAAACAGAGCAAGCTAGAAAAAACCGAAAGTGTGAAATTAAATTTGAAAAGAAACCGGAACCTAAAATAATTTGGGAAATTTCTTAATCACACTAAACAAAGTTACCAACCTAAATGAGTAAGAAACATTTCTAATGTACCTGTAGTTTTCAATCAAAGAATAAAGGGTCAGGTTCCCAAAATATTGTATGAACTTAGGCCCAATTTAGGTGCCTAAAATGATCACTTTACAAATGTCAATTCCCTATCCTGATGTATAAAGGTAGATTAGTGAATATTTTAAGTCAGAATGTGTACTTGCGAATGCGATGAGCACATCAGTGTAGCGCATTTGTCAAATTAGCAAGTTTAGAATTAAGAAAAGTTTGTGAGCTTTTCTGGACGGGCCAACCTAGTGAACACCTACAAACCTATAACTGTGAGTATTCACATACCTATGCAGGTAGTTTCCTACCTGGGAACCCCACCCAGGCTTACACCTGTAAAAGGCAGGAGTAAGTGTGTTTTCAGGGTAGCCATGGGAAGGAACACTCTCATAACTGGCAGCCTCTGCAAGAATATATTTTTCCAGCAGAACAGAGATACATCTTGTAAAGCAGATTTCTGTCACATACAGATGACAGAATCTTCCAACTGATGGGAATCACACAGATATTCCTTTTATACACTGGTTTCCTCCAGCAAGTTTATGACTGGAGAAAAGGCCTTTTAAAAATTGTGAAATTCTTTGTCAATCCCTGAATGGAAACTTGCTCCAAGTACAGAAGTTCCATGTAGGAACAGATTTTTTACTCTCCAATTGGATCTGTCCGACTCCTGCCCTTTGATGAATGCGGTGTATAAATATGGTGCTGGTGCTGGTACATGCCGCTGAATGTGAGCAAACATTCAGTGGGTAGGCCTTGCTGCACTATTGATCATGTCAAAAAGGTTTGTATAGCGCATACTTCACATCTTTTGAACTTCCGCCTCCAAATAACTTTATAAGTCATCGGCTGGACTTTATAAAGGTTTCACTGATTAACAACTGACACTTGGAACGGAAAGGCTAATGATAAGTAAATGGAATTTAGAACCTAGCATTTTTAAGATTTCTCATCTATTTTTAAAGCAAGACCTGATATCTTGTGCCATGGCCACCATATTGCAGTACAAACAGTATGTTATACCTTTTCTAATTTGTTTTGTGCAAAAAGGAACACTCTCTTATGTGAGGCAAATTTTATCTAAAGTTGTATATTGAATTTTGTGCTTTAAGATTACAGGAACCCTTTTAAAAACTGTGAACTCCTCCTTGGCACAGCCGTGTACCAACAAATTGTAAATTTTTGAGTATTTTAGAGATCGACAACAACATGGAAGCCCTCCAGGAATATTATGATTTTCGTAGTTTATGTCTTCGAATCCCAACCCTTCGCCCGTGGATTGTCTTTAGAGCAGATAATTTGCAGGTAAAGGGGTTAAAGCAAGTGTGTAATTGCACATTCATTTTTTTCAATTTCATTGCCATAGAAACCATTTTCTGTGTGAAGAAATTCATTTTTGTTCATCATGTGAAAGGATGCGTGTGCTTGTGACACCTTACACTACTCATTGCACCACTTTACAACTATTTAGCAAGTGTCAATTTAGAAGTACAATGATTGTGAAAATTCATTGCCCCCACACATCTTTGACGTTGAGGATGCTCATTTGCATTGCCAATTCTCCTAGCACTCAAGTGGTAACACACATTTCCCCAGCGTACATTATACATTTGACTGTGGAAAAGTGGCCCATCAAGCAGAAAGTATTTATGTAATGCAAACTGTGGACAGAAACTGAGACAGATCCTAATGTTGTAACTCAGAGATTGGATTCGACGATGCTGCTTTTAGCACACATGCATAAAAGTTTCTATGAACAAGGCCCAAAGACACCTGAGCAAATGGCTTTGAATTGCCAATCATCTTACAGTATTAAACATCTATAAAATGTGTAGGGCAACCTGTGTTGATTGCTCTGCCGTATTGGAGCCTGGATAAGCCCCTCATGGTTGGGTTGAACTGGGGAATGAATGAGGGTTAACGGTAAGACAATATGCATAAGTGCAGTCTTTCCTCACTATCGCTGGTGCCAACCTTTTGGAGTTTGCCCACCTGTATGTAGTCGAGCACTGGTAGCTAAAATCAGCCTAGAACTATATGTTAATAACAGCCACATTGTACTGTGTGAGTGCAGTGAGTGAGGCTGTCTACAGGAGGATTTGGGGTTAGAGGTCAAATTATATCTATGTTGTTAGACATGCCATGCTTGCCGTGGTATTCCCCCGCCTTTTTGCCTTCACTCCCTGTTTTTGCTGAACTTGTTTTAATTGGCATTAGGACTCTGTGCACTTTACCACTGCTAGCCAGTGGTAAAATGCTTGTGTTCTCTTAACATGGTAAAATTGTCCTAATTGGCACAATTGATTAATGCTACTAGTGGGCAGCAGCACTTATTGTGCCACCCGCTAAAGTAGCTCTGCAAAACCTTTCTCCAGCCTGCCACTGGTTCCTCTAGTGCAGTTTTAAACTGCCATTTCGACCTGGCAAAATAATCCTTTTTGCCAGGCCTAAACCTTCCTTTTTAATATCTATAGGTCACTCCTAGGGTAGACACCTCCCAGACAGGATTTAGTGGATTGGGGCAGGGTGGCCAGTTCATAGAGCAGAGTGCATGGTATTTAAAAAGTAAGATGTGTACTTCAGTTTTACATGTCCTGGCAGTGAAAAACGCCTTAAGTTGTTTTTCACTGATGTAAGGCTATCTATCTCAGAGTCTAACACTGGGTTACCTTGTTACATTTAATATGTGATAACTTCAGCCTGGGGATGGAAAGAGAAATTCTTCTTCCACTCATTTGAGTTGTAATTTATACCCCTCTTTAATGGCAAAGTCAGATTTTAAGTTACTAAGCTGATAATGCCACTTTTAGAAAAATGGCTATAAAGAGGGGTTGGCTCAGTACGGATGAGCTTCTTATGAAGTCTGGTCAGTTTGTCAGACTCATTCTGTTGTTGGGCTGAAGTACTTAAGGTAATGGCAGAAAAAGGAGAAGGGGCAGAAATCAAATTTTGAACATAATCTTCAGTAAATGAAAGTGTATCCTTCTCTGACATGTTCAGAAGGAGCTAGGTCACCGTGACCCAGACCTTCGGAAGGGTGACTTTGTTTAATTTTTGGAGAATCGCTGTGATGAACCCTCGCTGGAAGCTCCCGCTCCTAAATATTGGCTATAAAGAGGGGTTGGCCCTAATACACTCAGCTGGAATGGGCCAGTAAGCTGACCAGACTTCGTAAGAAGCTCATCCGTACTGAGCTCCATGGATTTTTCCTACTCGAACACCTCAAAGCAGGCACTATACCTTGGGGTCTACAAGTCAAAAATATTCCTGTGATCTTCACTGAAGACCCGGAGTATAAAAATGGCTTCAGTTTCATCAGTACGAAATGTAGCCGTGATCTAATGGTTCATACAATCGAAACAGCCCAGAGGATCTGCAAACAGCAAGCAGACGAAGTCGTGACTTGTTTTTAATGCCTCACACTCGTTCATGTTTCAGGCCATCTGGTCAGCAACACGAGCGACTCAACAATAAAACGGAGACTCCTCAAATAAATCCAGCTAACAGGTATTGACCCCTCTTTCTAAGAGATTAAAGAAACAATCTGAAGAGAAGGGCAGATCTAAGATATGAACCTTTCTTTCTTTCCCTTTTTTGATTTTTTAGAGCCTTTCCAGTCTTAGCCCAGAAGAGAATCCCTTTAAATGAAGTGGGATTTGAAATGCGTCAGCACGATTTACCACCAGGGGAATAGTTTCTCTTATAAATAAGATTAGCAACGAAGGGGAATATTGTGTTTGAAATGTATAAACCCTTTGTTGTCCTCAATGCTTTGCCCCGCTGGTTGGTAACCTCAGTATGTTTTATTAACATTGTGATGAAATGAAATGTGGGTTACCTTGTCGATTTTGACTGGTTAACACTTGTATTTATTTGTCTTTTGAAATTGTCTTTGACTTTTCTGTTAGTCTGTTTTGATGTTATATAATTTCACAGTGTTTTCCAAATCTGTGTTTTGCGAACTCAAAAAATGAGTCTTTATGAAATGCATCTAATTAATTGACATATTAAATGATGTAGACCAAGACATTCTAGATTTTGGTCTGAGTCTCTTAAAATGAATTGACAGCATCACAAACGGTCAGCTAGAAATTGTGTGTTTTCAGTACTTTTAGAAAATTGGCATTTTTCTGCTTAAACGAAATGTGCCTTTTTGTCAGTGTCCAGGGTCACATGACTGTAAATGGCTCTCTTGTGGTGTGTTGTGTATTCCTTCCAGACATGGGGACAAAGGGCATTGGGGGTGTAGCATGGTGTTCCTTTCCTGAGCAGAATGTCCTGTGGGGTTGTACTCAGCCTTCCTCAGCTCCAAAGGGTAGCATTAGGACGATGCCCAGCCCTTCCTGACGTCCAAGGGTTGCCTGCCCTGCCACTGACAAATGTAGCTCACACCTCGAGCCTCGAGCTGCGAGGAGCCTGGCCGGTGGCTGCATAGCGGGGACCCCTGGACGTGACAACAAGCGAGCCTCAAGCTGTGAGGAGTTGGGCCGGTGGCTGCGCAGCGGGGACCCCTGGGCCGAGTCCCGTGACCCGGATTTGCGCTGCGAGGGACTGGGCGCCCGCTTTAGGATCAACATCAGCGATTGCCCTGCTGAGAAGAGCTCAGCTCCTAGACGGAGGTGAGGAGTGTGATTCTGCTGGTGGGGCGCCTGACCGGAGCTGTTCCGAGGAGATGCGGCGACGCACCCTGGTGGACCGGTGGCTACCTGGGCTCCCTGGGGGGAGTCGAATGACGTAGGGAGACGGCGCTGGTCCTCAGTGTGGGCTCCTGATCTGGGAGGGCCCGCTGGGCCATGTGAGACACCCCGGTCGGGCTGGACTGCGGGGGCCTCTGGGCCCCACCCGTGATCTTGGCGCCTGGAACGGGATGCTCACAGCGGTGCTCCCCGCAACGTTTCTCATTAATGGACGTCCTCAAGATGGCCGACAGAGGATTAACTCCGACCGAAAGCCCCTTAGCTTGGGACTGTCTTCTAGACCTCCAATCCCCTGGAAGCTACCCCCCCTTCGTGAACCCCCTCCCACACCTTGGTTTAGTATTGACTGCTTTTTCTCATCTCACCAACTCCCCCATTTGATCTCGACATTTTACAATCTACCGCTTTCCTTACCCTGACATTGGAGACCGAGCAATTATGGCCGATGCCCGGTGGAGCTGCTTAGACAGCTATAGAGGAGATCTGCCCTGGTTCACCCCCTTGGCCGTCACCTACCCAGCCGGACATTGGGATGTTCTCCCCATCTCCATGCTGTGTCCCCTCCCCCCCCCTCCCATAACTGCCTCTTTTTTTCTTATGCTTTACTATGCTTTTTGTAACGTATGTAATTTGTAACCTTGTAACCCACAGATCCTCATGTAAAGCACTCTGATACCTCCGGGTCTAGCCAGCGCAATATAAAACTTGTCAAATAAAATAAATAAATAAAACACCTAGGCCTTCCTGCCCTTTGTTATCCTAGGCAGTTTTCAGCCAAACCCAGGAAAGAGTCAAAGTTAGAAAAAGGGCATACCCCACCCACAGGGTGGCACTAGGTATAAGAATAGCACCTTCGTAACCTCTCATCAGAGCACTCCTGGACCTGTGGAAGACTCAGAAGAAGGACTGCTGTGCTGTCTGAAGACAGAAGACTAAACCTGCTTGTCTTGAACCCAGGCTTGCTAGAAGTGACTCCAAGGATCAGTTAGCTGATCTCCCGTTTGTATGACAGGGACACAACAAGCTTACAGAGGCCTCCCTGTAACTGCCCAGTTGACCAGCAGCAACTGGAGCTGTCTGGACCTGCCTGAGCCCTGATGCTGGCCTCTGATAGGGTTAGTCCTGATCTCCAAGAGCTGCCCTCGAGGTCCTGGAACCTTGGCTGGCATCAAAGTGTACTCCTCCTGAACTCCAGGGGAAACTGTAGAAGTTTTGGGATTCCTTTGCGATGCCTCCAAGGGAAAGTTTCAGCATTGACCTGCTCTTCACATCAGCGATGACCTTCCGCAACTGACACGACCCTAGTGTTTCCCACCAATGTGAGGCTCCAGTGCTGACCTGCTCGTCATACCTAACAGCGACCACTCTCCATGGCCCCCTCCAAAGCAAAGCTCTAGCTGAGGCTCCTCCCATGGAATTGGACTTTGAGAAAGTAAACTCCTAACTAGGGCAAATCTGGTACTTGTATCTGACCCTTGCTCTATTGCGGTCAACCCGAACGTATGACTTTGACCTGGTCTAGTACGATCAGTGGCACTTTGTGCTTTTTGGTACTATTTTCACCTAACACTTTAAAAACTCATAACTCTGGTTCTACTTATTAGATTGTTTGAGTTTTGGTGTCATGTTATTTATTAAAACAAACTCTATTTTAAATTGTGTTGGGATTTTTTTTAGTGTTGCGTTTTCACTTTGTTACTGTTTAAGAGTTACCTAAATACTTTACACAGTATTCCCATCACTGGCCCACTGAAATGGGTCCTCTGCCCCAGCCTAAACATCAAGTTCAAAACCTGGGTGTCTTAATTGATGACCAACTGTCCATGAAGCAGCAAGCAGTGAGAGTAGCCTCGACTTGCTTCACAATCCTTAGATGGCTAAAAAAAATCTTATGGATGTTGCCTTCCTCTACCCAACGTACTGTGGTCCAGGCTCTCATTACCTCAAGACTGGACTACTGCAACATCTTGTATCTGGGTGCCGCCAAGGAGGTGCTACGCAAGTTACAACTAGCGCAGAATGCTGCTGCGAGGCTGCTTTGTAGGATACCTAAAACTGTTCCCATTTCCAGTTCAATCCGGGATCTCCATTGGCTCAGGATTGAAAGCCGCATTAAGTTTAAGGCACTGAGTCTCATGTTCAAGATAAAATCTGGAAAGGTACCTCCCTACTTGAAGACTCTTGTTCATCCTTATGTGCCATCTCGTGCTCTGCGCTCAGCTACCCAGGCCAAGTTTATTGTTCCTAGGACGAGATTAGTGCGCATGGGCGATCGTTCCTTCTCTCATTTGGGACCCTCCTTATGGAACTCCCTTCCGTTTGATCTTCGAATTGAATCTTCGTATGAGAACTTCCGCAGGGGTTTAAAAACGTGGTTATTTAACATGTAGACCCCTCTGTCTGCGTTTGACTCCTTTCAGGCGGCGCCGGGAAACCCTAAGGTAGCTGTGCGCCTTATAAAATTAAAATAACATAACATAACATTGCCTCCAAGTTAAGCCTGACTGCTGCTATGACAAGCTGTCAGACAATTAAGCACTGGTTTATTTAGTGACTTTTGTGGTTCACCCTGACAAGGATTGTGTTTATTATTTGAGTGAGGCTTCCACCCCTTTCAACTAATAATCCAATTTATTACACGTCTACAAGATAATTGGGTGTGTTCCTTCAGGGCTGATTTTCAAGGTGGACTCTTGATGATCCCTCCGTACATTCACTCTCAAGGCATCCCCCTTGTCATTAGTGTGCCAGAGGTTTTCCTTGTTTCCTTCCCTGTTTGAATGAGAAAGGTGAGAGGTACTCTGAGGACAGAACCAGGATTCCTGTCTCCTAATGATCATTGCTGATACACTTTATCTCCATCTAGCGCTGGGTGTCTCTAACTACTTGGTGGAGTTACCCAGATTCATATTCCAGGATCAGTAGATCACTGTGTTGTCTGTACACAGAGCACATGGTGGCTCTCCAAACGTTAGTCAGTAGGGTCATGTTAGACATGAAGAAGAATGTCAGAGGGCTGATCCTTTGGAGACATCTCAGAAAGGAACAGGTCCAGATGGAGTTTCTAGATGCGATTGCTGAGAGAAGATTAAAGCCAAAACATTGTAGACAATTCTGGGAAATGATTTCAGGCGTTTCAGCTGCAAGTTGTGATCTATTTTCTGGGAAAGGAAGACTAAATTATTGATGTAATCTTAATATTGGCTACCTTATAGCATGTGTATATTTTTAGCATAACTTTATTTAATTTACAGGTAAATGCTAACTTCAATTTATTGACAAAGAATGTTTGCAATATTGTGGCTTGTGGTGCTTCCAGACACACACGATGTAAACGTCTGTTTCAGAATCAGATATACTGATTTAAGGGCAAACATTTTTTCTTAGATATTATTAAAATATCTGAGCATAAATGCAGGTACTTCCATCACACGGTTCTGACTCCTTTAGCAGTGCCAAATAATTAGTTATTTCATTGATGACATCTGTAGGAAGGTAGGATCCTTCTGCACGGTTACCCCCACTTTTTGCCTGGTGCTAAGCTGTTTTTGGACTAGTCTGACTGGGATCCTGCTAATCAGGACCCCAGTCTCTCTGCTTTCTGCCGTAAATTGTTGTGACGAGTACTTAGGTACATCCCAGATTGGATACTGGGGTACCCTTATAAGTCCCTAGTATGTGGTACTAAGGTGCCCAGGGCATAGGTACCCCAGAGGTCCCCCATGGGCTGAAGCATGCATTATGACACCCACGGGAGACCATTCAAAATGGAACTACAGGCCTGCCATTGCAGCCTCTGAATGCTGGTGCTGGCACCCCTTACTAAAGATATAGGTTTTCTATATCTAGGGTCACTGCACTTAAAACCTATAAGTCACCCCTATAGCAGGCCTTTGCAATCCTGAAGGTAATGTGCTTGGTTTTAAGTGAGAGGGTGCCCCTGCATGAGCAGGACACCCCTACAGCCTACAGAGTCCATTCTCCCGGGTTGTCAGTGAAGCAACCATATACCATATAGTGGGGCACCGCGTAATTACGCAATGACCATCTCGAAAATGGCTGCAAAGAATCCTATCATGTTTGGTATCAAACATGTTGGGATCATACCTCCCACACCGTGAACGGTGTGGGAGGTATGATTCCAAGCACTGGAAGAACCCTCCGTTAGGCTCTCCATATCCCCAGTACCAGTCTTCCAGACCAAGACAGCACACTATGGTTCCTGCCGACCAGAGACACGATTCTTCCCTCCTGCTGCTGAGCAAAGAACAAGCAGGGGAAGGCAGAAAAATAGGCATCCTGTCACAGGGAGGTGTGACCACCTCCCAGACAGGATTTAGTGGATTGGGGCAGGGTGGATGCGCTTGCCAGCGCCACTAAGTCTGCATGAGGGGCACATTTGGTGTCCCCGTGCATAGTCCAGTTCAAACCAGTCCTGGGAGCCGTTGGCTCCCGCTCTGGCGCAAAACTAGACAACGGACATGGGAGTAACCTCCTCCCTGTCCAGACCCTCCCCTGGGAGGGTCCTCTGAATCATCCCCACCCTTTCCCTAGGGTACTTAATAGCTTACCTGGGTGTAGGTCCCTAGATTCGTCATGGGATAAGATTCAGATCAGACACCACTTCTTCTTCTACCGTCTGGGCACTCTGGATTTTTCTGGACTTCAATTGGGCTCGACTTCGTCTCCCTTCCAGTCTGCTGCATCGTCTGTGCCTGTGCACTATACAGGAACCTTCCAAGGCCTGTGGGCATCAAAGACACCTGAAGGAATCTCCCTTGGAGTGAAGGAGTCACTCCCCTGCATTTGCAGGCACCGCAACTAAGTCGACCTGTCTGCTGATCCTGAGCTCCTCTGGACTCTGAAGGCTCTGCAACACAGGTGGTAGTTCTCCACAGCTCCAGAGGCCTGCTCTGCCTTCTCACCAAGTTTGAGGCCAGTATCCCTCGTGGGGGTTGCAATAATCGAACCCCTATGCACTGCATCAACTTGCAGTTGCAAAGGCATGTTGGCTGCCCCAACCTTGAGCATCTCCAGTGACCAGAATCTTGGGCCACACCGCATTGTGTGCATCGTGGCCTGCATCTTTTGGTGAGCTGCTTGAGGTCCTCTCACGACTCCAGTGCCTCCGGCCTGTGGGTCACCTTTGCTTCTCTTGGGCTCCCCTGATTGCTTGGGGCCTGCCCTGACTCCCCTGCTTGTGGTGAGTCCCCGGACCTTGCTGGTCCCGACGTTGCTCCTTCTTCAGCTCCTGTATTGGTTGCATTTGCCAAGGCTTCTTGGTGCTCCCGCGGGACACCGACCCCTCAGCACTCGACTTCCTTCGTGGGACAACTCATGCATGGCTCCTGGTCCTCCTCAGCATCACCTGGTCCTCACAGCTGCAGAGTCAAGGTCATCGTCAACTCTCCTGCAACACCCGACATCGGAGGGCATTCATCTTCCAAGTCTCCTAGTCACTCCTGAGTGACATAGACTCTGTCCCCTCTGCTTGCAGGTATCTCTCCTCTAGAATCCACCTTCGGATTCCACCGGACACTTTCTCCTCCTTAAGCAGCTGCACTTTCCTGAAGTCCTCCATTGGGTTCGACGGCTGTTTCCGACACCACTTCACACGTATGCACCCGCTTCCCTGGTGTAGGTAACATGGGCACTAGGGTATCCACGGGTGGGTGGCTCTCCAATCTTCTGTCTTCTACGGGGTTTCTTCAGGGTCCACTGGGAAGGGTCCTTAATCTTTAAAAATCCAACCGCGACTTACACGTAGACTTGTACAGAGCACGCGGTCATGTTCCCACACTGACATGCTCTCTGTGGGGTTCCTAGTCACTCACCTTGGGTGGTTCCTTGGGTCCCCAGCACTTCTACGTCTTCTCGACATTGTCTTGACCCGAGTCGTGGTTCTTATACCCCTTTCTTAGTATATGGTTTGGTCCCCCCCGGGGCCCACTGTGTATTACGTGCCATTTACTGTATTTCTTTGTAAAGTATTGTTTGCATTGTCCGTATCTCCGGGTAGGAGATATTTTTATGTTATAGAGAGTATTATATAATAAATACATATTTTTATAAATACCCTGTGTGGTTCTTTTTCACTTAATCTATACTATAAGATTGCATTCTAGTAAAACAAGCTGCTTTACACTCCTTCTAGACTAAGCCTGAAGGCTGCTCTCCAAAGCTAGCTCTTAGAGAGCTTTCTAAGGTTGTCTGAGACCTCTTAAATCACCATAAGGGTTGTCTGGACTGGTGCAAGTACCCACTTACATAAGTGGACATCATATTCCAGGCCAGCTTCTCACAAGATCAGTAGGAAAATTGCAGAGTCTCTTAATTTATTTTGTTTTGCCAGCGAGGTAATTTATGTGTGTAAGAAATTAGGTTGTCAGTTGACTGGAATGTGAGATCTGGTCAAGCGTCAACCACAATCCTTGTCAAGCATAGGCACAAGCCAACCCTAAATTAATGTGTGCTCAGTCCTTTGGTAGCTTGGCACAGAGCAGTGAGGCTTAATTTAGAGGCAGTGTGTAAAGTTTTTTTTCAAGACTTCAAACAGTAATAAAGTGAAAAAGCCTCCTCCTGGACTGTGGGAGTTTGAGGAGTGGTTTTCCTGTGCCCCTTGTCTTCCAGGCTCCAGGTCCTCCTGACTACCCTCTCAGATGGCCATAGACCGCATGGTCAGACACACCCACGCAGGCAACCCTAATATCTCCAAGTTTGACCTCAACTTCACCTCCTTCCAGTTGGTGTGATCCAAACCATTGCCAAGCAGACAATCCACAGACATGGAGGACTCACAGCTTCCCTCATGGAACCTGAGACCCCCCCACTGAAAGGGGACTAGAGCCCCTGGGTGGTGACTCATGGTAGTCAGCTACAACAAGTTGGTGGACTGCATTAAGGACTACCTTCTCTGAGGTGACCAGATGACATCTGCCAATTGTCATGCTGGCTCAGGTGTCTCTCAGAGCCTCCACCCTCTTGCCTTTAATGGTGATGCACTGCATGTGTGTCCTAGTATTACTAGGCATATTAGTTCTCTGCACCATCTCTCCATCACATTGGGACACCAGGGAAAGCTGCACACTGTCTTCCTCACTAACTGGGACAATCTTCTCCACAAGTGCTACACTAGCCAGCCCCAGTTACTGGCTACCAGTGGAGGGCTGTGTCTGCTTAGGACATTTGGCATCCTCCTTGAAGTGCCCTAAGTGTTGGCATTCATAGCACCTGGGGGGTGGAGCTTAGGGGGGGGGGGACTTCCCTGAGGGCTTATTGTCAGGGAAACACTTCTTCTTTTTTCTCAGTTGGAGGTTGGGAGTCCTGACCCATGGAACTATTTTTAGGTCCTTTATAAAACTAATTTTTAATTTTGTCTCCCTCCTCCTTCTTCTGATGGGGACCCTGTCTATCCTTGTGGTGAACCCCCCAGATACCTTTTTGTGGACCCTGGTGTTGCCCTAGCAGTCCACCTCCTTAGCAAGCTCCTTTGGGGTGGTGAACTTACTATCAATCAGGTATAGGCACAGATCTGCAAAACAAAGACTGAACATGTGGTTATTTGCAATCAAATTGTATAGCCCCAAATAAAACTTTACTTCACTGCCTTCACCCAGCCATCTAGTGCCTTGCAAAATGGATCCACACAATTCACCCAGGTCTGATGGGCCAGTTTCTGACTGTCCCTGAACTTCTGACTTTGCTTCACTGTGGTAAGGCCATAATTCTTAGCAAGGACTTCCTTCATGGGGGGATACCTTCTCCAGTCCCCCTTCTCCAGGGCCAGTATGCTGTCCCTCCTCTCGCTAGGGATGTGCTTTCACAGACTAGCCCCCCCAATCCTCCTCAAGGATCCTTTGCATCTGTAAAGAAATCTTAGAAGCTTCAAACCACTTGTCAATGTCATTCCCCACAACAAAGTCAGGCACCAGAGCTTTGGGAATATGGACCCTCCTGTCTCTAAAGAGCACTATAGAAATGCTGCCACGGTCACTGCGGGACCCTGCCTGTCTGGCCTTGATGTCCATCCTTTTCAGACTCAGTGCATGAGGCAGTGATAATTTTCTCTCCTCCAAGGTCCTCTCAGGCTCCTCTTCCTCCATGGACAGTTTCTTTTCTTCTGTCTCCATGCCCACTTTCTTTACCTCCATTCTTAACTGGGCCATCTGCAGCTTCAACTCTCTCTCCTTTCCACCAGCTCCTTTGGGAACAGGCTGAGGGAAGACACACTGCTCCCTGCCCTGGCAGGGGCTCCACTACAAGTGTCAAGTCATCCCTCTGAACTGCAGGTGGCCTCCTAGGAAGGTCTTCTCCAGGCCCTTCCATCTCATCATCATCTCCTGTGGCTTCAACCACTGACTGATAAGCTTCCAACCAGGTCCTGAGCACCTTTTGGAGCTCCACCTTCCTGGTGGTGCTCTTTGCTGGAAGTTCCCTTTCCTTGCTGAACTCCTTGAGCTGGGCTATAGTGTAGGTGTCCATGTTGGCCAGCTCAAACTCCATTCTTGTAGGTGTGGTTTCAGGTATAACGACAGAGAGAGAATTTAGAAAAAGGAAAAAGGCTAATCAAGGAGAATTTAAAATTCCAATTGGTCTCAGATATGGGATGGTAGTGTACACAAAATCAATGTATGGAACTGCACAAAAACAAGTCCTAATCCCACCACTGCCACCAAAGTAAGAAATTGGGTTGTTGGTTGACTCGTGTGAGCCCAGGCCAAGTGGCAACCATGATCCTTGTCAGGGAGAGGCACAATCCAACCCTAAATTAACCTGTGCTCAACCCTCTGGTAGCTTGGCACAGAGTAGTCAGCCTTAACTTAGAGGCAATTTGTAAAGTACTTGTGCAACACTTCAAACAGTAATAAAGTGAAAACACAAAAAGGATCCCACACCAAAATGCCTAAAATCCATCCAGTAGAACTGGAGATATGCAATTGTAAAGAGTTCAATTGAAACAGTGCCAAAAAGCACAAGGCCCCAACTGTGGATATCTGGTTGCGCCGGACCAGGAAAAAGTAACAAGTTCAGGCCGACCATGATGGAGCACAGGCCTGCTACAGAGACCCATGTAGATCACTAAACAAGGTACCTTCAATTCTGGTTTGCAAAGCGTTGCGATGATCAGCATCGAAGATGTATCCCGCAGTCGAAGCGATTGGTCGTTTCTAAGATGCGGCAAGGCTGCAATTCGAGGGCATGTGTTGTTGTCAAGGATCCCATTTACAGGGCTTGCAATGCGAAATCCGACATCGAGGATGCGGTGTGCAGTCAGGGTGATGCATCGGTTCCAAGCAGCTAAGAGGCTGCAATGCGGAGTCTGGCATGGTCATCGAGGCTGCCATTGACGAGGGATGCAAGAGCCTGCGCCAAGGATGCGTTGCACAGTGGCAGTTCCAATGGGCTGCAAAGGTGATGCGGGTATGTACGACGGTTCCAATCTACACAGCAATGTGATGTTCGGGTTTGCACCGTGCAGCAGAGGAGATGCGTCCATTCCTCTGGATCCACAGAGGCTGGCAGAGCACCTTAAGCCTAATTCCAATGGTCCAGGACTGGGGGGGCTCCACTTGGCATGGTAGACTCACTTCCAGTTTGAAAACAGCTATTTGAAAGTTGTGGCAGTGTGCGCTCACCCTCCTTCTGTTTGAAAAGGCTCCCTTGAGCTAATGAGCTAATGAGCTGACGAGCTCTGGTTGATGCACCTGCGCCCAGCAAGTGGTACAGAGACCTGAGAAGACTTTGGGCAGCATTTCCAGCACCCCCAAAAAGAATGTGTTGCTCTCTACTGAAGAAGGACAACTATCCTGAAACACGTGTCTTGAGATACACAGCACTGGCTGCACCAACAAGGGTGAAAAACTAAAGCCTGACACCGAATTAAGTGTTATCATGCACTGCATTTACTATGATGCATCGGGGCAAACTGAGTGCTGGGATGTGAGGCAGTGTGCGCCAACCCTCCTGCTATTTGAAAGTTTGTAAAACTTCTTATTGTCAGTGAAAATGTATTCCTAGGAGCAGCATACTTTAGAGCATGTGTATGAAATCAGTGAGATATGAAATGTCCGCCATAGAAAAAGTATTTCCCTAGTGCCATAAAAAATATGAGATTCTGGGTCAGAATAGGCGCCCTGTATTCATCGTTTGTACCTGAAGTATTTAGGGGCACATTTATCAATAATTCACGCAGCGCAACGCAGCAAGCCACTTTGCTGTGATGCTCTAAGGGAAAGGGAAAGGGCAGGAATGCGCCATATTTAACATCATACAGTGCATTCCTGTCTTTTCCTTGCGCTGGTGTACTCTTGACTGCCTAGTGCCAACCCAGGCACCCTTGCACCATGTTGCAAGGGTGCCTGCATTGTAAGCAGGATTGTTTTTGCGCAGGAAGGTACATCTTCCTGTACAAAAACAAACCTCAGGCATTTTCCTCTTCCTATGTGTGCTGCAGAATGCAGCACACATAGAAAGAGTAAAAAACGAGGAGAAGTAAAGATATTTCTCCTCAGTACGCCTCACCTGGGGAGGCACAGCCTTTTGATGCATTTCCAGGACTACCACTAGTGGTAAATCAGGGAATGCGCCAAAATCCATGGGTGGATTAATGGAAACATCCACGCTCCACCCGTGGAATACCTCTCTGGGGCAGAGTAATGCAACGCAGCGATTTGAACTGCGTTGCGTCACTCTAGATTTATCAACCCACTCGGGGTCACACAAGGTGGCCTTGCATGGCTTGACAAAACTGACTTTGTTGTGTGTCACCCTTGCACCCCCTTACACGGCGCAAAGACGATGCAGCAACAATGATAAATATGCCCCTTATTTTCCTAATTACTTATTATTATTCACTCTCTGAGGGTACTGAAAATCAGCTATGCTTTTGTTTTGCTTGGGTACATGATAGAGGCATAAAAAGGTATATGTGTTTTGCTTTTATATTTTTGTAGTTCAATGGTAGGTTACTTTGATTACGCAAGGGCGACACAACAACAAATTCAGTGGTTGAACCATAAGAAATTTCTTCATCTCAAAAATATTTTTTAGGTGGAGCATTTAAAAAAATATTTTCACATGGGTTAAAGCATATTTCTGTACTACACATGCATGCACATTTCCCGCTTGAAACGAATCTAAAGACAGAAGTATAGGGCAGTAGCAGTGCATACATTTATGATTCCATGCATAAGCCTGGGGACTTTTGCAAATGCCCTAAAAGTTAGAAATCTACATCTCATATAGGAAGACACCTACAATGCATATATTTCCCATTCTTACTAATTCTTTGGGATGTAGGCCCAATGTATTTGTCTTTATTTATTAATAATTAAGGAGGCTCTGTACAGCCTCTAAACAATAGTCTTCAGAACCTGTTCCCTAGATGGAATGTTCGTGGTCAAAAGCCAGCATGAGCAGTGTTGTTTTCAGGGCTTCTTCTATCACAAGTGGTCCCTCACCTTGCGGGAAAGAGCATGGAGGGTCTGGTAGTGCACTGAAGAGGCATGAGGTGTAATAAAGTCTGTGTATCACTTGTATTTGTTGTGCCGACTTTTCATTGCACCAGCCCCGGGCTTCTGTGCAGAGCTTTGGGCACTGGCACTCCTTCTTTTACAAATTAAGCACTGGGGCAGCTCCTACAATGCACAGTCTGTGCTCAGTGCACAGACTGTGTGTAGAGCCCACTCCTTGCAGAGACCCAAGCCCCATTAGGTGGGCAATCCCGTTCTACACACAGTCAGAGCTCAGTATGCAGACTGTGCATAGAGCCTGCTCCCTACAGAGACCCATGCCCCAGTAGGTGAGGAAACTCCTACTACGCACAGTTTGCATTCAGTTCACGGACTGTGCGTAAAGCCCACTCCCTCCAGAGATCCAAGTCCCATTAGGTTGGAAGCTAATACAATGCACCGTTTGCACTCAGTGTGCAGACTGTGTGTAGAGCCCACTCCTTCTAAAGACCCAAGCCCCTTTAGGTGGGCAAGCCCCTTCTACACACAGCCTGCACTCTCTGCGCCGCTCTTTATGGAGAGTCCACTCTCTCCGGGCAGCCAAACCCAGTTAGGTGGGCAACTCACTACCACAGAGAGGCTACATACTCAGTGCAGCTTTTCATGGAGCACTCACTCCTTTCACATACTCAGGTCTTCTTACGTAGTGAAGGGCGTACGATGTACAGTTAGGAATGTTAATAATACTTTACATTTAAAAAACACTAGGGATTCATTGAAAAAAAAACAAAGGTAAAAGTGACGATATAGTTGGTGGTGGAAATAATTGTTACTTTACATTTTTTTAAAAACAGAAATTCACTGAAAGCACCAAAGGTTAAAGTGACATTCTAGTTAGGTCTGGTAATAATATCTTACTTTACATTTTTTTTAAACTTAGAAATTCACAGAAAAAAACAAAGGTTAAAGTTAGGTAATAGGTGAAAATATCAGTGAAAAATAAAATTCTAACCTAAATTTCACTAAAATCCACCAGTTATAGTCTACTGAGTTAACTGTAAGTTGCCTCCCACCATGCACTGCTTATGGCCTCACATAATACATCACTCCTGGCATGTGAAATTAGCTCATTGATGACATCACCGATGACATCTCAAATTACATCATTGACTGATGAGATCATCAACATACTACTGTTCAATTTACTCTAAAAAAACAGTACAACCTTTAAAATATTTAAATAAGTACCAAAGGGCACAGAATCATGTAAATCATAAATGACATAAACATATGTGCTTATGCAAAATAATTAGACTGTAGTCCACTGTCTCGAAACAAACAACCCCATTATATGCCCAAGACCTCACTATGCACATCCTTCGCAATGCGCAAACATTTTTTCAGAGAGTCCACTACCGCCAGAAACCCAACCACCTTTAGGTGCCCAAGCTCCTACTACACACAGCCTTCACCCTGTGAAAACTCTTTATGGATAGGCCTTTCCCTCCAGACACCCGAGACCCATTATGTGGTCAAACTACTACTATGTACAGCCTTCGCCCTGTGCAGAGCTCTTCATGGAGAGCCCACTCCCTCCAAGCACCTAAGTCCCATTAGGTTGCTGTTAGAGCTGGCACCATTGGTGTGGGTCTCCCCTGCATTTTTTGCCTTTACCTCCTGTGTTTTTGATATGTGTCTGACTCCGTTTTGCTGGTCTAGATGCTTTGGGCACTTTCCAACTGCTGTTCAGTGCCAAAGTGCAAGTGCTCCCTTTGTAAATTACTGTTATGGGTTGGTGATTCCATGATTGGCTATTTGATTTACTAGTCGGTCCCTAGTACAGTGCACTGTGTGTGCCCGGGGCCTCTAAATCAAATGCTGCTGGTGGGCTTGCAGCACTGATTGTGCCACCCACAGAAGCAGCCTGTAAATGTAACTCTGGCCTGCCATTGCAGAGCCTGTGTGCAGTCTGGTACTGCCATGTCGACTTGGCCAGTGCACCCACTTACCAGGCCCTAACCTTCCCTTTTCTTACATGTCAGACACCCCTAAGGTAGGCCCTAGGTACCCCTGTGGGTAGGGTGCAGTGTATGTGAAAGGTAGGACATGCCCTGATGTGTGTGGCATGTCCTGATAGTGAATTACTGCCAATTTCGTTTTTCACTATTGCAAGGCTACCTGTTCCCATAGGACAGAATGGGGAGTTTGTTTAAAACATCTTATAAACATAACTGGCCCTGGGAACAAGGTAGGAAAATAAAGTTTAGTATGCCTGAACTCAGAATGTCAAAGTGCATCTTTTAGTGAGGGTGATTTTTACATTCTGTGTTTGAAAATACCACTTTTAGAAAGTAGGTATTTTCTTGCCTAACCATCCAGTGTGCCTCTGCTAGGTTTGTGTATTGCATGTCTGGCTTTGGAGTGTCAGGGGCTGGGGAGGAGCAGTGGCTTCAAAGAGCCTGATGAGTCAGGGCTGGGCTGAATAGGCCTGGTCTGCATTTGGAGTGGTGGGAGGAGTATCACCTGCACCTGAATAGGGCTGTGCCTGTCTTCCACAATGATGGCTCTGCACCCCTGTGGTGTGTCTGGAGCCAGGGCTCACACTGACAATGGAGGTTGTTGTGCACTTGCAAAGTGCCCCACAGAACTGGTTTTGGCTGGGTACAGACACTCTCTGCCTTCAGAGAACAAAGGATTTTTGGGTATAAAAAGAGGGGCCCAGACCTCAGACTTTTAGATCATTTCTGGGAAATCAAGAGGAACCTTTGCCAAGGAGAAGAGCCGGAGAAGCTGAGGAGGAATACTGCCCCTATGCTGTTTGCTGTCTGGGTTGGCCTGCAGTGGCTACTTGCTGCCAAGGAAGAAGAAAAGGACTTTGCTGTTTGCTGTGTCCCCTGCTTGAGGAAGATCTCCAAGGGCTTGAAACTGAGCTTGCCTCCTGTTCTGACGTCTCAGGGACACAAAGACTGCACCACCAGCTCCCCTGAACTTCCTTGCTGAGAGTTCTGACCTGCAAAGAGGTGCCTATTGTTGTTTTGGACCTCTAGAGATTGTTTGCCGCTGGGAGCTGGAATAATCCACACAGCGTCCAGGATCGTCGCATCGCGGTGCCAAGTTTGTCGCATCGTTGGGGGATGCAGTAAGAAACTGACGCATCACCTCCCCACGCAGTAAGAAACTGACGCATCACCTCCTCTCCGGTAAGGAACCGACGCATCACCTCCCCTGCGCAGCAGTAAGGAACTGATGCATCACCTCCCCCGGAGAAAGGAACTGATGCATCACCTTCCCTGAGTGTAAGGAACCAACACATCACCTTCCCTGCGGCCTGTTTTGTTTGTTTGCGTGACGCATCCCAGGTACTTTGTGTGAAAGGTGTTTCATCTGCAATTTGCTTTGAACTGAAGTATTTCTACCATCTGAAAGTCATATTTTTATTACTGTATTGTGGATTTTTGTCGTTTGGTCTTGTTTTGGTTTAGATAAAGATTACTTATTTTTCGAAACTGGTGTGGTGTCTATTTGTAGTGTTTTCACTGTATTACTGTATGTGTTCACAAATGCTTTACACACTGCCTCTGAGATAAGCCTGTCTGCTCGTGCCAAGCTACCAAGGGGGTGAGCAGAGGTTATTTTAGAAATGTATCCCCCTTACCCTGACTAGAAGCAAGGGTCCCTATTTGGACAAAGGTACCTACCTCTGCCAACTAGAGACCCCCTTTTCTAACAGTGGCCAAGCCAGTCCTAAGCATAGTCTACGCCCTGTGCACAATCCTTCTCAGAGAGCTCCCCCCCTCCAGACAACCAAGCCCATTAGGTCATAAAACCCCTGCTACGCACAGCTGTCACTCTGTGCACAACTTTTCATGGACAGCCTACTACCTACAGACTATCAATCCCTAGGGGGGAGGGAGCACACTGCCTCTCATCCCAGCACAGTTCACTCCATTGCATTCTGGTAAATGCAGTATGCTTACTTCAAAGTTGCTGTAGTTTTTCACCAAAGTTGGTGCAGGTATTGCTGTTTATCTCTACATATATGTTTCTGGATTTAACCCAGGTCACAGAATCACTCCACAGGCACACAAGTGCATCCCAGGTGAGCTTTGTGGCTCAAGGGAACCTTTTAAACACAAGGGGGAAGGAGCACACTGCCTCTCTTTCAGCACAGTTCATCCCATTGCAGTCTGGTAAATGTAGTACGCTGAATTCAAAGTTGTTGTCGTTTTTCACCAAAGTTGGTGCAGGAAGTGCTGTTATCTCTAGACGTGTTTCTGGATTTGGCTCTTCATCAGTAGAGAGCAGAAGTAGAAGATAGTAAAGTTATCTGGGGTTGCTGAAATGCTGCCCAAACTTCACAGGTCACAGTACCACTCCATAGGCACACACGTGCATCCCAGGTGAGCTTGTCAGCTCGTTGACTCAAGAGAGCCTTTTAAACACAATGGGGGAGGGAGCACACTTCCTCTCATTCCAGCACAGTTCATCCCATTGTATTCTGGTAAGTGTAGTACGCTTACTTCAAAGTTTCTGTTGTTTTTTACCAACGTTGGTGCAGGTAGTTCTTTTTATCTCTAGACATCTGTGTCTGGGTATAGCCCTTCATCAATAGAGAGCAGAAGTAGTAGATAGCAGAGAAAAATCACCTGGGCTTGCTGAAATGCTGCCCAAGTCTTCACAGGTCACAGAATCACTCCACAGGCACATAAGTGCATCCCAGGTGAGCTTTTGGCTCAAGGGAACCTTTTAAACACAAGGGGGAAGGAGCACACTGCCTCTCTTCCAGCACAGGCCATCCCATTGCATTCTGGTAAATGGAGTACGCTTAATTCAAAGTTGTTGTCATTTTTCACCAAAGTTGGTGCAGGTAGTGCTGTTATCTCTAGACATGTGTTTCTGGGTTTAGCTCTTCATTAGTAGAGAGCAGATCTAGTAGATAGCAGAGAAAAGTCATCTGGGGTTGCTGAAATGATGCCCAAGTATTCACAGGCCACAGTACCACTCTACAGGCACACAGGTGCATCCCCAGTGAGCTCACATCTCGAGGGAGCCTTTTAAACACAAGGGGGAGGAACCTCACTGCCTCTCATCCCATCACAGTTCACCAAATTGCTTTCTGGTAAACATGACTTGTTGATCTCTACTGATGAAGGAATGAATCCAGAAACATGTGTCTAGAGTTACACAGCACAGTCTGCACCAACAAGGGTGAAAAATTAAAGACTACTACGGAAGTAAGGGTGTTCATGCACTGCATGTACCATGATCCACTGGGGCTATTTGAGTGCTGGGATGTGATGCAGTGTGCTTCTACCCACCTTCCATTTGAAAAGGCTCCCTTGAGCTACTGAGCTGACGAGATTGTGTTGATGCGCTTCCCCCAGTGATGGTAAAGAGAGAGTTAGGACAGCATTTACAGCACCCTCAAAATGACTTGTTGCTCTCTACTGATGAAGGAATGAATCCAGAACAACGTGTCTAGAGTTACACAGCACAGTCTGCACCAACAAGGGTGAAAAGTTAAAGACTTCTATAGAAGTAAGTGTTATTATACACTGCATTTGCCATGATGCATTGGGGCAATTTGAGTGTTGGAACTGTTTGAAAAGAATGTCAATCCCTGTTGGGTGGTGAAGGCTTTTCTACACACAGCCTTTATCCTGAGGACAACTCTTCATAGAAAGCCCACTCTGTCCACACAAGCAAGCCCCCTCAGAAGGCCAAGCATTGTGCAAACGGTTACACCAATTAGCAGTACAGAGGAGATTGAATTGCTCTAGATGTAGTTCACTAAATATCTTTCAGTGCCAGAAGCGTATAGCAAATTGTCACACTGATTGGAGGATGTAATCAGTGATGTCGTCAGTTGAGATGTCATCAGTGATGTCATTGATGGTGTCAATAAACAAGTCTTGAGCGATGTTATGTGTGAAGTCACAAGTAGTGCATGGCAGGTCGCAATTTATAGTTAGCTCAGGAACTGGAGAATTTCAGTGTCCTGTTAGTTTCAAATTGTATTTTTTAACTGACATTTTCACTATAAACTCACTTTAACCTTTCACTTTTCCAGTGAATTGTAAAGGTTTTTTTTTAATGTAAAGTAAGATATTATTAGAAGACCTAACTATAATGTCTTTTAACTTTTTTCTGTCAATAAATCATAAAATCATAAGTTCAAATTCATTACCTTTCCTGAATACGTCTTCTTTTTTAATCTTAAAGTTCATAGGCTTGATAAATGGACACAGTTTTCATCAATGTTATCTCCACATCAATTGTTACAACAGTGTGATCCAAGTTCAATCTTAACAACAATTCACAGCCCAATCTTTTCAATCATTGAGTCAACAGCCAACATGTGGTTCACGATCCTACCATTTTCTCATGGCTAAAATTTCACGATAATTATTTTCTTGTACATTGAGTCAAAAGTTGGGTTGCCAATTAGGTTTTCAATTCAAAAATGCAGTTCCATCTGCATACATCTTTAAATCAGATTATACACCCTTTTTCAAGTTCCATAAATGTAAGGGAAAACTCTAATGAGAATCAGACAAGAAAATTAACCTTGAAAGCAGACATCCCTCAGTAAAATACAGGAATCAGATGAGGTCTTTTGACTGCAGACTATCCTTACAAAAGACCTCATCTGATGCCAAACAAGGCCCAATCCATCAAAGTGCCTCAAGATTGGGCCAAGAGAGTATTGTACCCGTAACTTCTGGGAATGAGCATCTGACTTCTGATCAGGCTTCCCCTTCAGTAGGATCTTCTGTCACAGCAGCAGGGCAGGGTTCTGCACCTGGGCCTGCACAATTTACACCTCTATGAGTGGTGGTTGAGCGGCGACAGCTAACTTCATTTGACTTATTTCCCAAAGCTATGGATGTCATCCTTTCTGCAAAGTGTCCTTCCACAAAATCCATTTATACTGGGTGCTGGGACAAATTTGTGGCCTGACATGGAGCCCTCAACATAGAGCAGTTGCAGACAAATCTGTCAGATGTTTATTATATTTTGTCTCTGACTCTGTGGGCACAATTAATGGTTATTTGTCAGCCCTTTCAGCTTTTTTTACTTTTGCCAGACCACCGTATTTGTTAAAATCATCTCTTGGGATGAGGTTTGTGATGCCACTGTGGGCTCTAAATTTGGTCCTGACTTTCTTCATGTGTACTCCTTTCGAGCTGATGCATAGTAGTTCACTACGTTTTCTGATTCTAAAGATGGTCTTGCTTGTCACAATTACTTCAGCTTGTCACATGAGTGACTTCCAAGCTCTCTCGGTGCAATCGTCATACACCACTTGTTTCCCAGATAAACCTTTGATGAGGACGGGCGGCATTTTTGCAAAAAGTAATTTCTTCTTTTCATGTTGGACAAACCATAACCCTACCAACATTCTTTGCTCCGCCTCACTCTGCCAAACAGAAGAGACTCCATCGGCCAGACCCCAAGAGAGTCTTGAGTTTTTACATTGATTGCATCAAATTTTATAGGGTGGACAATCAGCTTTTTGTGGGTTTCTCTGGGGCAAAGAAAGGAAAAGCAGAGTTTTTTGCACTAAGACCTGCAATGCATTGACCAAACGACGTCTGCAGAAGGACTAAGGGCTCATTCACTAGGGCCAAAGCTGCTACCACTGCGTTGGCACTCGGAGTGAATGCTCTTGGTCTGTGTCAGGCCGCGATGTAGGCATCACTGCATACATTCATGAAGCACTATTGCCTTGACAGTCAGGTCTGACAGGAAGGACATTTCCCCCTTTAGTCCTGCAGGACTCTTTGGTCTAAGTCCATTCTACTGACCCTCCACCTTGGGAGGTACTGCTTTGGTACATATAGTGAAGGTGAAAAATCTGAGGTCAGAAATATCCATCAGAAAAATAAGTTCCTTACCTTCGGTAACGGTCTTTTGGGTGGATAATCTATCTAACTGCAGATTCCTCACTGTCCTCCCGTCTCCTTGTTCTGTGGAGTGGCCTCTCTCTTCCCATTGAATAAGATCTCATCAAAGAGATCTACATACTGTTACCTCTGATTGTTTTGTGCACCACGTCCAAGTATGCAAACAGAGTTAAGAAAGAAACTGACATCCACAGTTAGGGGTGGTACTTATATATGCTTTGCTCTATGACTTCTGCAGTGAAACTGAGTTACTGCAGAACTGTAAGGGTCCTTCTACCGGTACAAGACAGGACTTCTGTGAAAGCTTTCCAGATCCAGTCTGGCACCTGGGGGATATTCTAACGGTGCAAAACCTGAGATTAGATAGAGTATCCACCAAAACAAGCATTACTGAAGGTAAGTAACTTGATCGTATTGTAGTAGTCAATATTAGAAAGGTGCCTTGTAAAATGTACAAGCTGTGAGGAATGCTATGGCTTGTGCTGGGATATTCGGGCATGAATATTAGGCTTAGGCTGGGGCACAGTGTTTCTTGATCCCATGTAATTTAAGTGATGTGAAAAGCATGCCTGGTTTCTATAGAAGAAATAAGATGGTGCTTCAGGAATATGATTTGTAGAATATTAAAAACATAGGGGGTCATTATGATGGCGGAAGGCCCGCCACCGCCAGCCGTGCAAAGACCGCCCGCCACGGATCGGCCACAGGCAATCGGTTCGATTGCCTGGCGCAGTGGTCAGCATCTGTAAAATGGTGGCGGTGCCTAGCAGGCACCGTCCGCCAAATTACAATGCTGCATCCCCGCCAGCCGGTGTATGGCGGTGGAACCGCTATTCACAGGCTGGTGGGGATTGTATATGGGGGCCCGTTGCGAGCCCCTCTGGGGTGGGGGGGCAGGGGGTGCACTGGGGAGGTACGCGTGGTGCCTGCCACGTAGTGCAGGGAAATGCACAGCATGGCACTTTAACATTGCGGCGGGTGCTGCAGCCAGCAGCACCCGCCGCAATGTTGGAGATACACGATGCGACCGCCACGGTGGCGGTCGCATCGTAATCTCATGTGCGGGACCGCCGCCTTACAGGCAGCCGGTCCCAAGCCCCGCAACGATGGCAGTCGGACGATCATCCAACCGCCATCGTAATGACCCCCATAATACCTTCTGTGAGTTGTCTGGGCATGTCATTCTATGAATCTTAAGCCTGTGCTGTAGGGTTTTAGAAAATGGTGTTATTACCGTTTTGAGGCATCCACAACTTGACCAGATAAACTTGCACAAGAGTCTTACTCAGCATATAATTTAAGCAATGAGTACGGCATAGCTGGTTTCTATAGGAGAAATAAGATGATGTTTTTCTGGAACGTTATTTGTACAAAACCTAAGACATCCTCCGACTTCTCTGGGCATACTATTGTATCAAATTTAAGCCTCTGACATATGGTTTAAGAAGATGTGTATTACTATTATTACAGTTTCGGGGCATCCACAATTTGACCAGACAATCCTGTTCAGGAGTCTTATACAGAGGGTGCAGTCTTTGTATTGCATGTACTTTGCAATGCATGTGACATGCAGCACCAGTGGGAATGTCACTATGAGGCAGGGTGTGTAGAAAATGGGGCAAAGCTGAACATGTTTGCACTCTTTGTAGCAGGAATCTTAATGATATATTGATAAAGCATGCCCTGGCAGTTAAGAGCATGATACAGCACCGAAATTGAGCCAATTTGTGGGGGTTTCAGAGAGTTTTTCTTGTTTATCGAGGGGTGAATATTTAACTAAGGACCTGATGTGCTATTAATCAGATTGCCGAATCTTAAATTGCGAATGATAACGAATTGCAATTGCTGATTAGATAATCTTGATGTACTAAAATCTTGAATGTGCAAATTCGACTGTGCAAATTGCAATTTATATTCCATCGCAATTTCAGTTTACCAATTTTTAAACAGCAAATCAGTAATATTCACATTTTTTTCCTGATCAATATTGGTAAATCACTTAATTGCGAATATTGCACTGTCAGCCAACGATCAACGTACATCCAGGAAATAAAATGCTACTTTTGCTTCTGAGACCACAAAGGAGCGGACTTGAGGAGAAGAGTGTGAGAGGCGTTATTCAAATTTGTAAAATGGCATCCAATGAGCCTGAACGCAAGGAAGTGGGCTGTAGAAGCAAACATAAATAGAGAGATCATGAGTTGGGAATTGAGTTGAAGAATGCATGGTACACAATGACCAACCGTTTGAGAAAAGCTCCCTTCTGTACCAGAGTCTACTAAAAGATCACTTTGTCAGTATATTCAAGAGCTTATTAGTGCTATTAAAGTATCATTTCGAAGTACAGATGAAATATGAAAACGTTTGTATGTTTCAAGCGCTCATACCAAATAAAAAATGACAAATCACAGAAAAGATACAGCTGACACTTGGAGGGGGTCCATCAACTGAACCACCAGCAACCCAGATGGAAGAGGCATTTGACAGTGCCTTGTTGCCACAAGCAGTGCCTGCAATGTCGAACACTGACTCACCTTTGCCAACACAACCACCACCAGGTAAGGTAATGCATTATATTGTTTTACTCTTATTTACTTTTACGATTTTAAAACTATGTATTTTGTACACAACTGTACACATTTATTACACTGCATTTATATCAGTGCAGTGCCTTCTGGGTATTGTAGTTTTTAATAAATTAATTATATACACATTTCTTTAAAAAATATATTCAAAACTAGTTATCAGATAAATGTTGACAAGTATTTACACATAACAACAGTAATATTAGTGTTACATAAACTTTTTAAAAATATTTTTAAATCATTTTAAAACATTTTCAATTTACAAAAAAATGCAAACCCTTGATGTGCAGACTGGAGGGACAGAAGAGGTTGCATGTGATGAAGTAGAAGAGGATGTCCAGTTTAGAGAAACTTCTGGACAGAAAGAAACTACTCCTACTACAGAGGCTGCAGCACAGTGTGCAAAGTAACTCAGCATAGAAGTACAAAAGACCAGTCTACTCCACCACAGACTGCAAGCCTTCAAGTCCAACAACATAGACTGTTATTGAGGCCATGACTTGGTGTCAGAGCTAGGCCAATGCCCGAACGGGATGTCGATTTTCCTTACCTCAAGGGCATTTCATGCATTAGAGGGTGCTAATGTCCCTACTGCAAGAGTACTTCAAGCAGTAGAGGGAGGAATGCTGATAGTCCAGTGTCAGCAAGCACCTGCCATGCAAGCACTACATTCTAAAATGGATGGGTTGGGGACACTTGATAATGCCTTGACTGAATCTGTAACTACATTATATGATACAACACATGATGAAAGTAATAATCAAAGGTGCTGTACAAAAACAAACTTGAAATGTAGATAGGCATGTAGAGTAGTACACGTAGAGTAGTAGAAAAACTGCCTAATGCTATTAGAGTGCTTACTAGAAAAACTGTAAATATACAGACAGAAACGTACAATGTAGTCCGAATTAGAGGTTACATGCGGGGGTAGAATCCTCATCTGGCAGGCCCACGGCTACCAGAGGCAAGAAAGAAACACTAAACATAATTATGTTATTCTACAGTTTTGATGTTTTAAAAAAGCTTTAAATATATGTGTGACAAAAAGTTAAACATTTTCAACATGTCGAAATTCTGTGAATAAAGAGAAAAAGAAATAGTGTTTAAACCAACAAACACTTGTTCTATATTTTTTACGAAATGTATACAACATCTTAACTGAGAAATGATTGTTGGTTATGAATGATCTGTGTAACCTTCCTTCGGAAGCCTTTCTTGGATCCTGATCAAGGGAAAGTGGAAGTTCTTCCTCATCATCGGTAGGGTCAACATGTAATACTTTTCCGGGAAGCTGCATTATGGTAGATTGGACAACAACTAATTATTTTTCAGGATGTTTCTGGTGAATATTGTAGAGCTCAATCGCTCTTATAAGTACATCAGAGTCTACTTTTTAATAGTCCGAAAGACCTTTTTACTACAGGCCTTATGCATCTACGTGGCCTGTATCTCCTTCCACTGGGATAAACATCATTCAAATAAGATATAAGTAGCCGCCGATGGATAGAATATGCACCATCACCTAAAAAAGCAAGAACATTTTCTAAACGTAGTGTCACAAAATATCATAATTATATTTTAAGTTTCAAAATGACTCCATCCCCTAGCTAAACTGTTACATATTCCCCAACATTGAAACATATAGTAGGTATGAGTACCCCAGTGGTAATGTGTAACAATGTGTGTTAAGAAACACTCTGCATTGCACACTGTCTGAATATTTACAAAATGCTTAATTTTTCTATTACGAAAAATAAATTTTGCAGCACCAGATATACCGATCTGAACATGTGTCCCATCTTTGCAACCTATCACCTGAGGAAGTTGCTCAATCCTAAAAAACATACTTTATGTTGCGTTGCTGTGTTTGGTAAAATTGCATGTACATCTAATTTTAGCAGCATAGCATCTAGGAATTTTCTGTTAAAATCTTGATAAGGCACTCTGTGGTACACCACCTCCTGCAGCAATTTTCCCTGTTGACTACATGAAGCCAAAAGATGTAGGGAATATAGGACCTCTAGACATGCTAGAATAACCTCCCTAATATAGGATTTAAATCATTGATAAGGTCATAAATCACCTGCCTGCTTAATTTACACTTCCCATTTGTGCCCTCTTTTGTCACATTAAATATTGTGACCTGGAGCCTAAAAATTCTCTCCTGTCTCCTCCTGGGGTGCCAGGATACTCATTCATCTCGCTACTGCATATAGTGCACCCATTCTTCAGAAACATGTTTGTTTCTCACCCACCTTTCTCAAGCACCTGCTTCCATGTGCTCGTAATTTGTGGCTGGAAAAAGTCAAATTTGCGATTATCGACAAACTGCTGAGTCACTAATAGAGAATCGCTAATTGGTTCTCGCTAAATAATTTGCTATATAACAATTCGATATTTATTTGGTTCACTACGCAAAGTATGCATATTACCGAAATTTAAAGGCTTTATGCACAGCGATGTGCTGGTATTGTGTTCGGAATCCAGTTTGCAACTGGTTTAAGAATCACAACACATTCGTACATCTGTCCTCATGAGCCTTATTAGCAACTGTGACGGTGCGTGCCCCACCGCACCAGTGGTCTGATCGCCCTATTACGAGTTTGGTGGTCGGACCCCCCCAAAGGACCGCTGCAACTGCTCGGGATCCGTGATCTCACGAGGGTGTTGCAGTGGTGTGAGGCCATAAAATGCTGGCGGCGCTGCTGCAGCACTGCCAAGCATATTACGAGTTTCCTCACATTCACCCTTTTCATGGAGGTGAGGTCGCCATGAAAAGGGTGGTGGTGAGGAAACTAAGGGGCCCCTGCAGGGTCTCCTGTTGCCTCTGGGCCAGGGGATGCATGCAGGGGGGCACATGTTGTGCCCCACTGTATGCATGCACCCCCGGTTCCTGCACAGCATGGACTGCATAGTCCATGCCGTGCAGGAACTTGCTTCAGTGCTCCCATTGTGGTGCCTTTCTAAGGCTCAGATATGAGCCTTAGAAAAGCCCCACCGTGGGACCGCCAAAGCACCGCCCACCAGACCAGAATTAAACTCCTAATCTGGTGGGTGGAGTGCGGACAGCTTTGGCAGTCTCGCAGCTGGGTGCTGGCATGGAGGCTCGCAGGGAGACCACCAAAGTCGTAATCAGGCCCATACTTTGAAGCTGTGCTTTGCTTTTGAGTTTGTTTTGAAGATAAGATGATTTTTTTAATCATCACTACCATGATACCTATGAAATCCATTAGCCAGGCCTGTGCTTATGTTGCATTATTGCAATCATCTGCTTTTTTCACTTTCATATCTTTGACTTCAAGTTTAAGGCTAAATATGACCCTTACGCAAGCTAGAGTTTGCACAGGGATTGGAATTACAAAATGTGCCATAATTTACTGCAGGAACAATATAGGGTAAATTCCAAGAAATATGGACTGTACGGCATAAAGCACTAATTCTGCATGCAATTCCTCATTTTTAATTGGAAGCCTTGGAATCAGCGGTATTTACGGCAGCTGTCAAATATCTCACCCTGGTTATTGATATTTACCATGCACAGTAAATACTTCAGCCAAGCGGATCCTAGCATTTTGGCTTCTGTGGATCCTATCTGAATCATTACTGGAATCTGGGGACCCCCACTGAGTCATTATTGGAGGCAGGGCACCCCCAACCTAAGCACCTTCTAAGATTTGAGCCTCAAAACAATACACAAAAATACAGAAACAAGCATACACCAAACAAATGCTCAAATATTGAAATGTTTTGTTCAATTCACACTCAACTATAGAAATCGTTTTCAAGTTTTCAATGGTTCTTCTTTATTTGTATATCGTATATTCATTTTAATGTACTGATTTTAATATTATTTAAATTTGTAAAACAGTGGCTGACCCCCTGTGTGGGATCCGTGGACCCCCGAGGGCCCTTGGAGTACAGGTTAAGAACCACTGCTTTAGTCCATTCTAGACCACACGTAATAAGGCCCCATTTTTTATATATTGCGTAAAAAGGTTCACAAGTATGGCAAAGCAATGCATTTTGTGACCTGCCGAGTTTAGGGTTGTCATGGCTGTGACAAATACTGTGTGCACTGACCCATGTGAGAAGTGCTGATAAAGCCCCCGCCCCCCTCCTCCTGCAGGCCTCTGCAGCTTTCTCTGCTGCTGTCTGTGCCCAGCTCCTGCTCAGTGATCAATCTGGCTGGGGCCATCACAAAGCTGGGTGTGGTGCGCTGATAGCTCTTCTGATGAAGTGCTTTCCTGTGCCAAATATAGCTGTAATAAACTACAAACAGGCGGTTGGGTTTTATACAACCTTGTCTCGCTGCTGCTAGACGGCCTGACATGTCATGCTCATACTTAAAAATAAACTGAGAAACAGGAAAGAAAGTACAGAATTATTGTTTTAAGCTGACTGCGAGGGCTTATCATCAAAGTCGCAGAACCTCCATTGTATGTAGAGAAATACAGGGCTGGCAGAAAGTCCAGTCAGCTAGAGTGCCCCCGAATAAATCTCTCCTGTACTTAAGTGTCAATCCAGAGCGCAAACGCCGTGTTTTATTCCCTATTCTCTGCTCAGTGTTTGCAGCATCATGCTATGCGCTGCTGAAAGTCATTTGCAGGCCTCCAATGTGAGTGGCGCAGTATTTGGTGCGACGTTTATCGCACCCAATGAAATGTAACACAGAAGAGGTCAAAGTTCATTGGTGTGATAAACAGTAGCTATAACCAGTTTTTAAAGCATAATGAGGAGCAAACATGTGGGCTTTGGTGCTTAAAGCACCAACATCCAATCCGCATGCACTTCTATTCCGGCAGGTAGGACCTGCCAAAATGTAGCAAGGGAAATGTCTCCTTTATTGCACCCAGTAATTGTGGGGTACGGCAACCTTCGCCTCTCGTGCAATTCTGATTCTGGCCTACGCTTATGATCCTGATCCCTGTGCAAACAGAGGATTGAGCAAGGAACAGAGTTATCTTGGCCACTCGTAACGAGGGCCTTGGGTGTCCAAAGCAAAATTTAATTCACCCCTGAAATATCGAACGACTAATGCTCTTATCATGCCCTAATACACAAAATAATCGTGACTGACCTTGCCCAAGGCACATTATTAAGTGTTTTACACTGTGGTGGATTACCCGGGTACGTTACCCGCACTGCATGTCCTATACATGTTAGATGATTCAATATATAAAATGTCGACAGCTCTCAGAATCATTTTTGCACTTTTTATTTACAAATGGATTAAAAGTGCATAACATTTCGAGTGCTACCCACTTTGTTATATGTTGGCAACTTATAGACAGCTTATATGAATGACTTTGAATTTAAAAAGTTCTGCTCCTAATAACAGTAATTCAATATAAATCACACTTTGGACAATATAAGATGTTTTTAAAATGGCCAAATTGATATTCATCTGCATGACATATATGTGTGACTGTGGCATTACAAAATGCAGGTCCCATATTCACTAACAGAACTTGCGTAATTGGGGACTGCAGAGAACACAACACACGAGCTGCACAGATTGGTACTCTACACATACAAAGGTTTTGGTGCACAGGTAATCATTTGTCATGCAATGGCTCCCAGAAGCCACATGTATCGAGGGACATGTGCATGTACCTCACCCACTGGCATTTCTTAATTTGAGCCAGTGGTTACTTGTGGGAATCACTGGCACATATTTTCCCCCATCAGATATTTACCGAACTCAAAAGAGGGAAAAGCACACAGATCAGAAAGACGTAGGAAGAGAAATACTGCAAACCTGTAACAAAGGGTGAAAGCAGGAACCTGCAACAGTAAGAGAAAGGGGCAAGGGGTGTCTGGTGGTAGATTAAAAAGGCATAAAGTGGATTTAAGATTACCTACATTGGTATCCGGCAACTACCCCGGCCACAGGCTTCTGAGAAGAGGTTCGGAGCACCGGCACTCTTTCTTTCACAAATGAAGCACTGCCCACGGGGGTGGCGGACAACAGTTTTCAGATTTCCACCTTAATATGCCAGTCTAGAGGTATGAAACTGATAAACATGCACACACTCAAACATTGCAACACTATAGCTACCCACTTTCATCCAGCCCAGAACTCCTCAGCATCCTACAACCATCTCATATAACAAACACATTGACTACACATTACACTTCATACTCATTAATACTCACCTTCAACTATGCGTGTAGCAAACCTAGTCAATCTTATTACTGCAAATGGGGTTGATGCCGTCTTTCTCGCCGAGACCTAGTTCACATCAACCATACACATACCTGATGACCTTTTCCCTCAGAATTACAGTGCACAGCAGATTGGCAGGATTTTCCGTACCAAGTTAAAGAAAACAAGTCGTTGGACAACAGGAGAATAAGTGGTGGAGAACACAGATGTAAGAAAACATGACAACCCTTCATGCTGCACACAGATATCTCAATGCATTCACTTACCCTCATCACCATCATACTCACCCAAGTATCATTCCAGGCAACACAGGGGAAGATCATTGAGAAGACCATCACCAAACAACTAACTGATCAGATTAAAAGAAGCACCTACTTTGAAAACTACCAGTCAGCTTTCTGAGTGCAGTGCAGTTTGGAGAAAGCAATTCTTTAAGTCTTCGATGTTGTCCTACAGGTTCAGGACATTGGTGGCCACTACCCCCTCGTCCTACTTCTCCAATGCACCTCCTTTGGCACATTGACCATTACTTGACACATTTTAATTGTTAACAAGCTTCCACAGCATTGCCCTGAATGGCTCAGTCCATACCCAGAAAACATAACCCATCAGCTCCAGGCGCGATCCTCCAGATTTGTGCATATCCCAGTCTCATGAGGTATTCCCAGGCTACTCCTGTCACCAGCGATCTTCATCCTGTAGAAGGAGGCCCTGGGAGGACTGCTGACTGGTAAAGATGTAAAGATCCAACAATATGTGGTTGACAGGCAACTTTGTGTATAAGTTTGATATTTCCACTATATCTTGTCCCTGAAGCAGGGACATCTTAAGTCTATTTGGGGCCCTGAGCCAAACGCATTTTGGGGGCCCCTATTTGGAACAGATTTTAATTTATGATCCAATTTCAGATATTTCATGCCCTCTTTGGCCATGTCACAGACAGTGCACAGGCACACTTTCTCTAAACGTGTTTACATCTAATATTCAGGAATAGTGACCAGTGTTTTCAATATTATACCAAAGCAGCAGCTAATTCATATTTCTGCAAATAATCTCTGTGACACCCATTTCGCATATGTGAGGTCCTGTTTTGACCTAAAAGAAACTTTTATGGATGTTGCATGAAACATAAAGAAAACATTTCTCTGCAAAATGCCTGTAAGAGACTCTTAGACATCACCCATATAAAGAATACATTCATGGAAAACGGTATTTAAAACTATCTGTTTAAGCATTAGTCAAGGTCATCAGTGCAAGACTCTGTGACTCTGCAGAACAGAGCTGGCTCTACAGGGGGCCCCCTGGAAGGCTGGGGTCTTGGGCTGGAGCCCACTTTGCCCACGCCTTAAAACGTCTCTGCCCTGAAGGACACAAGCCTGGATGCCCCAAGCCCTATAGGAAGCTGAGATGTTTTGCTGGTTTCTTCCTGTTCCCTTCCTACCCCATATTTCAGGACTGCTTCTTAGAATTTCCTATTCTTTTGCATCAAATATTAACATCATGTGAAAGCAGGCGTTAAAAAGAGAAATGTTTTAATTTCTTCTTTCTTTTTTGACTTTGCATGTGTATTGCACTGTATAGCACATATCCAAAGTAGGAAAAGTTTTAAAAGTTGTGTAGGCATAGTATTCTGCACTGGAAGGGTACTCTTCCAGTACAAAACCTATGCTAGACTCACACACACACACACACCCTTGCACTATGGCGCAAAGGTGTGTGCGTGGCGCTTAGCAGCAAAATTCTGCGCCGGTGCTAGGAAGAGGGGATGAGAGAGCAATATCTCTGTAGATATGGCACTCTCCTGCTCTCTCCTTCTCACACAATGCAGCACGGCATTTTTGGATGCTTTGTTGGGTGAGAAGTTAGTAAATCTGGCCCCAGGTGTTAAAGACTCAATGGAACTAACAGAGCGCAAAAACATATTGATAGGACCTTGTACGCTATGTAAAGAGTTTTGAAAGTAATATGTGTACAGGCAACCAACTACATTTTTTTAAATGCTGGGTGGTAAATTTTGTCCCTAAAATGCATAATATAAACCAGACTGCCATATTTTAAATTACTTGCTGCTGCTGAGTCATGTAATCAGAGAGGCTCAGGTAGGCGGCATAACTCTCGTCGAGCATGGAGAAAATCAAAGCTAAAACAATAGGTTTACAACAATTAGTAGGAAACTATGGAAAACAAATCTGGTGGGGAGTCAAAATAAAATAAAATATACAGAGGTACATTTTGAGATCTGTGAACGAAAAGACAGCTGGTATACAAAATGACCATGTGAAACAGGAAGGGGTCCAGTACGCACAGATACTGGCCATCAAGAGATTGACCAGACATCTTCTCAGTTTTAAGCGTAAAATGGTTTAAGCTCATCCAGTAGATCTGAAGCATCTCATATTTGGGGAGATGAGAGTCTTGAACTTTGGTAACCAAATGAATGGTGTCTGCAAAGCAGCAGAAACCAAAGCCATGCATTCCAAAGCATTGTGCCAATGGAGCCTTATAGAGTTTAAACTATGCGGGGCTCAGTGCTGAACCCTAAGGAACTTCATGAGTGGCAGGGTGAAAAGATACCACTTGTCATTGGTCCCTTAAAAACAAGGACCTAAAATCACTTTCCTACATTCACGCTTCCTGGAAATGCAGGAGCAAAATGGAGGGCAAGACAGAGTCAAAATCAGCAGACACATCAAGACGAATGAGAATAGCCAGTTCTCTGTTGTCCACAGCACAAATGTTGTCCAAAATGGCGACCGAGCTGCGATTAGGTCTGAAGTTTGCTTGTGAGCGATTGAGAAAAGCCTTTCCTCTGTAAATGTCGAAAGCTGGAGTTTAATGGTAGAATCAGCAAATTTAGAAAAAAAATCGAAGAGTGAGATGGGGCAGTAGGTAGACTGTGTCTATAGGTCAGCGTTAGGCTTCTTAAAAAAATGCAATACTATAGCCCAATGGTCTGAAAACGTGTTATTACCATACCCCCTAGAGTAAAATAGTTCCATCCGAGTACTACAAGATGGCAAACATATTTAGTAGCATTTATTCCGTAAACTGTGAAATACTGCAAGTAATCTGAAGAATTGTGGTCATATTGAGGACACACCCTTTAGTAAATATAGGCAAACCTTACATACAGTAGTGCTTTTCAAATTCCCCGAATAAATATGTGCACTGTAAATCAAGCAATAAAGCCAACATTTAAAGTGGAATCACTGGGTAGAGGGATAATTTAAAAGAATAGTCCAAATCCAATGTTCCCTGTTACTTTTATCGCACAATAAACTCCATCAGTGAAATGTAAAATATTTTGTAAGCAAAAAGTCCAAATGTATGAGGGTTTTAGAGGGTGTGCAAGAATGTTTGACTAATTATCATACCCTGCTGGGGTTGGCCCAATGCCAGGTATGAGACATTCAGAGGGTTTGGGCATTCCTAGCTTTGTAACCAAATGGACTTTGCATGCTGGTATTTTTTAGCCCTTACTTACAGTGTGTTGCAATGATGGTACTGAGTGCCCATTACAGTGTGGCTCCTGGCCGTTCTGCTGTCTTTGGCCATATTGTAGCACTGTTTTCAGCCTGAGGTTTGTCTGCGTTGTTTCAGCGACAGGTCATTTGCTCCTCTTTGCTCGAGTATTGTGCCAACTTGACATCCACTCGCACCTCCTCCCACAGTTTAGAGATCCGTACTAGCCTGTTTCCAGGATGGTAGCACTCCACTTGCTGAAAGATTAAGATTGCAGATTTCTAAATGAGGTTTTAATGTGCCCATAAACATTGTTTGCCTAAAGCCCATACTCCAAACTTTGGAAGACCTGCTTGTCAGGGAATGTCTTTTTTCACTGGTCGGCAGGTGTTTGAGTATCTGTGCTGACATTATCTGTGTTGTTACTATAGTGAGTTTGTCTTAGTCGTAGTCTGTGCTTCCTGCCTCATAATCTCACTTCTAAATGGTTTGTTTCCTTGAGCTGGCACAAATAGACACATAGAAATAAGACTTGTCATGCTTCCCAAAGGGGAGGATTTTCTCACACTAATTAAGGCTATTTTAACTGTGATTATTAGGCCCTTGTCTGGGTTTGTTTTCTCTGTGTGTTGATGGACAGTGACATTTGACCAATAGCCCCTTTGATCTTGTAGCTCATATTTTGTGGTCCTTCCCGGATTCTGGAATTCAAAGGATGCTCAGCCTTTACACATGGGTAGATGTTTTGACTCTAACTGCCTCGTTGATTTTGTATCATTTGACAGTGGTAGAATCAAAATGTCAAGCTTTTTTAATATCTTACGGTAAAAACTCAAACATCTCCCTTTTCTGGAGACGGTCCAATTCAGCAAATCAGAGTATCCCGAAACACTGTGGTTTCACAGGTTTGGTTCCAGTTCTTTGGTTGCTTCGCCAGATGCAAATCACAAAATGGGCTGGTTTCTACTAAGTTTATTAAGATATGTTTAGGTGAGACTTAAGGTATGTGCTTAGTGTGGGCAGAATCTGTAGGCTAATATACTTGATATATTTCATCATTTCATTTCATTTTCTATAGGACTGACAGCCCTGAAAGGCCTGGCAGTGATCTACATACAATTAAAAGACACATTTTCCTAAAAGTTAAACTAGAAAGAGAATAAAATATAAAAAAATATATATATAATGAGCTAACCTAACACTAACAAAAAGACTGCATTGCACTACGGAAAAAAAAATGGCCAAGGGATTAACACAGAGCGACGAAGACTATTTTAAATGATCCAGGACCAACATTATTTTTAGTTTAGTTTGAGAAGACTGTATAATCTCTTCTAACCTCAATACAACTAGAAATGCTTTTCGAACAATCCCTATTAATAATTATTTTTCTACGTTTATTACACTAAGGGGCCTCCAAGTATATAATATAACCTTTCCTAGTTCTCCAGCTTCCCCCCTTATATTTTTTAACTTTTCAACAAAGTCCTATTGGATCTCCAAATGATCTTTGTTCAATGTGGTGACCTTCATCTTCAGTCTGGCCATCCGCAGAAGCTAATGAAGGCTTCTAAGAACTTAGGTCATATGATCATACTAGCAGCCATTGGTGAACAGTCTGTCTACAACATCCAGTCATGCCTTGAGACCGGAAGAGGGCTGGATTGATTTTCAGGAGGACAGTGAGCACTGCTTTCCAAGGATATGAACGAGATACACCCATGGCCTGTACCTGTGTCAGTTGGAGGTTTCAAGCGACAACATTTTCTTAAAAGGAATAGATAGAAATGAGCACATTTCACAATATCCTCTCTGTGGACTGGAAGTGAGGAGCCAGTCCATGTACAACCCTAAGCCTTAGCTGGAAGAGCTACTGTGTGGGGTGCAGCTGAACCCATCCACCTAAGTTGTACAGGGCGCACACACATTTTGACATGCATTAGAAGAAATTCATCCATTGCGTGATTCAATCTTAAGCAGAGGCAGACGATCCGCATCTCCTTAGAGTCAAGACAGCGCCTTGGGTTTCTTAGATTAGCGAAACACTGAGTAGAATCGGCAAACTGGTGTACGGAGAGGTCCAGCCTTTCTTCAAAAGCACACTTTAAAACATGAGCAGAAAGAAGAATCTTCGTGGCACCCTGGGGAGGGACTCAGTTGATTTTGATTACAAGTATCACATCATCACTAGTTTTGACTAGTTTGAAGGTATGGAGAGAAAACCACTCAGAGCAGAGCAATCAAAACTCTTCTGGTCCCTCATGATGTTAGTGAGAATCTTGTGTTCAGTTCTTCAAAAGATGCAGAGATATCCAGAGGTACAGACCAACAGCAACCCACCATCAAGTATGGCAATAAGTTACTGTTCAATAACTATTAAGCACTACAAGGTCTCTTTAGGCCACATAACACAATAAAAGACAATCTGATAGCCAGGCCTGAATTAAAGGCACATTATCCAATTATATGCAATCAATGTTTTCACTGGCAGGCCACTGGTGGGCACTAATGTAATGGGCTCTTGTGTGTGTTGACTCAAAAGGCTCAGAGAGATTTTTCTCACACGTTAGTGTGGTAATGTAAGAATGAAGCATTCATTTGGCCACTAAGGCACAGATAGTAATAATGTAATAATCATAAGAAACATTATCAAAGCACAGAAACAAGTAATTGTTGATGATTTCTATATGTACCTGGCAAACTGCAAACACTATCAGAACATAATAGTTTATTTTGGTCCATACTAACTATTAAAATATTGGAGTGTTGAGAGCTTCATTGAAGGCAGCGGGGTAGCTCAGGGCCAATAATGCCTGTGTAGGGCACGTGCTCTAACATTAAAATGTTATTTTTTTTCTTTCCATTTCATTTATAACATTCTAACTTCAGAGGGTGGAATGTTCCAATAGACCTATAGCTCTTCCGGCTTGGGCTACACCACTTGTCAAAGACCCCCCCCCCTCCTTGTTCTAGGTCCTTGCCTGAGGCTTGGGCCTGTAACTCAGGTTCAGTACCTTTACCAACTGGTGTAAGCCTCAGTGGTGGGTGACAAGGCTATATTAGAAAACTGGAATTTTGTGAGCATGTTTGAAGATGATGAAGTAGTTAAGGGCCAATATTGGCTGGTGTAGGCCTTCAGTTTCAACATTATCTCGTTTTTTCCTTTTTAATTTAAATCATTACACCCTTAGTAGGTGGAATATTCTAATAGCGTTAAAGCCTTGAGCTATGCCAGTTATTAAAGACCCTTCCTGAGGCTCAGGCCTATAACTTGGGTTCTGGACCCTTAACAATCACTGTAGCCGTTGACAAGGGGATGTAATGCTTTAATGTAAATTATTTGCAAATCAATGTAAATGCACTCGGTATAAAACCAGTTCAGTTTCATCTGGAACAAACTTGCACATGAATCCCTCCTGCATTGATCGTACTGGGCTCACTAGGATGCTGAACACTCCACATGCGTGTGCAAATGCCCGCCTATGCACTGTGCAGAATCTCCATGCTTGATTTGTGCTGCGCTCTGTCACTTTTAGTTCGTCCATCGTTGATCTTGGGCGGGGGCTAAAAGTCCTCCCAAATGGAAGTATCCCCTAATTACCTGCACTCCAAGTTTGCCGCAGGTTCTGACCGCACCCCCTCTTTGTAGAGGGGCCTACAGGCTCACTTGAACCCATGAAGCCCCAGCCCTCCCTCCCTTATACATTTCACTCTCATGTGTAGGGACAGATTCACTGTCGTATTTCGCATAATATAAAACTAACGGGGTGCAGGACCACCCCTCTGCACATGATCATGATGGTGAACATTTGGGACTCAAGGCATTGGGCTCACACATTGTATCCTGTTCTGTAACTCATGAACAGTCTAGATGAAACAGAACAGCAGCAAAAGCCTTTGCTTCTTTTTTTGCACTTGGTCATTTGAGATTTCTTTCTGGTGCTGAATGTCCGCGTGGGCCAGTGCACCATACAAAGAACGGGAATATCTCACCCCACCCCACCCCCGCCTCCTCTCCATCCCCTCCTCCACCCCTCAACATAATCCTCATAGTCTGATCTAGAAACATATTTTTACTGGAAAAAAAGGATATAAATGACAGCTGACTTCCGGTGGGGGGCATGGGTGTTCATACAGCAGCAGCCATTACAGAAAGACCCCTTTGGTCACTTCTTTTATCACTCTTAGTCATTTCACTGATTATTTTTGTGCTCCTTTGTTCAGGCCTAATTAGTTGGTAATGCTGCTGACAGCTTTATTTACAGCAAACAAAGGAACGAGGGCCAGCACATGCACTTTGCATCAACAGAGAAACTCCCGGCTGCATCTGCAGTTGAACTAGTGCAGACAAGTACCTAAAGATAACAAGGCTTTGCATTAGCAAAACAGCACTTCTGTGATGACTACCCAGCAGGATTAAAACAGAATTCACTAAACAATTGCTAACATTTTCATAATTAAAAGAAATATCACAGGGTTAAGCACTAAGGGCTCTCATTTAAATTCAAATTTTGACAGAGAGGCAGCCAATCCTCTCCTGTAGCGGAAGCCTCACCTCCCCCACCCCAACATGTCATGGCGGCTCAAATGGCATGTTTTTTTTTCAGAAACAAAACGCGCAATCTAAGCGTGTGTTTCACAAAAACCAAAAAGAAATGCCTGTGACGCGCACATTGTTTTCTCTCAATGCCTCTTGTACATATGTTTTTTCCCACCTGGGAAGCCGTGCCTTTCACTGAAGTCCTGTCCAGGAATAATCAGTGCGGAAGGCCTGGCCTACCTAGCGCAGGCCTCATGATGCTGAGAAACAGATGACCTGTGGCAGAGTCAGCCGAGACCTTACCACAGGAAACCCAGTGGTTCCGCCATCTTTAAATAGGGCAGGGGAACTGTAAGAGCAGTGAATCTGGCCTTCCACCACTTACAGCAGATGTCCTGCATCCGCCACACTCTACATGAAGCTTTAAGTTTGAGAGCCATCCTGGGGCAGCACAACAGTGGAATGTGTGGAGAGTCCATGCCAGTCTCTTAAGTCTGGTGAAGCATAATTCAGCCTGGCACCAGCAGCTCACTAAGGGGCATATTAGCAAGGGCCTTATCTCTGCTTTTTTGGCTTTAAAAGCCAAAAAAGCGGAGATAAAACTATTGCCCCATTTACAAGTGGCTGCTAACATGCATTAGCGCATGTTAGCACCCGTTTTCCCGACGCCTCGCTTTGCATCTCTAATGAGATGCAAAGTGGGCGTCACTGGGCAGTACTGCATGTAAATTATCGCTGATGGGCACATCGCGATATTTACAAGGAGGCCCACGCATTTTAGCAGACGTTAGTTTTCGCCTAAAACTAACGTCTGCTAAAATGCTGACTTACGTATACTTAACATTGGGGGTGGATTATGCTGATACGACCACAGGGTCGTATCAGCAAGGTTATCGCCGTTTTCCATGGAACATCGCTGGAAAACCAGCGATGTTCCATGGAAAACACCGCTATCGCTGGAATAATTATCGCCATTGCGCTATGCGTTGTTAATACAGCCCTAGCGTGGCGATAATTTCCAGCGATAGCCGGCGTAAAAATAATTCACGCTAAGCGCGGCCAGCGATAATTATTGCTGCCGCTTGATAATATGCCCCTTAATGTTATCACTGGATAGAAACCCAATGGGGATACCTGATGCAATAAGCACGCACCAGTTCAAGGCCACAACACCATTTTGACTCTTTCATCTGCTCAAAAAAGGTAAGTCCAAATCCTTCTAAATAATTGGTATTAGAAACAGACACAATGGAGCAAAATGTTATGTGCATTTCGGTTATCGCTTGATGTCAGCATGCAAAATTGTGTTTGTTCTTCATATGATTTTTTGACACTGATATTGGAACTCTGTAGGGTTATTTGTTCTTTGAAAACTCAGCGCCAACAGCTCAGAGCGGAGTGGTGGTCTGCAGCGAAATGTTTCCTTCTAGAATGCTGTCAGCCACCTCTGCAGTATGGAGTTTCAGGGCCAGCCCACATTTTGTGCACCCTTCGGTCACACAAAAGGAGAGTGTACAGAGAAATGACAACATACACCTGGTGTGTGTTCAGCACACTGCTTTCCAGTCCCAGTGGTGGGAAAGGATTGTAAGGTTTTGAGTCTAAAGAGCTTGACTAATTTTAGAGCTACACAGAAATCATCAATAGCAATGAAGATCCTGTTTAGGAGGAAGCCAAGTGGACTATAAATGTTGGGTAGTATTTGCTGGTTCTTTCTTATTGACCTGATTTCAAATATCTGACTTTCGCATGGACTGGCAAAGCCTTGATCTTCTAGACTTTGCCATTTACAAAGAGCCACCACAGTTCTTGCTTCAGGAACAAGCATTAGCAATGCAATAGGTCTTGCATTACTGAAAGTTTGAGCTATTGGCCTTGCATTATTATTTGCTACGCCAATAGCTCAAACTTTCAGTAATGCAAGACCTATTGAATTGCTAATGCTTTTTTTTACATGTTGTACAGAAGCTTAACTGCTGTGCACAGTATAAAAACATCGACAAGCCAATAGATTTTGCATAGACGAAACCTATTGGATTTGCCAATGCTTTCTATAAAAAACACTTCCTAAATCATGTTCCTGCAGGTGTAATGTGAGGCAGCGTACGGACAGATGGCCTAGAGAAGTTGTGCCTAATCTGAATCTCTCCACAGCCCAAAAAAATGAATCATTGTCTAGATGTTCCTCTACGTGGAGTGCCATTCCATACCCTGTGTGTAAGCCCCATGTCTTCATCAAAGCCTTACTTATTAAGTGCAAAGCTCATATTGGAACTTTATTATTTGCATAAAGAGGAGTTGTGAGGGAAGTGTCGTGCGCTGCTCATGACTGCTCGTCTTGCGTGAATGGTATGTTAATAAATGCGTGATTGGGTTTCTTCAGGAAATTACTGAAGGAACCTATTCGAGACGGTTTTAATATAAACATTAAGCACATTTTTTTTACCAATGCTTCAATAAGTCAGCATGATTTCCCTTTTAAAGAATACATTTTTTTAATCACGGTGAGCCGGCCGCGCACACACATATAGCCCCGAAGCACCAGCCATACCCTTGCATATAACCCCAGCAATTAATGTTGCTTCAGAGTTAGAAACAACTCATACAGAATAAACACAGGCAGGAGAAACAGAGTTTCACAGCAGAAGTGGCAGTCTGAAAATTGTAGCAAGGCACTAAGGCAGGAGGGAATGGGGGACGGGCAAGCAATGAGGAGAGAGGAAAGAATGCAATAGACGGGGGTGGAAGGGGCCAGGAACGACTGGGAAGAACGCTGAGGAGGAGAGATGACAGTCTGCAAATGCGCTAATATAGAGTGCTAGATAGCAAATAAAACTTCACTCAGGGTAGATAAGGACATGGATGGTGGCTCACTCTATGCACAGGGAAAGGGTGGGTTGAGGGAAACATTGCATTCGTGCTCGGAGGGTGGGGGGAAGGCTCATCGTAAATCCGGAGGGTGAGAGCGCTCACTTTGAAGCTCCGTGGGCTCCTGCGGTGACCTAATAAACAAAAATAACAAGCCGGTCAGTATGCCAGCATTTAAGTGTAAACACTGTGTAGTTTGTCTCTGCTGCTCCCTTGTCATGGGAGGAGCCCAGAGTGGCGTGACCCGGCAGGTGGTAGTGGGGGAAGGGCACTGCTCGAGCTAAAAGTGGCACAGTGTTTGTCTCTGCTGCTCCCTTGTCATGGGAGGAGCCAAGAGTGGTGTACCCCGGGAGGTGGTAGCGGGGGAAGGGCACTGCCCGGGCTAAAAGTGGCACTGTGTTTGTCTCTGATGCTCCCTTGTCATGGGAGGAGCCAAGAGTGGTGTGCCCCGGGAGGTGGTGGCGGGGTAAGGGCACCGCATGGGCCATGAGTGGCGTGCCCCGGGAGGTGGTGGCGGGGGAAGTGCACCGCGCGGGCCAAGAGTGGCGTGCCACGGGAGGTGGTAGCGGGGGAAGGGCACCGCATGGGCCATGAGTGGCATGCCGCGGGAGGTGGTGTCGGGGGAAGGCCACCACACGGCCTAGAGTGGTGTGGCGGGAAAGGGCACCGCGCAGGGAGATAGATAGCGAGAGCAGGGGCACCGAAGACAGGAGCTGTGCTTGTAGTGTAGGGAAAGGCAGCAGAAGAAAAAGAGTTCTGCCAAATAAGTCATAAGCCCTGAAAACGTAGGGAAACTGTGCTCAGCCTTCAACGTAACTGACGTATGGACTGTAGGAACCAATTAGGAGCCAGGAACTAAGAGCAACAGACGACTTAACCAATGGCAACCAGCAGGCAGGATTACATTCCTGATTCTGTTTACAGCAGGTCTTTCAGACAGCGCATGGGTGCTGCCTAGGCTCGACCTAAAAATGAGGCATGGTAAAGTTTGAGGCTGGGAAGGCTCGTGTCCCTAGCCCCAACCCAAGGAAAGTTTGATGTTGGGAAAAATTGCTTCCTTGGCCGTGCTCAAGGAAATATAAACTTACACAAAGCTATGTCAAAGGTTTTTTTCTGTGAGAAGTTCATGTAAACTGTAGGTCCATGCAGAGAATTTAAAAAAAACGTCTTTGAAGCGCATAAAACACCTACAGAACAATAACCCTCTGCAGAGATTAAACACACACCTACTGTAAATGTCCATTGACTGTGAGGCCATTAGTTGATAATGGTTGTAATCATCTTTTCTTATTGATAATATTATTTATCATGACTTCTAGGGGAGTATGAAGATGTGTTTCTAGGAATTTGGCACACTTGGAGGAGACCATCTTGGAGGGTGTGAGCCAAAATATTCTGCAAGGGAATAGGGTTTAATGAACGTCATATGCCCATTTCTAATATCAAAACAGAATTATTGTTTTTCCACAGAGTTCATCTGGAATGCACTTTAAAAACTATGTGGCTACTAATTTCACAGGTTGTTGAGCCTAATGAACTAATGGAAAGTCACACTTGCCCACTCTATTCTGATAGGAAAGAGCATTGCTTACATTACAGGGTCACATTCTGCCAATGAACCATTTATGTGACACTTATTAAATCCACATTACTTTACCTGTAGTAGGGAACTCACATACTTCTGACAGTGTTATTAAGTAAAGGTTATCCCTCTGAGAAACTTTAGAGGCTCCCAAGAACCTTATTGTGAATATTACACTGTGACAGCAATGAGGTTAGTTGCTAACTCAAAACTTAATTTATAACTAAACGCTGTGTGTAAGATATTTTTCAAGGGTACTGTAGGGCTCTGTTAGCTTTTTCAATCACTCAGCTTTTTACACAGCCATGGCAATTATTAATCTATGCTATTGTTTCCAAGTAATATTTGCTGCTTCATAAATTGTGCCCGAGAAAAGACACAGTTGTTTTATCCAACTTGCCGTCACGATACCATGTCTACTGATGAACTTTCATATCAATGTCATTAAAGTTGCATGGGTTTCCTGCTTGAGCTAAGTATGTGGGTGTGAAGAGAATTAAGCAATCTTAGTTTCTCAAGTTAGAACATTTCCTTGTGCTCTTTGTCTGATTCTAACAGCACAATCATCTGCTGCAATAACACCCTGTTCTTCCAGTAAATCAAAGGAAACTGACTAATATTTGTGTCCGTTCCATCAGAAATGAGCCCAGTAAATCTGAATTTATATCAGTGACAAAAAGGTAGCACCCTATAAACAGCACAAATTAGCATTTGCCAAAAGTGAATGAATCTGAACCCTTTTATGTTCGGTCAGGCGGGCTTAACTTTATTCCAAGTTTACATCTTAAGAAATGGGTGCTGTCAAGTTACTAGTGTGAAGACTTTTGACTATTCAGTTTCATTTCTACATAGAGTGCTATCTTTTTCTTGTCCAGGAAAAGACCTCATTTCAAGGTATTATGTTCAGGGGTCGAAACTTTGCTGATAATGATTTTGGAATATCATAAACTCTACACCTATATGGAACAGTAAGAATTGATGATGTGTGCTCTCCACGAAATGTCTATTTTTCCAGCCATTACATTCATGTTTTTGCATATATTCCCTGTGCTGTGCACTCTCCCACTCTTTTTATTATTACCTTGCACTGCGTCACCTTTTCAGTTGGAGCACCTGACCTTTTCTTTGTTTTCCAACAAATTGCTTATGTCTATAGAGTATGCCTTCGAATAATGATTATTGATAATGCATTTATCAGTATACTCTATTTGCCAAATATCTTTTTTGACTGTAGGCCATCATTAACTATGACTTGAAGTCTACTGTTTGCCCTTTTAAGTCAGGAAATTATTCCCCATGATTCGAGTCTATAAGGGGTGTATGGATTAGCCTCATTCCCTAATAAATATATTTTCCTTAAATAAATCCAGGGGATTGTTAGACCTGGCCTCCTTGGTGTGGTTTTCCCCATAACTTTTTGCCTTCAGACCTCTGTGTTTGCTGACTTTGGTTTTGCTGCCCTTAGGAGCCTGCACACTTTACCACTACTAACCAGAGCTAAAGTGCTTGTGCTCTCTCCTTAAAACATGTTGGATTGGCTTATACCCAATTGGCATAGTTGATTTACTTTAGTCCCTAGTAAGGTGGCATTACCTGTGCCCAGGGCCAGTAAACTAAATGCTAATACTGGGCCTGCAGGACTAAATGTCCCACCCACTTAAGTAGCACTTTAAACATGTTTGAGGCCTGCCATTGCAGCCTGTATGCACAGTGTTTAAACTGCCATTTCAACCTGACCAAGTAACCCTTTTGTCGGGTCCTTGTTAATACATATGACACCCCTAGTGTAGGCCCGGGAGAGTGGGGGCTAATGTATGTAAAAAGTAGGACTTTTAAGTTTTACATGTCCTGGTAGTGAAAAAATCTTAAATTAATTTTTCACTACTGCAAGGCCTACTTCTCCCATAGGATAACATTGGAGTTTCCTTATTACATTGAATAAGCGTAATTTCCAAATGGGAATAGGTAACCAGTTCATGTTTGGTGACTCTGGAATTGTAATGAAAAACCCTAACTTATGGTGAAGTCTGATTTTAAATTACAATTTTGAAAATGCCACTTTTAGAAAGTTATTAAGAACAATAGGGGTTAAGCCCAAAGGACTGGGGCCAGGTAGGGCTATTCAAAATTCAAAACACAACATGAACACCTGGCTCCGTACTAACCTACACTCCTACTATTTATGGAGTAACGGGCAGACTATTCTTTTATCTGTCCAAGTAACATTTTTATTAAATAGTCTTTAAATTGATTCAAAACAATTTTTTCAAAAGACTGAAAAAGAAACACATATTTTTCAAATTGACACAGAAACCTTCACATATAAATAACACAATGCACAATCAAAAACAATTTGGACATACACCAAAGTAAGAATTATTTGCAACAAATTACAACAAGCGCCAAGATCACTAAATGAAAACAAACATAAATCAATTGCAAAAAACATTTAAAGCTTGCATCATCTGTGAAAAAACACAATGGTGATTACGAAAAATGTCCAATTTCATGGACTAAACTTATTGTTTCAGCAAGAATATCACAAAAGTGTTGGAAATAATGAATTAATCTTTAATACATCCGACACTCAACACATTTAGATTTAACTAAATGCCTCTCAAAATGCCTCTTGAAAATGCCAACTCGTTTCAAGACCCAGGCTGGATAGTACTGGGACTCTCGTCAGGGCTTCAAACAAATGATCGGGATATTCTAAAAAAACGAAAAATGAAAAACGTGATGCAACAACAGCATCAACCCCAAACTACCTTTCTCTCTCATATATATAGCTGATTTTTTGTGTACCTGATTCTTCAAGTAGGAGCAGCCGCTCCAGTTCGTTGATTCCACGCGTTTTTATCTATATGTCAGTTGACTCGTTCTACTGTAGCTTTAAAGCACCACGTGCACACTTTAAACTGTGTATAATTCTGCAAGAGAAGATCATTCATAGAATGAAAACTTCTACTCGATCCCTGACTTGCCTCTAAACCTTTCAATGCCGGTAAAAAGAATTAATTTAAATGTACCTTGAGCAAAGGCTGAAGAGCATGGACAGGAGCTATTCGGATTGGGACTCACAATTCTACAAAAGGGAAAAGGTATTGTGTTCATTAAATAGAATGTTTATCAAGTGTCTGCACTATACGATTTAAATTCAGTTGCCATTTGGACTTACTTTAAATGAGTTCGTCCGATATTAGACTCTGCAAAAGGCAGGCTTTTCTTCTGCTCAAAAGCGAGCGTGCTCGCATTCACTGGAATTGATTCTAGAAAGCAAGCGTGAATGCATTAGGCTTGCAGTCATATGTTAGGTTAAAATTCATGGCTTCACTTGTACTCAAGGAATTAAAAGGGAGGGACAAACAAACTTACTTGTATCGACTTCATTGAACAAACTGGATTAACTCTCACCCGGCATCTCTCACTAGAGCACTTCCTGGTTGTGACAGCTATGAATCCTGGGTAACAGATTTCTCAACCAATCAAAACCTAACACTGTTCCTCGTTTTGTGCATAACTGAGTAATGCATTGTGGGACTAGTAGTAACTAAACTAAATTCTACTTAATTCAGTCATGCCATTTAGCCCAGAGGAAGCACTATTAAACTTTAAGATAAGGTAGGCTTCTTTTCTCAACAAAGCAGCGTCGATGTCAAAATGACATTTAGATGTATCAATGCAAGACAACACAGTCCATTTAAAATCCTTTTCACAGTGGGATTTATCCATGAAATGTTGCACCATGGGAGCGGTCAAAACCTTCTTTTTGATCCTTGAGCGGTGCTGTGTGATTCTTTGATTTATCTGTTGGTTTGTTTTTCCTATATACAGCAAAGCACATGGGCAAACAACCGCATATACAATATTTTTTGATTTGCAGTTTGTAAACTCAGAATGTCGCCATTTGATGCCATTATGGGAAAATTCAGCACCCTCGATTGTGGAATCACAAGCCGCACACGTGCCGCATTTGTGATGACCCTCAATAGGTTTTAAATGCCATTGTGATCTTAACCCTTTTGCTGCGTGCGTCGGCCAACGGCCGTCGCGAGCACTACCTCGGTAGTGCTGCGCACGTCCGTTGGCCGACGCGGCCCCGCCCGCTTAATAGAACGTTCCGCACTGGCGCGGAACGTTCGAAGCAGCTAAGCGGTTAAGGACTGTTTGTTTTGAATAGGAAAAATGTCTGCCCGTACTAGTTGTTGCCCAATGCTTTGGTTTTTTCGCATGGCAAACAGTGGTTTTGGAAAACCACATTCCAAATTTTCAAGTAAAGGCCAATTTTTTAATATGACTTGCCTAAACCTATTTGTATCAGGGCCAAACGTGGTTGCGCAAATCATGTGTTCTAATGGAGGTTTCTCCTTCTTTTGTAAGAGGTCCTCCCGAGGCCTGTACCACGCTCTTTTTATTGCATGCTTCAGGAGCTTTTTTGGATATCCACGAAGGATCATCTGTTCTTTAAAAATTGCTGCATGATGCTCATAATCCAATTTTGATGACCGTATGGGAGGTTTTCCCTCAAACGCCTAGGATGAGCACTTGTGTGGTGAAGAATAGTATTTTTGTCGGTAGCCTTTCTATGCAGAGTGGTTGTCAACTTTTTATCATTTGGTACTACTTCAATATCCAAAAACGTCAACCTTGTTCGACTCATAGTCAATGTGAATTTGATATCTTGGTGGCGAGTGTTAAGCCAACCATGGAAGCTTTCCAACTCTTCTTTGGAGCCATTCCACAGGCACCAAATGTCACCTATATAGCGCAGCCATTGCACTATATTCTCTTTAAATGGATTGTTGTTGAAAACAAACCTGTTCTCATATTGTGCCATAAAAAAGGAATCATCGAATTTAAAATAGTTTTTCTTTAAGGCAACCTCAGCCAATTGAAGAATGAAATGAGAAGGTACCCGGTGGGGACGTGGTCTTTCTTCCAGGTATGCCTCGATCACTTCGAGTGCTTCATCCTGGGGTATCTGCGTATATAATGAGGTGACGTCAAACGACACCATCCATTGGGTCAATTCATCAAACTCATGCCCTTCGATTTTATTAATAAAATCAGCAGTGTCCCGCACATAGGAAGGTACCTGGGTCAAGAAGGGTTTAAGAAAAAAGCCGACATACTTGGAAATTGGCTCTAGTAATGAGTCGCTTCCCGAGACTATTGGCCTTCCCGGGGGATTTTCCAACCTCTTATGTATTTTAGGTAAGAAGTAGAATACGGGGATCTTTGGGAACTTCTTAGACAAAAAATCAAATTCTTTAGGACCCAAGAACCCACCGTCAAAACCTGTTTTCAATATTCCAAAGATGGTTTCTTGAGTAGACCTAGTCGGATCCTCCTTGACCTTCCGGTACCATTCAGAATTGTTCACCTGCTGCTTCCCTTCAGTCACATACATTTCTTTGGGCCAGATGACAACGGCACCACCTTTGTCGGCTTGTTTTATTACTACCGATGTGTCTTGTTTCAAAGTCTCAATTGCCATTTGCTGCTGTCTCGTAATGTTGCGCTTAATGAAAACTTTTTTTGTTTCCAATTGACTGATGCCTGATAACACTGCTTGTTCATAAGCTAAAATTTCTTTTGGTATTGACTGTGGGAATGGGACAAACTTGGATTTGTTGGAGAGACCAGACACCTCATTTCACCATCAAGAGAAAGGGGAAGGGGATTCAAGGCCAGGCACCTCACGCAAGCAGGTCTCTTTTTTAGACAAAGGCGAACCAAAGCAGAGAGGAAGATTCAAACCCCAGCCTTGGGAGATGAGAACTCGACGACAATATTACAAGTCGTGAAACCCACTAGCATTATAAATTTGTCACAGAGACAATTGTCAAAGGAGGAAGCTTCAGTACTAGAATTGGGTTTAAAATTCGTCCCCAATAGATTCACTGATTTTACTAAAATGAAACTGGAGGCATTAGAATTTTGACGTAAAATTCGCTTAAAAGCATTTTTTCATGGAAAGGATTATACCAACACCAATGAGGTGTTGGTCTCTCCAACAAATCCAAGTTTGTCCCATTGTATTGTATTGTATATGCGGTTGTTTGCCCATGTGCTTTGCTGTATATAGGAAAAACAAACCAACAGATAAATCAAAGAATCACACAGCACCGCTCAAGGATCAAAAAGAAGGTTTTGACCGCTCCCATGGTGCAACATTTCATGGATAAATCCCACTGTGAAAAGGATTTTAAATGGACCGTGTTGTCTTGCATTGATACATCTAAACGTCATTTTGACATCGACGCTGCTTTGTTGAGAAAAGAAGCCTATCTTATCTTAAAGTTTAATAGTGCTTCCTCTGGGCTAAATGGCATGAATGAATTAAGTAGAATTTAGTTTAGTTACTACTAGTCCCACAATGCATTTCTCAGTTATGCACAAAACGAGGAACAGTGTTAGGTTTTGATTGGTTGAGAAATCTGTTACCCAGGATTCATAGCTGTCACAACCAGGAAAGTGCTCTAGTGAGAGATGCCGGGTGAGAGTTAATCCAGTTTGTTCAATGAAGTCGATACAAGTAAGTTTGTTTGTCCCTCCCTTTTAATTCCTTGAGTACAAGTGAAGCAATGAATTTTAACCTAACATATGACTGCAATCCTAATGCATTCACGCTTGCTTTCTAGAATCAATTCCAGTGAATGCGAGCACGCTCGCTTTTGAGCAGAAGAAAAGCCTGCCTTTTGCAGAGTATAATATCGGACGAACTCATTTAAAGTAAGTCCAAATGGCAACTGAATTTAAATCGTATAGTGCAGACACTTGATAAACATTCTATTTAATGAACACAATACCTTTTCCCTTTTGTAGAATTGTGAGTCCCAATCCGAATAGCTCCTGTCCATGCTCTGCAGCCTTTGCGCAAGGTACATTTAAATTAATTCTTTTTACCGGCATTGAAAGGTTTAGAGGCAAGTCAGGGATCGAGTAGAAGTTTTCATTCTATGAATGATCTTCTCTTGCAGAATTATACACAGTTTAAAGTGTGCACGTGGTGCTTTAAAGCTACAGTAGAACGAGTCAACTGACATATAGATAAAAACGCGTGGAATCAACGAACTGGAGCGGCTGCTCCTACTTGAAGAATCAGGTACACAAAAAATCAGCTATATATATGAGAGAGAAAGGTAGTTTGGGGTTGATGCTGTTGTTGCATCACGTTTTTCATTTTTTGTTTTTTAGAATATCCCGATCATTTGTTTGAAGCCCTGACAAGAGTCCCAGTACTATCCAGCCTGGGTCTTGAAACGCGTTGGCATTTTCAAGAGGCATTTTGAGAGGCATTTAGTTAAATCTAAATGTGTTGAGTGTCGGATGTATTAAAGATTAATTCATTATTTCCAACACTTTTGTGATATTCTTGCTGAAACAATAAGTTTAGTCCATGAAATTGGACATTTTTCGCAATCACCGTTGTGTTTTTTCACAGATGATGCAAGCTTTAAATGTTTTTTGCAATTGATTTATGTTTGTTTTCATTTAGTGATCTTGTCGCTTGTTGTAATTTGTTGCAAATAATTCTTACTTTGGTGTATGCCCAAATTGTTTTTGATTGTGCATTGTGTTATTTATATGTGAAGGTTTCTGTGTCAATTTGAGAAATATGTGTTTCTTTTTCAGTCTTTTGAAAAAATTGTTTTGAATCAATTTAAAGACTATTTAATAAAAATTTTACTTGGACAGATAAAAGAATAGTCTGCCCGTTACTCCATAAATAGTATGAGTGTAGGTTAGTACGGAACCAGGTGTCCATGTTGTGTTTTGGACTTTTAGAAAGTTGGCATTTTTTGCCTTAGCCATTTGATGCCTGCAGCCTGGCTCTGGGTCACATGACTGGGTATAACTGACAGTTGGGCTTTGTGTATTCCTCCTAGTAGGCCACACACAACGGAGAGCTTAGGTGTGACTGGATGGGTCATCACTGGCAGGATGGGAGGGAGGAGCTGGACCCAGCCCCAATTATACTTGAATAGGCTTTATCCTGCATCTACACAAAGGTCTGCATACCCCCTGTAGTTAGTCTGGAGCAGGGCATGGAAGGCAGGGCATCTGTGCACTTCAATGGCTTGCCTCTAGAAGCTTCTCCCCACTTCAAAGGCGCAACTGGGTATATATGCTGGACCTCAGACACCATCACCTTAGTACACTTCTTGACAACTGGATACTCTACCAGTAAGAAGGACTGTTGTGATTCTGAAACGATTACCACAGCTGGTTTGCTGCTCTTAAAGATTGCTGCTCTGAAGTGCTGACCTGCTGCCCGCTTGCCTGAGTGAGAAGGACTGAACCTGCATCTCTTGAACCCTGAACCCAGAGTGACTCCAAGGGCTAGTTGGCTGGCCTCCTGATCTGAAGCCTCAGGGACACAACAGGCTTCCAATAACTTTATACCCGCCACCTGTGAGTCCACCCTGTCAAGTGGTGCCACCCCAGTCCCGGACCCTTGGAAGTGGGCTTAAGGAGCTCTGCCAGCCCCTGCGGATCTAGTGGAACCAACAAATCTCCTCTGCTGAGCGGTGCAGAACCGATGCATCGCCACTGCTGCATGGATTGGACCCATCACAAAGACCTGCATCATCACCGCAGCCCACTGGAACTACCACTGAGGGGTGCATCCTTGGCTGAGACCCTCGCATCCCTCATTAGCGGCAGCCTCAACGATGATGCTGGACTCCGCATCTCAGCCTCACAGTCCTTCGAAAGGGATGCATAGCTCCGATTGCACATTACATCCTCAACACCAGACTTCGCATCGTAAGATACAGGCCATTGCAGCCTCGCCGCATCTCAGAATAGACACATTGCTTCGGCTGCGGAACGCATCATGGAAGCAGATCCTCGCAAAGCTCCACAAACCAGGATTTAAGGTACTCTGTTGAGCAGGCCTAACTGGGTCCCTGAGGCCGGTCCACACTCCATCGCGGTCAGCCTGCAGTTGTTACTTTGTCCCGGTGCGGCATGACTAGATATCCACAGTTAGCACTTTGTGCTTTTTGGCACTATTTTCACTAGAATCTTTAAAATTGCATATCTCCGGTTTTACTAATTCGTTTTTTGTTGTGTTGGTCTTGTTCTATTTATTAAAGAAAGTTCTGTTTTCCTAACTTGGTGTGGGATCTTTTTTGTGTGGTGTTTTTCACTTTATTACTGTTTGAAGTGTTTGCACATTGCCTCTAAGTTAAGCGTGACAGCTCTGTGCCAAGCTACCAGAAGGTTGAGCACAGGTTAATTTAGGGTTGGCTTGTGCCTTACTCCGACAAGGATTGTAGTTGCTGCTTGACCAGGGCTCATCCCCAATCGACCAACAACCCAGTTTCTTACAGGGATCAACTAATCTTCAAAATAATTTTTAAATTCTTCATATGGTGCATGGGTTTGTAATACGCAGATGGTGCACAACCTACAACGCCAGATTCAAGCTAGCCTGGCTGATGAGGAGTGAAACACCGAAACCGGTCTTAGGATGCTTGTTTCCAGTCCAGGGAGGACCTGGCCTGGCAGTTCAGGCTGGACTGTTCCCATGGGGAGCAGACTCAAGACTGATTTGCATATGGCTGGGTTTAAACTGGAATGGCATGGGGAGCAAAAAAAAGATGGATTTAGGTCCAGATCTCTGTACTGGGGTGAATGTTTGACATTGTTCAGAATTCTGTCCATCGATTGTTCTTTTTGCAAAAATACTGTGATGTCAAGAATTGTGTGGAACAGAGTATTGCAGGTAAAAATATCATTTTTTTAAGTGTTTAATATAAATCTTCTAATAAAGCTGTATGTAGTAGTATGTAATATTTTGTAATTATTTTGTTATGTTTTACTACTTTTTGTGTTATAAGTTATTGTTGCTTTAGTGTGAATTATGTATAATCATTTTTTAGCATAGTTTATTTATTTTTTTGCTTTGGTAATATATTTAAAGGTGTATCTATTTTATTTTATTTATTTATAGGAGGGTTGTTATGTTTGTAGGTAGGGTAGGAAGTGTTTTAATATATATATTTATCAATTTTTATAATTTTTTGATTGCATTTTAATTTGTTAATCTATTTATTAATGATGTACATTATGCTATTTATAAACTATTCAGTAGATATTTTTTTTTAAATGGTAATTTTATTGTAATTTTGAATTGGTTAATTAGATTATTGAGTAGGCAAATGTAATAGTTTTAAGTAATATATATTTACATAAACTGCATTATGTTTTTAAATCATTATTATTTTTTAATTATTGTGTACTGTTGTTTTTTTCTATTATTATGTTTTATTTTTTGTGGGTGTTGTGATTTTAGAGTGGTAGAGTTGGAAGAGTTTTAAATATATAATTTTTTATGTTTTTAATTTGGTAAACACTTTTTTAATATGTCATTTATAATCTTAAATGTTAACGTTATCTTACAGTTTAGTTATTTATATAAACTGTATAACATTAAAATCATTACAGCTTTTTAAAACTATTTGTTGAAATATATTTTTTGCTTTGATCTGTATTATTTTGTTTAGCTTAGGAGTGGAAATAGAAAATCTTACCACCCAAAGTCCAGCACTTTCCCTATGTTACATTGGGGATATTAAATTTGGCCCCGCCAAGACCAACACTTTCCTTACTGTTGCACATGTTAGAGTGTAAATAGTAAATTTGACTCCTCCAAAGTCCAACAATTTACATACTGTTGCTTACATTGGGGTGGGAATAGTTAATCTCACCCTCTCCAAAGTCCAACACTTTGCATACTGTTGCTGAGACTGGAGTGTGAGTTCTAAATATGACCCCACCAAAGCCCAAAACGTTCCTTACTCTTGGTCAGGTTAGAGTGAGAATAGTAAATATACCCCTCCAAAGTTCAACACTTTCCTTTCTTTTGCTTAGGTTGGAGCGAGAGTAATAAATGTGACCCCTCCAAAGTCCAACACTGTCCTTAATGTTGCTCAGGTTGGAGTGGGAATAGTAAACTTGATTCCTCTAAATTCCAATTCTTTCTCTACAGTTGCATAGTTTAGAATGGAAATAATAATTCTGACCCCTCCAAACACGAATTATATTTTTTAACTGAATTAGTTTTACTTGTTTAATTTTTTAACATATATTTTTAGTGAATTTATATTAAAAGTTATTTTAGTTGTAATTTTATTTTTATTTTTATTGTATATTTTGTTTTGCTGATGTAATTTTATTTTTAGTTCATTATTTGTAAATGTTAACAATTCTATTGTAAGTGTTCATGTTTTGTATCATTTTTAATTTATAGTGTTAGCAACATTTTGATCTTTATGATGTATTATAGGTCCATTTCAAGATGGAGCCCTTGGTCATACACCTGATACACTGAATTTTTATCCCCATTTTGTGTTTAGTGAATTAAATTTTTCTTTAAATGAGCTTCCATGATTTGATGACTCTTTACCCGTGAACATGGCACTTGCTGTATCGCGTCGGCAATCCAGCGTTGGAATTTTCAAAGTCTGCTCAATAAATCACATATGTCATTGCATCTCGTGAGTGCATCCTTTCTTCTGTTTGATGACCGGGGAGCTGAACTTTATGTTACAGGTGCACACACCCCAGAACGCATCACCGCTGTCTGGGGCCATAGGAGGCTGGTGTGAAGATCTTGGCCTTATATTATATAGATGTATTTTTTATATATTTTTATTATATAAATTATTGTAATATAATATATAAATATAATATATACATATGTATACTATGTATATAATATATAGTTTAAAAAAACTTTTAAAAATAGTTTTATTAAAGTTTTGATTCTTTTTTTAATAGTTTTTTTAAGTTGATATAATGTTAAATATTTTACATTCAATACACCTACCTATTTATGACAATATTTAGTCCACTATATTTTAGCAGTAAATATTTTTGTACTTTACGCAGAAAGTATGTAAAGTTTATATTTGTTTCCTCGATATTTGTTTGACAGGTTTTAGTATCACAACATTTTTATCCTCAATATTATGTCGCAGAAGGACTTAGAACTATGCATGATTAAAGGCAATTTTCTTTCAATTTGAATTGACAAGAAACTCGTGCATACAGATAATGCTGATATAGAACTAATGGAGCCCATCTTAGTAGTACAAATATTTACATTTTTAAATTACCTACTAGACCCTTGTTTGTATCCTAATTATGAAAAGGTCAGTGCTATAGGTGTAATGTAGCTGTACAATGTAACTGAAAATTAAAGATAAGCAATCATTGTTGTACATGATATTTGAGAGGGAGAAGTCCACATTAGCAAAGGAGACTAAAGTGATCTATAAAAACTGAATGTATTCTATAATTTTAGATCTTGTCTTGAGATCTCGTATTCTACCAGAGTAGTGAATTTTATCCGCCGAGGATTCTAATGCTAGAGAGAATAAAAGGAGAGAAAAATGGCAACTCTGTATAGTGACTCAGTAGAGGTGAAGGGATCAATTTTAGCAACAGGTCCGAGAGCGTCGGGGAATTCGGAGCTGCTAGTCCTTACAGCTGATACCCACACTGTCAGTATTAGTTTAAAACGGTTTTCTGTGTATTCAACTTTTGTCTCTCATGTGTAGTATATGTAGGATTTGTGCTTCATATTATTGTTAATTGTTCAGGTGATCAATTATTTCTTTAGTTTTTTATTTTTTCCCAGGAAGATTGTAGGCACAACAGCATTAATTGCGACAGGCATATTCATCTGGAGGACATTACTCAGTGTGCATCGTAACTATTCTGCTTCCGTCTCTGTCTTTAACATTTATTGAATTAATGTTATTAATACTCAAGGTGGAATTGTCATTTTTCAGAATGGTTTTAAAGCTTTAGTCCTTTCTCCAGAAATTGAATTCTTCCAACAAGAGGATTTTGTGGGAAAGGCATTGGGGCTCCACAAAAGAAAGCACGAAAAGTTGTTGATTATTTTGCTTTTGTGAAGTTTCGACTGTCGCAAATTAGCTGTGAACAGAAATGAAATGTTTGCATCTATGAGGTAATGGGTGATAAGGGTGTGGAAACTGTGTCATTTCTTGTTATCGACAGTGGGTAATACCCTGGATTCATAGTAGATGCGTATTATTCTCCATCTGTTTGGTTTTGTGTGTCTTAAAGATGGATTTGGAATTGATTCTGAAGGTAAAATTGGAAGTAGTAGGGGAGGAGTTTTCTAGGGCAGAAGTGTTCGTTTCCTTGAAAGATGCATCATGGATGTGTACTTACATCTACTAATGCTATACAGAATCAGCTGGACCTGGATACACCTTGAATGTGTTTATTAAAATTTATATAACTGTTCGCCTGGGACTGCAAGAATTATTTATGAATTTATTTTGAACAAAAACCAGTCTCTAACTGGAGTTCAACTGCTGTGCAAGACACTTAGGGCCAGATCTATCAATATTGGATTTTGCGATACCATAATAGCGAATTTTACCGATTCGCTATTATGGAATCGCAAAATGCAATGTATGTAGGTTTTGCAATAATAATTGCGATTCCTACATATTCCTTATTTGCGACTCGCAAATTTCGAGTCGCAAATAAGGAATGGCTTCCCATTCATTCCTATGGGCCTATAGGCCCATAGGAATGAATGGAATTGCATGCGCAATTTGCGAGTACCCAATAGGTACTCGCGAATTGCGCGCTGTACTTCAAGGTGCAAGGGTGCCAAATGGACACCCTGTTGCACCCCTGGAATATGCATGTGTGCACATGTGGCGCACATCCATGCCCTAAGGGCATGTATGTACGACACATGGCACCTTGAAAAATGCAAAAAAGTGCATTTTTCATGGAATTCGCATATTACCACCAACTTGAAGTTGGTGGTAATTTGCGATTCCTTAAAGGCAGGTCGCAATTTTTTTTGGCTTCCTGCATTTCATTTAAGGAATCACAAATTGCGATTCCTTAAATGCATTCGCAAAATAGGGAATCGCAATTTTTGCGATTCCCTATTTTGCGAATGCCTTCTGGGATGATACATCCCAAAAGGCTTTTTCCCGTTCGCAAACGGGCCGATTCTGTGAATCGGGCCGTTTGCGAACGGGAAAAATGCTTGATACATCTGGGCCTTAAAGCTAAGAGATACAAAAACAACATACCATAGAAAAACTTTTTTGTTTGTTTCCGGGTTACTTTTTATTGTATAGTAGATGAACAAAGAAAAAAAATCCAAACAACTTGCCCATGACTAAGTCATCACATAATGAAATAATCATATGAGCAACACAGCACTGATAGTAATGATATAATAAACGTCCATCATTGGGCTAGCACCTGTGAAATGTCAATGATGTCCCACCAACTAATATCATACCCACATAACAGCTGGCAGAACTCGCGCTAAAGTGTTGGGGATTGCATAGACCATAAAGAAACCCCCCTCCCATCCCTAATGATCTGTCAGGGGGGGGAGAACGGGACCCTACATAGTTTGTGAAGCAAGGGCAGCGAAACCTGCAAAAAGATGAAGAACATAAAACTAGAAAGCAAACCAAGTATATTTGTGGTGGACTAGAGTATTCCGCTGGGCGGTAGGTGTGAAAGCGCGAAGGCATCGGGTCCTGGGAAAAAACATCTAAGGACCCAGCCCTCTAATCAATCGGATAGTTGAACCCACGGGGGAGCAAGCCACAGAGCGTATAAGGGAGTGGGTGTGGGGGAACATGTAGTCCAAATTATATGTGTTGGAGGGGAGGACACGCAGAGCATAACTCCTATAGGTCAATTCATGGGACTGGGGAGACAATGCTATCGCCCTGGAGACACATCATCATGTCTCCCTCTAGTGGCTGTGTAGGTATGAACAGCATTGGTTCCTCGGGGGGGGGGCGTTCATTAGTCTTGCCTGACAGCTCGGTAAAATAGGCATCCCATGCATCTAATGGTAGTGGTTCTCCCCGCGTTGAGGAGAAAGTTCTCCATGTCGCTACTTCAGCCATGGCCCATTTAAGGAGATTGTTCAACAATAGGGATAATGATGGCACAGTAGCTGATTTCCACGACATGGCTATGTGGCACTTCACAAGCACAGAGCCTAAGTCAAGAAAACGAGTGACAAACTTACTCTTTCATGTCCGCGGGAACAGGCCTAATAGGTAGATGCACATATCGCACGGCCAGGCACGGTCCATAATCTTGGACAACGTTTGAGTAGCCTTTCTCCAGAACTGTGCAACCTCCGGATAGGCCCAAACCATATGATAAAAGTCTGCCTTGCACATGGACAGCGCGGGCACTTTGATGGAACTCCCAGCAAAATACAGCGTAGGAGAAGGGGGGTCAAGTACGTCTAGTGGACATAATTAAATTGTGTATATTTCAGGTGGAAGTTCCTGAATACACCCCACACTTGTGTCGATGCCTGATGCCATTGTTTATCTGTCAGCTCGCAGCTGGTCGATAGCACCCATTTGTCCCGCAATCCCTGTAGGGTGGGTATTTGGGGATCAAACAAACCACCGTAGAGCAGTGTAATCACATGCCTCCCTGAGCCATGTTCAAGCAGCACCTACAGGACTAAAGACATAGACGGTTCAGCGTGGTCTGGTCCCCAAGTCACCCTAGGGTCTGCCACCAATGTATTATGAGTCAGGAATTGACCTTCTGGCAGTTCGTACTGGTCTCGCAAGTCTGGAAAGGGTATCAATAGTTTGTGATCATAAAGATCCCTTAGCATGGTGGTGCCTGACTCGGTCCATGCCCTTGAACCGTGATTATCAGGTATATTACGAAATACCAGTAGCACCCACATGGACATTGCGGGAGCATATGGGACTGGGCCACGACACGGGGACACGTATCAATCCTTGGCTGTCCAGAGCAGGTGGCCCGGTCACCTGGTGCCACCTCCTGGGTTCATTAGCCAGTGCAATATATCTCGGTCGGCTAGGGCATGCTGTGCGCACATCTTCTCTGGATTGGGGTCTCCCCTGATCCACCACATGGGCCACTGCAGCTGGGCAGCGGCATAATATAATTTGTACGTTTTCACACCCAATCCCTCTCGCTCCAGATGAGCAAACAGTTTCTGCAGCGCGATTCACTTCCCTCTGGTGCCCCAAATTAGGGTTGTAAGAAGTGAATTTAAATCCTTAAAAAAGCACTGAAGCAGGTAGAGCGGTAATGACAAAAATTGATACTGCAATCGATGTAGTAACAGCATCTGTGCTATAGCACTCTGCCCAGAAGGGACAGGGGCAAGGAGGTCCAAAATGCCAGTGAGCGTCATGTCGTGGCTAGAGCTCTGACAAGATTACCATCCACCAGGTTTTGCTCCTTGTGGTAAATGTTTACTCCGAGGTAACGGAAACTGTTAAACTGTCCAGAGTGACGCTGCTCTCCACGCCCTTCCTTGGTGATACCCTGAAGGTGAAACAGACAGGACTTGGGCCAATTCAGGCGCAGGCGTGAGGTCACGCCAAAGCCATCCAGGGCCTCGATTACCCCCAGCAAGTCACGATCGAGGTCCCTAAGGAATATCAATGCATTGTCTGTATACAGCAAGATGATTTCCCACGTGACGCTGCTGCATATTCCCCATTGCGGGCCCCACTGCCGAAAGAGGCCCATCAGTGGCTCTAAGGCCAGGACAAAATGAAGAGGGGGAGAGCAGACAGCTTTTCTGGGTGCCCCTATGGACCCTGAAGGGGGGTGAGAAGTCCCTGCCAGTTTGCACTCTAGCAATCGGGTCCTTGTATAACAGGTCGGTCCAATGCAGTAACTCCGGTACCAATCCTATATGCCTCAAAGCACCCCTGATATAGAACCAGCTCAGGGAGTCGAAGGCCTTCTCGATGTCTGACAATAGAGCCACCCCAGCTAAGGGCTCAAGGACTTGCTCTTCCATGATGAAAAACAGCTGACGAAAATTGAGGAACCTGTTTCTCCCTGGTATGACGCCATTCTGGTCCAGATGGACCAAAACGGTCATGTGAGGTAGCAAACAATTAGCAATGATCTTCCCCAACATCTTAAAGTCAGCACTGAGTAATGAGCATGGCCTATAGGAGAGCACCTCCAACTGATCTTTATCGGGCTTGGGTAGCACTACAGTCAGTGCCTCTCTCATTGACGGTGGATGGGTGCCTGTGGTCTTGGCCGCTTGAAATAAACGGAAGAGCTGCAGGGCAAGCGTAGCACTGTAAATCAAATGGAATACCATAGGAAGTCCATCTGTCCCTGAGGTTTTGTTGTGTGCCATTTGGTCTAGTGCCAATCGGACCGACAATGAACAGGATCCAAGTGGGGGGAATGGTAGAGCTTCCAAGTATGCCAACAGCTCAAGATCACACAGCCCACTTTCTCCTCTGTAGAGGGTACTATAGTAGTCAAAGAAGGCCTCATCAATGGCTATCTGTGATTTGAGTATCTCGCCCGTTGGTGAACGAATGATCATCAATCTAGGCTGCTCATTCTCGGAGCGCAGCATCTATGCCAGAACACGCCCTGCCCTGTCACCCTCCTCATGCTGTTTAGCAACATAGTCCGTGTAGTCCAGCCCACCCAGTCTGCCCATTAGAGTTCTATAGTCTGTCCGGAGGCCAGAAAGTTCTACTCTCTGAGTGTCCCTGTCCCCAAGTGGATCTCCACCGCACAACTCTTTGTCTCTAGGGCCGTCAACTGACGTTGCAAGGACAGTTTTGCACCATAGTTGGTTTTAATACATAGGCCTTGCATGACCACCTTAAAGGCATTCCATTCCAGCCCCCCTGTCAGACACCTAGTCCTCATTCAGCTCAAAATACTCCAGTATCTGCAGGCCTATCATCTCTCAAAACACTGTGTCCTGTAGCACGGGCAGGCAACGTCACATAGGTATAGGAGTCCGATGCTGACCCCAACTCAAGGTGACCGGGGAGGGGCAGAGATTCAACAGCATCCGATCCAAATATTCAGCTGTTAGAACTAAGGGAAATAACCCAGGATTGCATAAGAAAAGGTAAATAGGGGTGTGAAGTTGGTGGATCAAGGAGAAATGAGAATATTCGCGCTCCAGGGGATGTAAGGAGCGCCAAATGTCCTGCAGTCTACTATGAGTGAACCAGCCCACTAAAGATTGGGCAATTCTACGCACCTGTGTACCATGCAGTGGGGGCGTAGACCAGTCTAGGTTGATATCATGCACACAATTAAAGTCTCTCCCTCAGAGGCTCAGTGCCTGGAAGTTGTGAAGTAATGTAGGGTGAAGGGAATCAAAGAAGTGAGGTTGGTTGGAGTTGGGCGTATACAGCAACACCAGTGAGAGAGGTGCACCATCTAGGTGGCCCTCAATTAACATGTATTGCCCTTCCAGATCCATTCTCTGGTGCACAATCTGAAGAGGGACTGCAGGTGCTACCCATATAAGTAGCTCTCTTGCATTTGCCGAATGAGCAGTACCCACTATCTGACCCCTCCAACGACGCTGCAAGTGTTGCAACTCCAATGATGTCATGTGCGTTTCCTGAAGATAAGCAAAGTGGACATGTCTAAGCCGCATATAGGAATACACCTGATGGAGTTGCTGAGGAGTTCCCAACCCCAGCACATTCCAGGACAAGAAGTTATAGATGGGAGGAGAGTCGGCAAGTCTCCTTTCCATCTACCAGGTAGTGGAGCTCCCCCCCTTGCAAAACGCCCCACCCCACCCACAGCCCTGCACCATCACCACCCCCCATGCAACTCACCCGTGATCCACCACAGACAAAAGAGAGGATACAAAAATGCAACAAAGCATGAAATGTAACCCCCAACTCCCCCACAACAAGCCCCAGACGAATAACAAAGCAGCAAACAACATGAGTCCAACCAAGTCCACCAAGGTTGTGGGAGCAGTGGGTTCAGATGGAATGAGGACAGCTGTCGCTTGACCCACGCACCTTATGTACAGCGCATGGGACCTCCAAGTTCATGGAGCACAACAAATAGTGTCCCAGCAATTACAACAAAAAGATATGGAGCCCTTGGTCAGATTGCCAGCTTAATAGTCATCGGAGTCAAGGTCGGGCCGATTCGCAGCTCAGTGGGAATGTCCATCAGGGTGTGCTCTCAGTCCCCTTCCAGCAAGGACATGGATCTTGTAGGGGGGCCAGTGGCATGGCTGTGGCGACATTCCAGAGCCCGCTCCTTCGCTACCTGCTCCTCCGTGGGCCGTCCTGAGGGGAATAGTGTGTCATTGCCATCCCGCTAGTGTGTGCCACATCACATGAAGGAGGGGATACCCCTTTCATCTCCATCCATTCCCAAGCATCAGCTGGGGATGTGGAGAAGTAGGTAATATCAGAGTCGAGAACCCACAGTTTGTCTGGGAACATCAGAAAATAACGTAAGCCCACCTGGAGGAGTTAGCGTTTAACAGGCAGAAAGGAGCCCCACTGCACCTCTACTGTATAGTCTGGATATTTTCACTGGGTTGTTCTCCACTTGCCAAGGCCCCTTGGTGAGAGCAACTTGTAGTATATGATCTCGATCCCAGTAGTTAAAGAGGCTCACCACCACTGGTCATGGGGGTGACCCAGGAGGAGGTGGCCTGCCAGGAATTCTATGCGCCCGCTACACTGAGAAGTAGGTGGATCGTCCGCCATTAAGGACAGTGTGAAGCAACCAGTTCTCTAGAAAGAGGTCCATATTAGAGCCCTCTGCTCACTCTGGAAGCCCCACTATATAAATATTGTTGCGCTTTGCCCTCAGCATCGTTCACATGGGCGCATAGCAATGTTACCTCAGCTTGAAGAGTCTGTAGCTGAGATTGAATGTCTTACACCGAGGGGCGCAGGCCCGCCTAGACGAATTCATTAGATTCCACCTAGTCTCTCAATTTGGCTTGATCCGCCCTAAGAAAGCTCGTGTCGATCGTGAGGGCTTCTAGTTTTGGGTCCTGTTAGAAATGGGATTTCTGGTTGGCTAAGGCTTGCGCCAAAGCCAGGCAGAAACCACCACTCTAGTCAGGGCAAGGGAGTTACACGCTGAAGATAACCCCTGCTCACCCCCTTGGTAGCTTGGCACGAGCAGTCAGGCTTATCCCAGAGGCAATGTGTAAAGCATTTGCGCAACACACACACACAGCAACAACACACTAGGCACACTACAAAGGAAACTCCACACAAGGTTACATCAAAAATAGCCTTTGTATTATCATAAACACATTAGAAACATAATCACACATTTACACTGTGCCAACTGGCACGGGCAATATTCACAGGGGTTTATATACAGGACCAGGCCAATCGGGCCACGGTCAGAACCATCAGAATGCAAATATAAAACACAACCAGTAACTACTGGTACCATAATTACCTAAGCATTATCATATTAGCATAAACCCACATTAGGCCCAAACCTCATCAGCATAAACACATTACGCAATGGGCCTCACCAGCATAAACACATTATGCAATAACCTCATAAGCATAACCACATTACGCTAATAGGTACTACCCCAAAACATCATAGCATGACATTAGGCATTAGCATAAAAAAAAACATTATGCAACACTCATGGTGCAGGAATCACATTTGGCAATAATCAGATCAGGCATAAACACATTACAAAATCCTTGTAGCGCCTTGCGCCCTACCCATCACCAAAACGGACCCCAGGCCAACTCGCCTCTCACAGGGGGCCCCAATGCCCTCTGTCCACAATGTCAGGGTTTGGCTGCCGATGCAGCAACATCAACAGTGCGCAATGGTGCAGGCCTAAACGCTGCAGCTGCCCACTAATTGCTGGGCAGCTGTGAAACTCACTGTAGGCATGGGCACTCCGGGTGCCCTCTAAACAAATATGCCCAATTGTTGCAGCTGCCCTCTAGCAAGCGGGGCAGCTGTGAAATGGCCAAACTGGGGAGAGTACTGGCCCCAATGGGCCCTCAAACAACAATATGCCCCCTCGTTGGAGCGGCCCACAACGGTGGATCCGCTCAGGAAATGAGCCTCCACACTGTGCCTCGAACAGGCACCAACCACATAGAGCCTTCACTTACCGGCTCTCGGTGCAGGACTCCTCTCTTCGCCCGGTCCCCTTCTGGGACCAGGACTTCACGGGGGAGCCCGCAAGCCTCCGGACGGCCCTCCCGGCAGCTCAGCGATACGCAGGGCTCTCTCTCTTCACTACGAGAGCCCCACTGACCAGCATCAGCATTTCTCCCCTACACGGGGCTTCCCTCGCTTACGGGAACCCCGCGCTGCCATCGGCGGCCTCGGCCGCCTCTCCTAACTTCACCCGGGCCCCCTCCTGGGACCCGGGACTTTGCTGCGGAGCCCGCGAGGCTCCGGACTTCCGGCTTCCAGCCCGCCCCCAACCAGGCAACGGTGCCTGTCTTCCGGGTCGCGCTCAGCCGCGGCCCGGCAAGTTCTTTCGGTGGCTTCTACTTCTCGGCCGCGATGCGGGGTGGGCACCCGCTGTTCACAATAGCATGAGAGCGGGGTGGGAACCCGCTCTCCAAAGTGAAACCACTGACAAGCGGGGTGGGCACCCGCAAACAATTCCTTACGCGGGGTGGGCTCCCACCTCGCTACAGCATCAGGGGGGAATCCCTCACGCCGGGATTCCCTCTTCCACGGGCAGCTTAGCGCTGCAAAACCCTGCATTCCTCTTCTGGGGAAAATCCAAATAAAGCGCTCCCCAGGCGCTAGGAGCCCTGAAGTCCATGGAAAATGCAAAGAACAGATGCAGCAAAGTCCTGACAGATTAAAAGGGAAAATGCTGGGCCCAGGGAGACAAGCCCCCATGGCAGCTCCTCCTGGGCCCCAGCAGCAGCACGCCCCGGCAGGATCAGGGCCCAGCACAGAACAGCACAAGAACAATTTCATGGGGTCACAGCCCCTACCTTTATACACCAAATCTCTTTGTCTGCAGGACAGGGCATGGGGGAACCAGATGCAACTGGTTTAGGGGGGATTTGGAGCACTTTGTTTTCCGAGCTCCTCTTCCCCTTTGTCAGGTGGGGGCTAGGTGATAAGACACATCACAGGGGGCGGAGCCAGCATTGTACAGGCTGGGCACAGTCCTATTCAGGGTCAGGGGATTACTCCTCCCACTACTCCCAAGGCAGATGTCCCATTCAGCCTAGCGCTGACTCACCCTGCCCCTCCTGGAGCCATACACACCTCCCAGCCCCTGTCACTCACAAACCAGACATGCAATTCACATCAGGCAGGCAGACACATAGCACATAGAAATGCCAACTTCTAAAAGTGGCATTTCTAAAATAGTTATAATAAATCTGCGCACACCATTGCGTAGCGTTTATTATCACTATTCCAAACATACCAAACTTGACCACGCTGCTCCTCCCATATCAGGAATTACCACTGAAACACTTATCAGGGAATCCCCAATGCATTCCTATGGGAGGGCAGCCCCACAGTAGTGAGAAACCAAAATGGCTGTTTGTCACTACCAGGACATGTCACACACTTAAGGTACATGTCCTATCTTTTACCTACAATACACCCTGCCCATAGGGCTAGCTAGGGCCTACTTTAGGGGTGACTGATATGTAGTAAAAGGGGGGTCACGGACATGGCACACACTTTAGGTGCCACGTCACAGCGGCAGTAACACTGCGCGCACAGGCCCTGCAATGGCAGAGGCATGAGATAGGTTTGAAAGGCTACTTTGGTGGGTGGCGCAATCAGCGCTGCAAGCCCACCAGTAGCATTTAATTTACCAGCCCTGGGTATGAGATACCACTTTACAAGGGACTGACAGGTAAATTAAATAGGCCAAACAGGTGTAGACCAATCTTACCATATTTAACACAGAGAGCGCACGCACTTTACACTGGACAGCAGTGCTAAAGTGCCCAGAGGCCTAAAACCACCAACACCATGTCAGAAGAAAGGCTAGGAGAAAGGCAAAAAGTTTAGGGATGACCCTGCAAAAAGGGCCACGTCCAACAGGTCCCGTGTGGCATTAACATTGCTAATGGCCCCCCAGGAGCTCATCAAATCTGCCCATGGTGACAGCTCCAGCAGTTACTTTGCAGGCATTGTCTGCCCATGAGGATCCCACAGCTTGTGATGGGAGCTATGTGCCCTCCCCTTGCTGAGGTCCCCTCTTGAGGCCTTTTTATCTGACCTTGTTTGCTGCTGCTGCCCAGGCCGCTACCCATTGGGCTGACAAGCAGAGGGCCTCAGTCACAGTAAATAATAGCGATGTCCTGAATTCGGGCCTCAGCTAGCACAATGCATTCAGCGGGCAAAGCGGTGGGGCTCTCATCAGTGGGGTGTGCTGTTCTTGGAGCGTACGGTCTCCGGTCCCACCAGGCTTATGAGCGCACCCACCCGGGGAACCTGCAAAGCCATCTCTGCTAGTCTGCCGCCACCCAGATGTCCAGGCCTCAGGGGGAGGCTGCAGGACCTGCACAAGGCATCCCTTTCCGCAGAGCCTGTATGTGATCGCCGCTCACCGCACAGCACCAATTGGATAGCAGCCGGTCTTCAAGGGTAGGGGCCCAAAGAGGTCAGTACAGCGCAACTGGGGCCGACAACAGAGGGCAGGCCCTGACTCCAATGGCACAAACCCCTGCAGCGTTCACCCCAGCAGGTGTTTCACCACGGTGCTGCTCCCCTGTACAGCCGAGAGATGAGTGGGGGGCTCTGGTATCAGTTCTCAGGGAGGGGTGGAGGGCGTCCCCTCGTACGACGACCGCTCCTCAAATTCAGGGCTCCCTGTGAACGATCGTCCACTCTGCAGTGTGCAGCAGCATCGACTGTTCCTCAATAAAAAGGCTAGTAGGGGCCTGTGCAGCATCAGCAAAGATCGGTGTCAGTGGGGAGGTCCTGGTCTTGATTCCTCCAGCTGTCGCTCTCCCACTCCCGCATGCGTCTTCCAGTGCCTCGGCGCTCAATTGCAAGCAAGGGGTGAGGAGGCAATAAGGACCCTTTTTAGACCACGGGCCAAGGGGGGTCCTGATGTGGCAGGATGCTTATAGGCGGGCGAGGTGCATGGAGCTCAGTCACTGTGCATTCATCTCATCGGCCATCTTGGTCATGCCCCCATACCACAGAAAAAAATCTTACATAATGTGCAGAAATCATAGGGTTGATTTGACAATTTTATAAAGCATGGACCACACCTGGTCAGAGCCTAGAACACATTTGGAAAACTGCTGTACTTGAAGAGGGGAATTATTTATATTTGCAGCATTATTCATACCGTGTTTAGTTACATACACGATTTGTTTTCAAAAACAACAGTATGCAAAGGAAGAGAGAGAGAACAAGAAGGACTGAAGATCTCTGGCAAAATTGTTTTTTTCAATTCTGTACCTAAGAGGAGCTGGCTCAATGCAAATAAACAGAAACAAAAGCCTACGAAGGAAAGCAAGAAAATAAGTTTTAGTAAGTGTTGTTCAGGCTATGACAAATATTTCTCTGTGCAGGCAAGCATTGTAGGCAGCAGCATATACATGAGCTAAGCTAGCGGGTTAAACGGGGTAGGGAAAGCATCATGGGGTGGGGAATCACTTTAGTGTTCTAAGTCAGTGGCCTTGAACAAACATGTTCTTCTAGGTGGCATAAGAGCAAAGAGTGCAGTCTCATATGTGACTATGTTTTGTTACACAAAACCAGAAGCAAAACCTCATTAACTATTAATGTACCTAATGGCGATTATCCGAGATATGAGTACATTATGTATATCCTGTGTATATGTTCAAGGTGAAATTAACATATTACAAAAAAAAGGTAGGTAAGCCCTCACTCACCTAGCCAGGTTCCATGCTTCATCCTTGGGCTTCCTTATTCACTAAATGATTATATTGGCAAATGTGCTTCCTGTTTGGCAGGAAGTACATTGAAGGTGTTTTATGAATGAAGAGGGGATCCAAATGGTGTTGTTTAAAGATCTCTTTGGTATCTCAGGTATGCCTCTACTAATGGAGTACCAAGGAGATGGTTAAAATGTCATATTCAAGATAATTAGGAGAACTATTACTCAAGTATCTTAGTGGTCAACATGTTTCTGCCTTGTGGGTACCTATGAAGTCCATGGTATTCATCAGGATCTGGATCCCTACTACTATTCAGTTAATGCTTATACATTCATTCAGCATTCCACAAATACAGAAAGTATACATTATTCAATGGTATAATTCTCAGATTTTCAGGTTCAATGTGGAACTCTTACAAATGAGTAATATTACCACATGGAGGCTACGCTGGAGATTCCCTTTTAGTCACACATTTGTGAAAGGATGATCCCCGCATGTACACCTGTCCATAAGGAATGTCCCCCACAGGTATATTTGGTAGCCTTTACGGAAGTCAACACACTTAGTAACGGGAGCCATTTCAGTCATGTCAAGGAGTGTGTGATATGGTCACAATTTTGTGGCAAGACCTGAAGCTCATATTATGTTTCTCTAATCCTGCTTTCATTTCAATAGCTAGAACAAAGCAGCTGCCGGACGGACGCGCTTTTGCCAGATCACGCAATTCATTTGACTGGCTATAACAAAAGACTCCAACCGACGGGTGGAAGTCGATCAAAAGAATACTATTGAGGCTCCAACCGGCTGGTGGAGTCCTGAGAGGTTGTAATCATTAGCCCTACTTTGAATAAGAGGCACTTGATACTCGCAGACAGACTTAAGAATCTGCATATTGGCTGCCTACTCCCCCCTCCTGTCCTGAAGAAGACCCACCTTGACACATTTTACTTTTGCGCTACCAACAGGGTCGAAACGTCGACGTACTACATATGTCTGCACAACGCTCAGGATCACAGTTTAACTTGCCAATGGATCCTGCAATATATGTGCTAAAATAATAAGGACAAACAGAAATTCTTCTCCCCTCTCTTGAATGCACGTTTAATTGTCTTGTATATAGTGCACTATCAACGTCACCCATCACCACATGTCACTTTTTCACCAACAGTCACTTATTCTCTATTGCAATTGAATTTGTAAATTGCGACAGCCATGAATATTTGATATCTATTTCCAAATACATTATTGAATACTAATATTGGTGTGTGTTATGGTATTTTATTCCTTTTTTCTCAAATCATTGGTATGTGTTATAAGTAAGCCGTTGCTACTTACGTACTCTAAGCAATTGAACACCCCGACAGAACCAATTGTTTTATTTAATTCATTTCAATACCAGCAGTCAAGAACAACAAAATATACATTTCTCATAGGCCTTACAGCAAACAAGCCAATGGAAGAATAATAATAGTACTGAAAGAAACAACAGTCAGCAACAAAGAACACCTATAATACCTAACTTGATTGCAATCAGTTGCTGCTCACAGTCAAGATACATATTTTAATATACTTTAGCTACACATGTTTAAAATGATTAGCTGTTAATACTGATATATAATTTTTAATGCCTACCAAGTATTAACTTTCACAAACACACTATTTCTTTCCTCTTAGTTCCCCTTCAGGACGCTTTGCGCGACTGTGCTCTTCCTACTCCGACTTCGCGTCATCAAAATATGAAGCAGTCGCTCCCTCAGAGCTTGCATCCTGTCAGGAAGGCTGCCTCGAGTGGAGTACTCACCTGGGGTCTACCTCATTGCAAAGCCCGGTTCCTGTCTGGCTTCAGCACCGTCTTCATTTAACAAACGTGCTCGACCTCTCCGCAGTATTTCTCTTTAACTCCCACTTTTGGGTGCGGTCCTACTTGAAACTCTGATCCCCCACATACAAGGCACTGTGGGGCAGATTTACAAGCCCCTTGCACCACTTTTGCGTCACTTTTAACATGGAAAAAGTGACGCAAAAGTGGCGCAAGGGGCTTGTAAATCTGCCCCTGTATTTCTACCTGTTCTGTTGCGGGGATTCTGCTCATACACAGAACTATGCACAAGAAAACAGGACCTCAGTAAATAGGGGTGTACCTCCTATCACCTTAGTACCCAAAATCCCAACCAACTAGCAATAGTGTCTCATTCGGTCTCCTACAAATATCAAGAAGCTACGAATGTTTAGACAACCCAGAACAAGAGCACTCCCGACTCACCTCAGAGTCGCAGGAACAAGACACTCTTTCACTCTCACGTACTTGTCCACAATAAAAATAATCAGAGTCACTAAATAAGTTCAAAATGTTTATTTTGACTATAGTGATTCATAAAACAGTATGCGAACCACAACTAGCAGCAAAATGCATAAGGCAAGAATCATTAGCATTGTTACTATACCATAGAATACAAAAGGAGTCGTCATTTTCTAAAGACTGTGAAAAAGGCAAAATAACTGGGCCTAATCACCCTCCCCTTGGTAGTAAGAAGTTATTTTATATAACAGAAGATCTCTAGGCGTTATTAGCAGACCCCTACCTCAAAGCTTAAACGCAAAGGTTTACATCATAGGAACAGCAGAGCTCAGCTCCATGGAACAGCTTTCTTCGAGTGTGTTTCAAAAACATGCAACAACGTTATATCAAAGCTCGATTCTTCCACATTGCAGCTGTTGGTAACATGTTTTGTCTAGGTAATAGGGACTGACCAGAACAGAATAACAAGAGACATTGTTGACCGGTCTTGCATATTATGTTCAGACAGAATTGAAGGGAATGCTGAGAACGTGAAAAACAATCTGTTATCATGTACAGGGCAGAGGCAAAGTGTCGCGAAAACAAACTCTTAGCAGAGGCGTGCGCAAAAGCAGCAGCATAGGGCAAGCAAAACTCATGCTAACTTAGCAATTTTGACAATGTATCTAAGGACTACATAACCCCATATAACACCCTCCCCCTGGTAAGTCCGTAGGACATAGACAGAAGAACAAAAACAGAGTTCAAAAGTCCGGCAGTGTTCAGAATATGGGGGAGGGACTTTCTAAAAAAAACAATCAAATCGGAAAAAAAAAAGGGAAAGTTCGAAAAAAAGAGTCTGTATTCCAGACAGTGGAGTAGGGACGAACCAAGCAGTCAAACCATTAAGGTTTGGGTGCAAAGGAATGCAATTCCTTCCAATAGTTCATTCTTGTGATTGGAGGAAAAAAACGATGACATCCAATTCAGTAAGTCGAAGGAACAATCATGTTCCTCACAAGCAGGAGCATCTAAAATTAGAAAAGGCAAACTTGCCTGATATTCAATGAAACTTCGTTGTAGGAAAGTCTGCGCAGCCGCACAGATATCCCATTCATCCAAGATTCCAAGTAAAGCTGCACGCATCATTTGACCATCCACAGAACAGGCCTCGTCATGGGTCTCTAAGGTACCCATCAACCGGCCGAAATCAGGGATTGGATACCACGTGTTCGATATGCAAAGTTCCATCGCCCAGGAGAAATGACATCTTTTGCAATGAAGCTCTGGCTGCACGCAAGTAAAGTAGGCAAAGCGGAATGTCAAGTCGTAACTCACGCCAAGCGTTGCTAAAGGCAAGCATCCAAAAGCCTCATATAGGCGATCACAGCACAGTTGCAGCAGGGCCGGCCTGGGCAGAGCCACAAAGTGAGCAGCCATTGCGAAGCACAAGGAGGAGAAGCAGCGCCAATATTAAGGGAAACCCTCTGAAAACGCTGGAAAATATAGAATGAATGAAAGCCGATATAATCCCGAATATAGTTTGAAAGGAAGAGACCAGGCCAGATCCCACACATTTAAAAAAATGGGCAAGGCCTGTCGTATCAGATGCATTAAATAGTTCCCCAAAATGAAGTGGGAGGTTAATGTTAAGAAGCGACTGCATCTCACTCGAGGTCCGAGCCACCTGCAACCTGAATGTTTCACGGGCGGAAGTGAGGGCCACCTCTTGTTGGAATAAAAGGGCTTTGAGCCTGCTCAACCTGTTGAACTCTGTTTTCAAAGTCGGAATGGAAGGCCAAAGCGAAGAATCTAAACTCCCTTGCGGGGTCGGGAAAAGGACATTGCTACAGCAAGTTACGCGCTGGGAAACAGTTACCAAGTATGGGACACCCGCAAACCACAGCAGTCTTGATTGTTTAAAATGAGATAGCTGCCGTTAGTAAGCAATGTAAAGACAGGCATGACGGATGGTACTGGGGTCCCTTTCAAAAAGCAAGCTAGATTGGGCGCTGACACGTTACACTCGCCGTGTAATTTAACGTGTTTGCACACTAGAGAGTGACCCACTACCGAATCACACTCCTCCCCTGTGAGGAAAACTTCTTTCTCCTCCCTCAAACACCGATAAGCAAAGGGCAGGACCCATAATTCATGCAGAAAAGCACTGCCAAGCGGTTCAAAGCGGCCAACAGGAAGGTGTTGCATACATGATTTAAATTGAAAAAGCGAAAAGGGCAAAGTGATAACGCCATGAATTAACCAAACAGCAGAGTCCGTTTCCGCTACGGAGAACGGCAAAGGCTCTAATTGTTCAATATGTAACAGCGTATATACAGCATCTTTCATGGACATAAACTTCTGTTTATCAGTCAGGTTAAAAGGCAAAAATAAAGCAGTGGCATTTAAATAATCCCAAGGCACTTTACCCATTTTCAGTGTCTGCAACGTCCAAGCAAATTGCATGACCGACCTTAACTGATTCTGACCATGCTATAACACAGAAATATCACTTTGCACAATATCTATTACAGAAGAAACAATATTGTCTAAGGTGTAGATGCGTGAAGAAAGCGTGTTAATGCTGTTGTCCACTACAACAAGGACTTTTTCCAAGTCTGCCCGGTCAATTTGACGCAGACAATTCCAAATTTCATTATAAGAGGCATAAAGAAATCTCTTGGCCCTTGGACTACGCGGACCTAGGAGAAAATCGGCTAAATCTATATCATTCGATAGGATCGAAAGGTGCTGTTTGACAGATGCAAGGGTAGAGTGTTCTAGCCACTGCTGGCACAATTTACCTACCGAGTATGTAGTCACAGAATGATGAGGTGGATAACGAGGATCAGGCTTAGTCTGAACGAAACCAGGGGTAACATTGTAGAAACGTAACTGGCATGCATTAGCATTAGTTTGCCACACAACCACCCTAGTGAATCAACCTCAGAAACATTAAAGGAGGCATTTTGAAGGAAAACCTGCAAAGCCTCAATGGTGTAGTTATTATGTAACCGCCAATTATCATATTCAGCCAATGAAGGAATGGAGGGGGTATTAAGGTTTTTGACAGTTGCAAGGCCATAACAGGATGTTTGGTAAATGGTTCCATTTAAATACAGCAATTGAGTCGGGATCAGGCAGGCACGATGTAATGTCTCAGTGCCCTGAACCTGCCATTGCTTTGTGCCCCAGATTGATTTTAAATCTATAGTTTGTTTCCAATGGTCATAACCATGTGTGGCCAACTGTGTTCTAAACGAGGTGGCATAAATTAGTTTAGTGTGGGATAACAGGTAATTCGATGTAGGGGACCTTTGAAGCCTAAAATAATAGGATTCCGGATTAGTCAAATCATCGTTAGAAAAATAGGTGAACTTATCCCTAAGCGTTTTAGAACTCCCCTGTAAGGGATTTGGACAATGTTACCATTGGGTAAAATTAAAAACAGGTCTCATGGTGTTTGATTTGTGTAAAAAATGATGTCCATAATGTTGATAACAAAAGAGATCACCATAATTTGCAGAATTTAAATACAAATCTTCAGCATCAAAGGCAGCATAATATTTTAAATCAGAAAACAATGCATGAACTGCCTGCACATCCCAATCATCCGAATGTATGTCCCGTGTCACCACATCTCCTAATGATACGCGAAATACGTACGGAACTCTAAGGACTTCAGTCGGGCCATGAATTTCGTAAGCTACTTTGTCCCAAACTATGCCATCAGGAACTGGGAAAGCTGAAATATTCACAAAAGACTGGTCACGTTTCATGATATGGGACGATGTGTGAGGAGCCAAAGTTCCATCGACCATTTTTACTGCAAAGCGTTCAGGGAGATAATGTCCATTTATAAGTAAAAAGAACACTGTCACAAATCCAACTGACATGAAGAGAAATATCAGGATAAGCACCAACCAAATGTAGGTCCATGGGGGAACGAAGTATGTCTTTTTGAACCAGGAGCAAAAAATACGCAATTTAGACTTAGTGGCATTAGACAAACTGGATGATGAGGAGGACGAGGCAGAAGAAAGGTTTGCCGGTTCCCCATCACAGGCACTCACTGGACTTGCAAGCAAAGGTGAAAGCGTTGAATCGTCCATTCGTACTCGTGGGCTAGATGGTATCTCACTCACGAAATCAATAGGCGGAAAAGGGCACACAATATCCATTGCAGAAGATGATTGTCGCAAAGGCTGAAGATCAATTACAGTGTCCATCATATGAGCAGACATTCTTGTCGCAGCAGGTGACGACAAAGTTAATGGTGCTAAGGATATTGCATTGCACGAAACTGCAGGTGTCACACTATTCAGAATCGACCACATGGTGTAACTTGACATGGTCCACTGAGATGTACCTGTTGTCTTTGTGACCTGGCAACGGTGGTAGAATGACAGTACGAGTACCCTTCAGTCCAAGTACGGAAACCGGAGCACGGTAAGAAGGACCAAATACTTTTTTGTTTTCAATCTTCTCCCGCACTAGATCACCAACTTTAGGAAGCCAACCGGTAACAGGAATCAGCAGTGCATCAGCAGGCGAAGATGGCAAATGCTCAGTAGCCAGAGTATCACGTGTCTTTTGTAGATCCTGCAACATAGCAGAATGATTATCTACGTCAAACTGAGAGGCAGCCGCCACAGTGTCCAGACCATCAAGGTCAGGAACAAACATGTGAAAGCCAAAGAGCATTTCGTAAGGGGTCCGCCCACCCAGAGATCTTCTAGGGAGATTATTTAGTGCACGTTGGACCGCATACAAGTGGGACAGCCAGTCCCTGCCAGTACCTAAGACTCTAGCTGTCAAGGATTGCTTTAAGTCACGGTTCATTCGCTCTACAACTGAATTGCCCTCAGGCCTGTATGGAGACGAAAACTGCACCTGTACCCCCAACAACTTCATCGCATCCTTGTAAGCCTTAGAGGCAAACGCTGGACCTTGGTCAGAATGGAAGGTAACACAGGCAAACATCCAGATAAAGACACGCAAATCCCTGATGACATTTCGAGCGTCAGCACTACATTGTGGCCATACCCACAGAAATCTAGTGCACGAATCAACCGCAATCAAGATATACTTGTATGCAGTATCAGAAGAAAAGGGACCGCAGTGATCAAGATAGACACAGCCAAAAGGTCTATTAGAAATACATAGCTGTGTTTGTGGCGGTCGTGGGACTGTAGAAGGCTTGATTTGTTGACAAACATCACAGCACAGAACATAGTTACGAGTCTGTTTATATAAACCACGCCACCAGTAACGTTGCTGAAGAATAGAGACTGTTGCTGACACACCAGCATGTGCCGAAGCAATGCCTTCGTGTGCGGCCTTGATCAAAGATTGTCTGCGGTCAAAGTTGGGAATCAGCCGATCCCCAACCGAAGGAATGGTAGCATAGGGAACTTGTTCGGGAGTTACATGATAAGAGTATTTGGAAGGGAAACCCGCAGGATAATTACCTCCCTCCCTAGTTGCAGCGACCGCTGCCAGAATCTCATTATCAACCTTAGACATAGATCTTGTAACTGCTGCTATGGAACACGTGGCTACTGCAGACTTGGCTGCTTCATCAGCCAAAGAATTACCAAGAGCGTGCGTTCCGACACGCTGGTGGCCAAGAGTGTGAATAACATGTGTGAGAGGCAGACGTTGTTTAAGATCTGCGACTCGAACCCAAAGCGTGTTATGCTTAATTGCGCTGCCTTTAGAATTGCGGTAATCATTTTGAGACCAATAGAATAAGTTGTCATTGAACGACTGGACACAGTAATAAGAATCGCAAACAATAAGAGTATTCACAAGAGGATCAGCAAACTCGAGAGCAAGTACAAGAGCACGCAGCTCGGGCAATTGCGCTGTGCAGTCTCCTAGTGCCTGAGTGTGCACAATGGAAGACTTAAACTCTCCATCTTCAATGGAGCCAGCCACAATATCGCAAGCCGCAGAATAAGCATGTTTGGAACCCGTGGTCGGTTGCGCCGAGCCATCGGTATAAATGATGCATTTGTATTCACTTAGAGGAAGAAGAGACAAAGGAGGAGGATGAACAAATTCATACTGCAAAAACTCCTGAGTCTGAAGAGATGGATCAAAGACAAATGTGACATCCGGAGACGTCAAAGAAGTAGCCCACTGAATCCAACATGGGTGCAATGCCTTCGAGTTAGGCACACTAGCTTTAGTCACCGCTTCCAAAGCAGGGAAGGGAGTGACCATAAGAATGCGTTTGCCCTGCGCCAGTGAGCATTCCTTTAGAATCGCCATCTGCACTGCCATCAAGATTTTTTCAACAGAGGAAAAACGCATTTCTGCCGCAGTGTACAAGTGTGATTTGTATGCAATAGGTATTGTGTCTCCTTCATTGAATGTTAAGTATGTGAAACCCACTGCCCCAGAAACAATACGTATTACCAGGTTGGTGGTGTTATCACGAGTCATTAAGAAGTTATTTGCAAGCAAATCCGCCTGCAAAGACTGCAGTACAGATGTATGTTCCGGAAGCCAGCTGGCAGGTGAAAACTTAGGTTGCATCAACGCATAAAGCGGTTTCATACGCTGGGCATAATCGGGAATGTAAGTCCTCCCGAAATTTAAAAAACCCAGCAGGGATTGTAACTTTTTCAAAGAGGAAGGTGGTTGCAAATGTGCACATTTCTCTAGAAAGTGAGGTGCTAGACCCTTTCCCTCATTATTGAGCTCGTAGCCCAAAAAGAGCACTGCCAGATGGGCAATGTGTGACTTTGCAAAATTAAATTTATAACCGTAGTCGGTAAAAGACAATATTATGTGGTCGACTCGGTCAAGATGCGGGGCGAGGTCGTCGTCAGTCAAATAGATGTCATCAACATACGACAAGGCCTCAGGGTCAATGTCATGCAACAAAGACACAATGCACGCCGCAAATGCCCCGGGACTATTCTTATACCCCATAGGCAACCGTGTAAATTTTTTCTGATTTCCGACGGCACTGAATGCTGTCAGGTCACCACTCGCATGGTCGAGATTGTGATGGTAGAAACCATTCGAAATGTCAAGGGTCGTCTTGTATTTTTTACGAACAATATAATTCACCAGCGCTGAACTGTGTGTGTTTTGTACCACAAAGGTGCGGCAATGGCTCTTCAAATTTCTATAATTCAATACAATCCTAAAAGAACCATCAGGTTTAGGGACAGTAAAGAGAGGATTATTCATAGGTGATACACATGACTCAATGACCCCCTGATACTCCAATTGTCTTAGAATGTCACAAACTGAAGCCTTCGCTTCTTGTTTGATGGGATATTGAGGTTGAGGTTGTGGCATAGAGCGCAATGGAATTTCATGAGCTGGCGGATCAACATCCCAACCCACCTGATTGCGATACACCGCTGGGGCTAAGGCCAAAGCCCATTCCTCCGCGAAAGCCTGCGCTTGTTCCTCAGGGACACAACGTGAAAAACTCGGAAGTATCACATCTTCCCCTCTAGAAGAGGCTAACACAAAGGGTGGAGGCCAATCCTTCTCCACCAATAAAATGTCATATGTAGCGGTTAGATTTTCCCAGAAAACAACCTTAATGGGATGCAGTATATCACCTTCAATTTGGAAAAGGGCTTCGTATAGTCTATCCGGGGGGGCAACCCGGGTATCTGCAGTCTCAATAGTAACAAATGTGTCAGTTGCTGTCACATCCAGACGGGGACGTAGAGCCTCCTTGACTATGGTAACTTCCGCCGCGCTGTCGAGCAGAGTCACTGCCCAAGTCCAATCCAGGAGTCGCGTCCTCACCGTCTGTGGCATATCTCGCCGTTAAAGCGGCAACCTTTTTCTTTTGAAAAGGAGGTCGGGTACGATCGAAATCACCCTGCTTGTCCTTGACTTCAAACTGTCGAGGCTGTTCACGAAGTTGTGATGCAAGTTGACTTCTACCCCGATCCTGGCGATCACCTCCACCGGCTTGTGAGCCTGATGTTTCCTGTAAAGAACGAGGAGAACACTGATCAGGAACCTGAAATCTATCAGGAGACTTAATTTTAGCGCGATCGCGCAAGTCATAAGTACGTTCAGAAGCATCAGGGGTCGGTGAACTGGCACGCGAACCCTGCTTCTGCTGTTGGAAACCCTGTTTCTTATTTCTTTGCCAATTCTTTTTAGGAAAGAAAGGGCACCCCTCCTTATCAGGCTGGGCTTTCTGTTGATTTTGAGACTGCGTTTGTGTTTGAGTTATAGGCTTATTTCCCAGACTATTGCGGCCTATGGTTTTTTAAGCCTTTGCAATAATCTTTGGTAATTCTCGTGGTCTGTCAGCCTCCGCGACCACTTCTAAGCGGTTTGCCACTTGAAAGCTAACGGCATCGCCCTTGACATTCGCAAGGATCATATCAGCAACCAAGTCGAACACTCCCACCAGTCTCATCCCCAGCTCGACAGCCGCTTCTGCTGCGTGTTCATCTTGAACGCGTTTAATCACAGAGGGGAGTACGGTCATGGAGGGAGTGCCGAAACACATAGAATATACCGCTGCAAACACCCTGCCCCAGGTGTTACAATCAGCCAATTCGGGAATTAAGTCTTTGGGTAAACTAATAGTTAAGATCCTGTGTTTCTCCACAGGAGATGTATTAGGGAAGACAGCTTCTATCTGTCCAAATTTTTCGGCAAGCCAATAAGGAAATTCATCCTTATTCTGTGGGCGCTTGCCCATGACAGCATTAACCATAAGGGGACTGATGGTCACGCCACCAGGACCCGCAGGTTGTACTGCAGTTCCAGGTGGTCCCACCTGGACGGTGCAGGATACGTACTGTATTACAGCTCTATAGACGCGCACTAACGATGTATGTAAGACGAGGAGCTCTGCCAAAGTTGCAGTTGTAAAAGCACGTGGGTGTGGGGTAAACCCAGCCAAAACGGGCCATGTGGCCCCATCTATAGGTAAAGGGCCTAAACGGACTGCCGTTAATGGTTGAGGAAGGGCACCATTAAACCAAATACGGTGTTGCCAATCTGTAAGCGGAATCTCAAGAGCTCTATAAGGCTGATACTGCTGAGGAACGGCAGTGGGAGTATATGTGTGAAACATATCATCAGTCCCATCCACCGCCGGAAAGGTGACCCAAGAGTAAAAAACTTCAAACTGGTGTGCCGGATCGGCTTCCACCACGAAAATAAGCGCGGCCCCAGCATCAGGGACTGCATAATGAGTCAAGTGCGCCCTCAGCGCGGCTCTGCTATGAGCCGGAATATCAACAGCCATTACAGGGAAGATAGTAGAACAACTTAAAGAGAGGCAGCGCAAACACGGGTTATAAGAAAAGAAATACCTTTTTAAAACTTCAAGCTTGAATAAACCTATAAAAACGTCAATATAGGAGGTTACTCCGTCACAACTGTCTCCGGAAACAGAAGTGAGGGTATTGTGGACCAGTACGAGCACTACTCAAGCGTCTCGCAGGTAAGAACCAGACCAAACGTTGGCGGCGCCATGTTGCGGGGATTCTGCTCATACACAGAACTATGCACAAGAAAACAGGACCTCAGTAAATAGGGGTGTACCTCCTATCACCTTAGTACCCAAAATCCCAACCGACTAGCAATAGTGTCTCATTCGGTCTCCTACAAATATCAAGAAGCTACGAATGTTTAGACAACCCAGAACACGAGCACTCCCGACTCACCTCAGAGTCGCGGGAACAAGACACTCTTTCACTCTCACGTACTTGTCCACAATAAAAATAATCAGAGTCACTAAATAAGTTCAAAATGTTTATTTTGACTATAGTGATTCATAAAACAGTATGCGAACCACAACTAGCAGCAAAATGCATAAGGCAAGAATCATTAGCATTGTTACAATACCATAGAATACAAAAGGAGTCGTCATTTTATAAAGACTGTGAAAAAGGCAAAATAACTGGGCCTAATCACCCTCCCCTTGGTAGTTAGAAGTTATTTTATATAACAGAAGATCTCTAGGCGTTATTAGCAGACCCCTACCTCAAAGCTTAAACGCAAAGGTTTACATCATAGGAACAGCAGAGCTCAGCTCCATGGAACAGCTTTCTTCAAGTGTGTTTCAAAAACATGCAACAACGTTATATCATAGCTCGATTCTTCCACATTGCAGCTGTTGGTAACATGTTTTGTCTAGGTAATAAGGACTGACCAGAACAGAATAACAAGAGACATTGTTGACCGACCTTGCACATTATGTTCAGACAGAATTGAAGGGAAGGCTGAGAACGTGAAAAACAATCTGTTATCATGTACAGGGCAGAGGCAAAGTGTCGCGAAAACAAACTCTTAGCAGAGGCGTGCGCAAAAGCAGCAGCATAGGGCAAGCAAAACTCATGCTAACTTAGCAATTTCGACAATGTATCTAAGGACTATATAACCCCATATAACAATTCAAAACACAACTCCGTCGCTCCCATTTCTTCAACTAACATGACTGCTTTGCCCATAAAGTGTTGTTTAATCTGTTAGCCCAGCCCACTCTAGATACAGGGGGCCATATTATCAAGAACAGGCGATACATTATCGCCGCTTTAGCGGCAGGAAACTGCCGCTAAAGCGGTGATAAGGGGCTTGATAATGTGCCCTATAGAATTCCAATAGAAGCCCAGGTTTGATGTCCTTCATACCAGAACCTGGGCTTCTATTGGAATTCTATAGGGCATATTATATAGCCCCTTATCGCCGCTTTAGCAGCAGTTTCCTGCCGCTAAAGCGCCGATAATGTTATCGCCCGTTCTTGATAATATGGCCCATAATTCTTTGGCCAATTCTGCGGGAAATTGCAGAAAGTGCACCGCACAAACCTATAGCATTTCAACCAATCTGTTGTCTATCATCATTTCAAAATGCAGATTATTATTCACCTAAGAGATTCCCTTCTGCAGGAGTGCTGTGTGGTCTGAACAGATCTTGTAGATGAATATCTAATTTTCCAAGTACATCTGCACTTCAAGAAATATCTCCCATTCCAATGGAACACCAAAAGGCATACATTTTCTTCCCTTCCTTTCGGTTTGTCATCATCACCTTGTTGCTTCACATAAATCATAAAACCAGAGGTTGCACTACTCAGATCTCAGGGGATTCATTTAATTATTTATCTAGGTGACATCCTTTTGATGGCCCAGAATATTCATACACTACGGTCACAGATTCAAACCACATCTTCCCTTATCCAGGATTTGGGCTTCATTCTTAATCAGGAGAAATGTGTCTTGATTCCCTCCAAACAAATTGACTTTTTGGGTTTTCTGATGAATTCAGAAACTTCCACCCTTCATCTACCTCATTACAAAGTAAAAGCAATAATACTGAAAATTTCCCAAACTCTTCAGACTTCGTCCATTACCCACAGAACTCCTTTAAGAATTGTAAGTCTTCTCCGCTCATTGATAGAAGCTATATTTCTGGGGCCTCTTCATTATCAAGCCCTTCAGATATTAACAATTAGTCACTTCTGCAGGGGTTTATCTTGCACTGATATAAAAGATCTAGATCAGGAATCTCAACTAGCCCTTCAGTGGTGGCTGGACGACTTAGACGCCTTAAATGGCACAACTAGTGCTTAATTTGAGCCAGTAATTGCTGGTGGAGGCCTCTGTTACTTATTTTAGGGGACTGGCACTTACTTTTCAAATCAGATATTTACCGAGAGCTAGAGAGGGAAAAACACACAAATCAGAAAAAGTAGGAAGGGAAAGTCAGAAAAACCATCACAAAGAGAGAAGGGAGTGATGCAGCAGAAATGTAGGGCAAACATATTTGCCACCACAACCAATTTAATAACCACCAGTCTTTTCCTTATGAAACTAAATTTGGCCCATACCTTTAATAACTGGTCCTCCGACGAAACTTTCGAGTGATGTCAGGGACTGACTATTGACAAGACGGATAATACCCCCCATATGAGGACCTACAACAAAGGGAATATTCTACAAACCAAACTAAACATTATAATGTATAATCACATTAATCATAATCATCAATAATGACAGACTCAGTTTTACTAATCACTTAGCTTTTATCTAATTCATTTAAGCATATGAATTGGTCAAACAAAGACACAGCATGGAATCACTGATCATCACACAAGAGAAAACAAGTAATTCACGATAACATCCCATTTAACAAGCATAAGTGAGTGGATAGGAAGAGAGACAAAAGAGCATTGTAACAAGATCAATGCAATTACAGAGTATCATACGAACCTAGAGAAAACTATAGCACAGTGTGTTAATAGTCTGAACAGCTAACCCTCTGGCCAGAAGGGAAAGCTTGGGCCATCTTATAAAGGTATGAGGAGCAAAGTTAAAGAGTCAGGATCAGACAGCAGCAGCCAAGAAGGAGCTTAAGGAAACAGCTCTCTCCTCACGGGAAACAGCTCACACGAAGATGCTCACTTCGACAGTCTCAGCCTAAGCTAAACAGTAGATTCTAACACTAATAGTTATACCCTAAATGTTAAAGTCCATCCCTAACTTGCATCAAAGTCCAGACAATTCACAGTTCTCATTGGTCCAGGAACATAGGGTGTTCAGTCACACCACTTCCGTTGCACCTAACTCTTAAGAGTTCTTTGTTCAGAGCCATGCTGTCATCATCGTCCTTCAGCAGAGGAAATCACGATATTCTCCTCCCTAGGGTCACGCACATTTTCGAAACATTTGCAACATTTTACTAGAGCAGTTATCCACAAAACTAAACATTTCCTCGGATAGCAGGAAGTTCCGTTAATATCCCATCCACGTAGCCGTCGACAAGAAAAGAACACAACAATCATAACGAAGGACAAAATACATTTCTTTGCAGCCTATGTTTAAAAAGCAAATTAATCCTAACAGTGGTTTGAGGCCTTCTCTGTAATGCGTGGTGCCATTTTCTCTAGGAGAAATAAACAAACTCAGTTATTTTGTTCACATAAAAAGCTCCATTTCATTATTCATTTTAGTCTTTTATTATTCTAATATAAACACAAATTTTCTCAACCATTATTCTGTGGACTTAATATCACTCATTTGTAAACTCTTTTGTTAACGCATTTCATTTACATTGCACATGGAAACTCAAACCTCTTTGCATTATTTTATTTTCTGCTAACTTTTGTGCAGAAATCATTTGCAGCCTACAGGAATCATTTGTCATTTTCTCCTGCACATTACCCACAGGTCCTATGTCCTCGTCCCATTCATTAACAAAGTGGAGATAACCATCTCCCAACAGAAAAAAAGACCAGAGGAATGCTGGGAGCCTAACCCCGCCCCTCCCACTGGGAGTACATAATCAGAACTTACCCAGCATTCCGCCTGTTCTTTTTTTCTGTCTGTCGACAGAATGGACGTGGTTGCTGGTGCTGCTCCTGCTGGGCTGGGGTGGCGTTTCTTCTCTCCTCCCCCCACCCGGCTGCCTGGCTGTGCAGGCAGGGGGTTTGCTGGTCTGCCTCCTGGCCTGCCGGGCTTTCTGGGAGGCGGGGATGTTCGTGGCCGGCTCTGCCATGCCGGCCGGCCCTTTGTGGCTGGTGCGTGGACTCCCGGTTGCTTCCGGGTCGCAAGCACGTCTTCCTGTGGCCTGGCCGGGTGGAAGACGCGCCGCGCTTGCTGTGTTCCTGGCCTTCCCGGCTCTGGCGTGACCTTGGTGGATGCTTTGGGCTGGCTGTTGGAGGTGGGGCCTTGTTCCTGGTGGTGTCCCGGCCCCCGCTCTGGGTGAGTTCCGCATAGCGGTGTTTTCTTCCACTTGCTGAAGGTGTTTGGCTGTTTGCGGGGTGTGAGCCTTGGTGTTCTGTGCTCTTGCTCTGCTGTGGTCCCTTGATACTTCTTTTTCCTCCGACGATGGCGCTCTGCTTCGCAGTGGTTTGCTTGATTTCTGGTCTGGAGCCCTTCTGCACGGGACCTCTTACTTTCGGCCCCAAAGTTTATACAGCTCTCTGCACGCGTCTCCGGTGGCGCCAGACCCGGACTTCAGGTGCTGCAGCCCTGATGCTTTGGACCAGGGTTCGTGCCTGTAGACGGACCCTGCCAGGGTGTGACACTGTGCCCGCTGGGCATTCCTTGGCATGGCCGGTCTGAACATTAGGGATCCAGGCTGCTCCTTTGTTTGACAATGTTTCCTGCAGAGTGTTGTTGCCATGCTCCTCGCACTTGCCCTGGCAGCTGGTCCTGTGGAATGTGCGGTTCCATTGCACGGTCGCTGTTGTGCATGCTTCCCCTGCAGTGCTGGCCTGTGTGTGCTCCTGGTTTAGACCCTGTGCAGCCTGGGGATGCCATGATTTGGGCCTTGGGCCCCCTGCATACGCGGAGCTCTTCTCTTCCTTCCTCACATTGGATCTGGCTTCGTGTGGCCTGGGGATGCCAGTGTTTGTCCCGGGGCCTCCTGCATGTGTGGCTTGTCCTCTGCCTTTGGGCTCCTTCGTGTGGGCTGGCTGGCTGGCGCGGTGCCCGGCTGCTTGTCTCTTCCGTGCTGGGTGCTGCTGTCTTTTGTTGCTAGTGGCTCTGGCACTTTCGTTGCACTGTTCCTGGCTTCTGTGGGTTCCTTGGCATGGTCCTTGGGTTCCCCTGATGCTGCTGTGCTCCGCTTGCTTCTCCGGGGATGCCCTGGCGAGTCTTCTGGGCTTGGCTTTGCGGGCTCTCCTCTGTTTCCTGTGCTTGCATTTTTGGCTGTGGCTTGTTTCGGTAAGTGCTGGCCAAGGCTTTCTTCTTGGGTCTGGCTTCGCCTGTCTCCTGGTTCCGCCGGCAGTGCTGCTCAGTCTGTGGATGCTCCTGCTGCAGCCCCCTTTCTGCTGGTTGCGTCTGCCTGGTGACTAAGTCCTCCTGTTTCAGGGCTGGTGCTGGTTTTCGGCCCCTGATCCCTTCGGGTCACGTTCCCGCTCTGTGAGATTCCTTTCGGTGGTTGTGTCTCTGGTGCTGGTTGTGGCACCGTCTTGCCGGGTCTTCTGTGTGGGTTTTTGTGGCTGGTGTGCGTTGGGCTCCTGCTCTTCTCTGTTCTTGGTGTGCGGTGCGACTGGGGGTCTGCCTCTGGTTGTCCGTAGGGGGCCTTGGTGCCCTGGCCCCCCTCGTGGCCTGGCTGTGGGTTGGTCTTTCTGCCCCAGGTGTGCCTGTCACCCCGGTTGGTTGCTCCTCCTGCCCTGGCGTGGTGGCTGGTGGTGCGCCTTGGGCTGGGGGGGGGGAGAGTTCTTTTCTTCCATCCCCCCCTGGGGTGCGTTACGTTTGGTGGTTCGCCTGTTTTGCTTCCTTTTTCAGGTGGTCCCTGGGGGTCCGGGATTCGTGCAGCTACTGTTTGGGCCGGGCTGTCTTTCGCTGGTGCTGTGTCCTGGTCGTTGGCGCCTGGTTTCCTCTCTTCTCTGCGGTTCTCCCTGTTGGGGGTCCGCCTGGGATCCTGGTGCGGTTGGTTGGCCTTTTGCCTGTTTTCCGCCTCCGGCCCTTTCCTCCCTGGGGGCTCCTGGTCTGGTCTGGTCTCAGCCTTTGGCAGGGTCGGACCTGGCTGGTGCCTGGGTGGGGGGCCGCTTGGGCTTTCCTGCTCCTGTGGGCTTTTCGGCGCCTGTTGGTCGCCTTCTTCGGCCCTGCATCCTTGTCTGTGCGCTCTCTGGGTGTCCTGGCATGGCGTGCCGGTGGTTTCGGCCGTGCCCTTGCATGCACTCCTGGGCCTGCTCTTGCCCGCTGTTCTCTTCCCGGGCTTGGTTCGCCTCTGGTTGGGTGCCCGCGTTTTCCTGCCTGGTTCTGCTGGGTTTTCTTTGGCTGGTGTTGGGCCCCGGGTTTTCCCCCGTTGCCCAGAGGCTCCTCCTTCATTGGCCCTTCTTGTAGCTGGTGGCCTTTCTGCCCTGTTTGCCCCTGGCTGCGTCTAGCCTAGTTCGGGCCTGTGTGGGGCCCTGGTGTTCTGTGCTTCTGGGTTGGCGTGTCCGGGTTTGCCTCAGGTCGCTCCTGGTCTGCCGGTTTGCGGCTGGTTCGGCTTGGCCTCCGGCTGTGCCTCCTTAGTTTTGCTGGCTGTGCTGTGGCTTCTGTGCCGGCTCTGGGGTGTGTTTGGCCTGGCGTCCCCGGTCACTTTCCTGGTGTCGGTGTCCTGGCTTGTGTGCTCCCTGCCTGTTCGATGGCTGGTCCCTCTCCTGTGGGGTCCTGGTTCTTGCAGGTTTGGGGTGGTCCTGTTGTTTTTGCCTCGTGGTTCAGTCTGGGCCTGTCTTTGCCTGTCTGCCCGCTCCTGTCTTCCCTGCGTGCTCCCCTGGGTCCTGCTCCCAGTGTGTGTCTGTCGATCGGTGTGCCCCCCCCTGTCGGGGTGCGGTCCTGTGGTGTTTGTCTTGCCACTGTGGGGGTCTGCCCTCCTTGCAGCTGGTTGTCTGGGGTCTGGTGTTGCTTGTACCTCTGGCTTCTCTGCTTCCTCCGGTTTCCGCTTTGGCTGTTGCCTCTGTTTGTTTTCGTCCGGCCTGCTGTGTGGTCTGGCGGTTTTGTGCCGGGAGTCTCTGTCGGCCTCCCTGCCCTTTGCTTTGGCCTGTGCACTGCATGGGCTTCTCCTGGGTGCGGGTTGGGCCGCCAGGTCCTCCTGCCTGGGCGGGTTGCTTGGCTTCAGCCCTGGCTTCCTGGTTCCTTTTTGCGTTTGTTGCGCTGGTTGTGGCTGTTTTCTTGGCCTGCGGCCATTCGTCCGTGACGGCTCCTGCTCTTCTCTCCTCTCCGGAGTTGGGTGGGGTCGGGCCTGGTTGGTTCCTGGTCGGGGGTGCTGTGCGCCCTGGGGTTTTGACCCCTGCTCCTGCCTGCCCTTGGTGCGTGCTGGGCCCTGGAGTTTGTGTGCCTGTGCGGTCTGTTTGGCTTCCACCCGGGCTTTTGTTGCCTCTCTGGCTTGGCTGGTTTGGGGGGTTTTTTTCCCTCCCTTTGGGGTTGGGGGTTTCGGGGTTGTGGCCGTTTGCCCTGTCCCGCCCCTTCCGTGCCTGTGTGGTTCCGGGACGTTGGTCCCCGGTCTTTGCTGGCCTCTCTGTTGTTTGGTCAGCTGTTTGCCAGGTCTTTCTGGGAGCATCTCTGGTTGGCTTGTTCTTCTGCCATTGCAGTGTGTCCTTGTCTTTTGGCCTTGGGGGGTTGGCCTCTCCTGCCCCTGCGGCTCTGGGGTTTCGTGTCGGGCCCTGGTTAGGTTTGCGGCCTTGTTCCTTGTGGGGCGTTTGGCCTTCTGAGATTCTGGTCTCTGGCTCTTTCCCTGTCCTTTTCTGTTTGGTTAGGGTCTGGCTGTCTGGTCCTCCTGGTTGGTGTTTCGTTCTTTCGGAGACTGATTTCTGTTGGGTTCGCGTGCCTGCTCCCTGCTGGCTCTGTGGGCCTTGTGGGGCGCCGTTCCTGGGGTTGTGTTCCTGTTTCCCCGGCTTTCTTGTGTGTTCCTTGGCCTTTGATGTCTCTTGGCCTGCTCCTGGGCTCTCGCTGTGGCTCCGCCTCCCGGGCTGGGTGCTTGGTGGTTGTTGTCTGGCAGCTCTGGTTTGGTGCTGGCCATTCTTTCCTGGGGCCTGGTCTCCTCTGAGGGGTTTCGGGGGCTTTGTCCTCTGGGCTCTCTGGGGGCCGGGTTGTTCTGGCTGTGCCTGCGCCTTGTTGGATGGCCTTGGCCTCTTTCCTTTTTGCTTTCTCCTGTGTGATTGGGGCTCGCTCTGTGTCTGTGCTGCTGCCGAGTCCTGTGTGCCTCCCTGGTGGTGCTGGGCTTGTCGGCTTTTGTCCGGTGGGTTCCCTTGGACATGTCCTGTTGGGGCTTCGTCTTCTCTGGTCCGCTGCGGTCCGGGGTGTTGGTTGCTTTGGCGCCTGTTTCCCTTCTGGTGCTTTGCCTTTGGGGTCTCTTTGGGGTGCCTCCTTTTCGGCTTCCTTTTTTGGCCTGGTCGCCTTTTAGGCGTGCTTTCCCCCGTTTGGTGAGTTGGGGTTTTCCTTTGATTGGCCTGGGTGCTCTGTTTCCGGTTTCTCTGGTTGGCTGCCTCCTTGTTGTGGCTGTAGCCTTCTGTTTTCCTTGGCCCAGTTTCCGGTCCTTGGTTTTGTCCCTGCTGGCCTGTTCTGGCTTGCTGGCCAGTTGTTTCCTGCGGTTCCCCCCTTTTGCTTCCTTGAGTTTCTGCCTTTGGTGTGGTTTCCTGGGTGTGCTTATGGGTTTGGAAGGCCGGGTTTTCTGCTTTGGTATTTTCCACTTTGTTAATGAATGGGACGAGGACATAAGGGACCTGGGGGTAATGCTCTATTACTTACCGGTAATCTTCATTATTCCAGGTCCCGTTTTCCTCGTCCCATTCATACGCCCCGCCCTCCCTCCCGGACGGCCGGCCTTCCTGGGGGGCTTGATGGTTCAGGCGGAATGCTGGGTAAGTGCTGATTATGTACTCCCAGTGGGAGGGGCGGGGTGAGGGTCCCAGCATTCCTCTGGTCTTTTTTTCTGTCGGGAGATGGTTATCTCCACTTTGTTAATGAATGGGACGAGGACAGCGGGATCCGGAGTAATGAAGATTACCGGTAAGTAATAGAGCATTTCTCGATTGATTCTCAACTACCCCATGTTAATATTTTCACCGTTAATTCACGACTTTTGTTAATAATTTTCACACAATAGGAGGTTTAATCCGAGCAGGTTTCATTTGCAAAAATCCTGCTCCATCAGGAGAAACCTGCAAGAGTGATATAAAGGTGCAGGGAGTGCCTGGTGGTGGGTTAAAGAGTCATGAGGTGGGTTCCAGACTATTCCTGAGCAGAGCTTCAGGCACTGGCACTCTTTTACAAATTAAGCACTGGAAACAATTTGCACTTTGGCTCCAGATCTAGTATTAGAGTCATATGCAAGTCTGTTAGGTTGGGGCGCTTGATGTGGTCAATTCTTAATTGGAGGTACATGGTCACAAGAGGAGACCCCTATGCACAAAAATTGCCTAGCCATGCCTGTGCAATTTGGAGTTTTGTAGAAAAACAAAATAAGTTGGTCCATTCTCCAGTGCATTAGCAATCTGACAGCAGTGAGATACATAAATCATCTCAGAGGAACACAATCGAGACTCAGCAAAATGTTTTTGGGAGTTCTGCCTCTCGGTCTGGGGGGAGTATCTTCCTGGAAATCTCAACACAGTAGCAGATTAGAAATCACATTATCTCCAAGACTCAAGCTTTGAGAGACTACATCCTTCCAAATTCAGGAGCCTCTTCTACAAATGGGGTGCATTAGCAATAGAATTGTTTGCCTTGCATCTCAAGTCTCACCTTCAGTCTTTTTTCAGCTGGAGACCAGGGCCCAGATTCTCAGAACAGTCACAGAACGCCACCCAGCAGCCAAAAATGCTGTGCTGCATTGCATGACAGAAAGGGAGTAGGAGGGTGCCACATCTATAGAGATATGGCTCTCTCCTTCCCTCTCCCTAGCACTAGTGCAGAAGCTAGATGCTGTGTGCCTGGCACACACCTTCACACCATAGTGCAGGGTTGTGTGCCTGAGTCTACCATACATTTTGAACTAGAAGGGTACACTTCCAGTACAAAATACTATGCTTAGACCCCCTTTAATACTTTTCCTACTTTGTATGTGTGCTGCACAGTTCACAATGCATGTAAAGTCAGAACAGAAAGGAGAAATACAAACATTTCTCCTTTTAACACCTCCTTTCAAATACCTTTTGCAGCTAAACCTTGTCTACTTTTGTTTATAGATAGGGTTTTGCGTCAAAAGGTATGGGTGGTTGCATGGCAACTCCCATGTACCACCCATGTAATGCCCTCTTGGAGCTAAATAATTCCAAGCAATACTTTGACCAGCTGTGCATTACTGTCAGGGTACTTTCTAGCGCAAAACAAGTTTTGCACATGAAAGTAAATTAGGAAAGAAACATTTTGTGCTGGTTAGCATCACTTTTGTGAGGCTAACCCAGTGAAAAATGTTTGTAAATAGCAACCGATGCCTTCCTTCAGGATTGGTCTGTGGAAGTCAATTATGTTTTCCCTCCATTTATTATGACTAATAGGGTGCTGTCTCAAGTAAGATGACAGAAGGCATCCTCGATTCAAATAGCTCCTCAGATGTGGTACCCAGCTCTCTTAGAACTAGCAGCAGAGTTTCCTGTACTAATACCAACCTTTCCAAAACTTCTACTCAATTCCCAGGCCACATGCATAATTTAATATTGGACAACACTCTAAAGGTAACTGCTTGGAATGTATAGGAGCACCGTGGTCCACTCCAGGTATTTCATCAGATGCTGCAGACTGCATCACGAAATTCTGGGCCCCTGGTACTAATAGAGCACACAAATCAGACTGGGCTGTTTGGTCAAACTGGTGTCTGGGAAAATCTAATGAACCCTTTTCAGCTGATTCAATTTAACAGTAAATTTACTGGCATAGCAAACTAGAGAAGGTACAATTTACTGTACAAACAATACTTATTGGTCTCCAGTTTCTACACACCATTGTCCTATCAATGGGACACCAGTTGGGGAACATCCTCTTGTAGGTCAACTTTTAAAGTGAGTAAAATGTTGTAATCCTCATCTTCCAAATAACAGTCAGTTGTGGGATGGTGATTTGGTTCTTAACATGTTTATTAATTGGCTAAATGATTCTTCTTTATCACATAAGATGATCTCTGGTAAGCTAAGAATGTTATCATGTTTGGGTTCCATAAAACGTCTTCTGGATGTAAGAACATTAGACATTTCTGCAAGCTATTTCACGCCATGTGTATACTTTAAGCTATTTCACACCGATGTGAGTGTTTTTCAATGTTAGAAGACATGCTAAGACAAATTACATTTTTGTTTTCTATCCTTATCTTCCAAACCAGCCTAAATTCTGTGTAGATAATTATTTAAAAGTATATGAACAAAAGACTAGCCATCTCACAATGTCCCCTGATACCCAATTTCTCATTTCTTTCAGCAAACCCCACAGAACAGTTTCTTCTCCTATTCTAGCTAGATGGGTCAACTGGATAATGTCCCTGGTGGATACTGATACTTCCATTGTTGGAGCCCATTCTTCCAGAGAGGCCATGGCATCGAATGCCTTTTGGGAGGGATCATGCTGAGAAGACATTCTCAGAACGGCAGACTTTGTTTGTACCTTCTATTCTACGCCAACCTCTTAGGCAGTAAACATGCTTCAAACAACCATAATATGAGCCTCCAGTCTTATCATAAAATGTAGATTTTGCAAGTGTTTAATGAAGGAAATTCTTAATTTCATTGTAAAGACACAGGGCGAACATTATCCCACCTCTTTGTTCTATTTAATAATTTTCCCTTCCTCCTTTGTTTAGTGCCAGCCATTCAGACTAATTCCACTGCATAACAACTTCTCAAACTGCTTCAACAATACTTGGGACCTGCATGTTCTAAGATTCTTTATGACGTGGCCATATCCTGGGCAATTTCATATTCCGGGAGTGCTTTCACAGACTTTTCCCAATCACTTTTTACTGTGCTATTAGCAGTTTTTATTATGTTTATCATTCTGCCATTGTTTCACAATTCTTAAAAGCCTTCTTGTTCAAGAAAAAGCTATTATAGATGTTACTTGTTGCTGATTGATGTTTCTTCCAATACTACTATTAGTCTCCTTTTGCTTTTTCACTCTTTGCCCTATGGGGATTTGTTTTTTTGTTTTTCTTGACTGCTGTAATTGAAATTAAAGCAGGATTAGAGAAGCGCAATACCCCATGTCTTTAACAAAATTCAGAATTTCCTTCATGAAACAGTAGGAAAATCGACTTTGTATTCTCCTGATAGCAGGTGACCCGCAGCATGTATGCCCTGAATGGTATATCCCTAATCATAGGGACAGTTAACCTAATGGGAACTCTCACAGTTGATCCTTGATAGGATGAGAGACAAGACTATAGTTTTAGGTATAAAAGATGTCATGTTTCTGAGCAATTTCAGCTGGTCTCAATGGGGCATATTATCAAGACCGGCGATAAAATTATCGCCGTTTTAGCGGCAGGAAACTTCCGCTAAAACGGCGATAATGGGCTTGCTAATATGCGTTATAGAATTCCAATAGAAGCCCAGGTTAGATGTCCTGCACATCTAACCTGGGCTTCTATTGAATTTTATAACGCATATTAGCAAGTCCATTATCGCCGTTTTAGCGGCAGTTTCCTGCCGCTAAAACGGCGATAATTTTATCGCCGGTCTTGCTAATATGCCCCAATATTTCTATCCAGGTTAAGCTTACTGTCAATGGTAAAGCCAACAGGCTTTGTGTTGGTCATAAATGCTGGGGAGATGCTGATGAGGGACCTGAACCTGGCAGTGGTTGGGGGAAATTATAATGAACAGAGTCCTTGAGGTTTCAATGTGATGGACAAAGAGAATAGTTATATAGCCTGGACAACGCCTACTGCATGTCAGAGTACTGAGTTTAGAGACTCAGGTGACAATGCATCTATAGAGGACAAATAACAGGTTTGTCCAGGTTCGGAAGAAATGTGTTAATCTGCACCCATAAATTGACTCCATCCCTGGCGTGCAGATTACAAATTTTACGAACTCACAAAGGCTTCCAAGTGGTACTCCTGGAAACCTGCAGCACTGAAAATCATGGCTCATATAACATTTTCGAAATGTCGCCAAAACATTAGCCAGTTTAGGGTTTATTATTATCAGACGTACTACTTCCTCACACAATATTATTTTATCAGTTTTGCTTTTGTCATTGCACTGTTCAGTTTCGTGGTAGTTTACCTTTTCAGTATTGTGCAGGAAACGTTTATTTTACTATTTGAGCTAAATGAGATGTGTTGTGCTCCAAAACATTACCAAAAGATGCTGCATTCAGGCTATTTTTCCTTGAGTATGACTGACTGACACCCAGGCCTTTTCATAGGCACAGGAACGAAACCCCATTCTCAAAGAGGGTTCTACGTTTCCATGAAGGGGGAGGGCGAGTGTGAGGAACCCCCACTAAGAGAGGCTTAACTATGCTCCGAGGAGCCAGTTATTAGTGGACCAGATTGGGTGATGCATAGTATATCACAGAATTTATACTGAAACCTACACTTCAAATTACAGCTTTGTTAATCATTTTAGTGTCAAATGCACAATCAATAATTTCCTTCTAGCGGTATAAACTGGAACAGATAATTCTTTAAATTGAGAAAAAAAAGTCGGTGTTCTGTGTTTTATGCAGGAGATTGCCTATAAAAATATTCCAATTTCCTCCAAAATGAAAATAGCATTTGGCTACTGTGAGTTAGTGGGAGTTTTGAAAACTTTAAATCTCTTCCCATGAATATTTCAAAGGTTGACGGGTATAATAAAATTCTGAAATCGTATGTTAGAGCTTCTTTAAAGAAACAGTGAAGCAGGGACCCAAAATAGAGAATTACAGGTGACGGTTTCAAAGTATTTGAACCATCAACCGGCACACTTCAGAAAGAAATGGTCAGAAGACAGGAAACCATTTTGAGCAAGCTAAGGAAGTATTTTTAGATTTCTACCACTAGGTGGAACCAGTGACTTAAGCTCAGTTTGTTCTGCTTGAAACCAAAGGTGAGACATGCATTCTTTGTCAACACTCTATAAAGGCAGAAACCCCTTGTTTGATTAAATCCACGGGCTTTTCAAAAGTTTTCCCCTCAATTAATGGAGAGTATGACTCATATTCAGTAAAGGTTTGCGCAGACGCTAGCGCGACGGAAAAGATGCTAACTACTTACCATTGTAAAGGCCCGCTCGTGTGGTATTAAACTGGATTGTGTTGCGCGATACAAGCTTTAGCAAATATGGACTTTCGCTCCGAAGGCTCAAAATATGTGCTGTTCCAAAAACTCATTGAATTCTATGGGTACTGCACATAGCAGATTTTATTGTAGTCAATTAACATTACATTTGAGGCCTAAAAAAATGTCTTAATTGTAACAGAAAGTGACAAGGTGAACAGTCGTGTCGTTTGTCCTGTTCCAAAATTGAACATGGCTGATCCTTTGTCCGTATTGTTATTTATTTTCTCCACGAAAATGTGTAAGAACAGCAGTGCTTTCAACGCTTACTAACCACTTTCAGATTCGAGAATGGCGTTTCGTTAGTGATTTGTTTTGACTCATCTCGAAGTGAGCTGCTTTTAAAAAAAGTCGCTTTTATTTGGACCTTCGGGTCGATCTATGTCTAACACTACCATACAAGATACACATTATGTAACAAAGTAATGAAATAACAAGCATATCCTGATAAAAGGGTGGGAATCTGAGCCATCCTGAATATATATTAATATTTAGAATAACATCTATTAATAGATAAACCCTATTCATTTTGACCGCTAGGTGGCTCTGTAGGACACGAACGGCTAAGACCCAAAAAAACGGATAATTTTGTGCTCATTTGAGAATTAGGGAGTAAGATTTAATTCCCAAAATAAATACGGGGGGGAGGGGGGCATTTTTACATGCCCCATTGTGTAGCTCTTCCACCATGCAACGTGATGCAGGAGCGATGCAACTCAAAAATTAGATTGATGCCACGCAACGCAACCTTGCATGGCCCTGAGTGGCTTCATAAATCGTGGGCCTCATTTATGAGTAATTGGCGTAGGGCAGCGCCACAAGTCTTCTTGCTGCACTGTCCTACACCAATGTGAAAGGTGCAGGAATGCACCATATTTATGAAATATGGTGCATTCCTGTCCTTTCCCCCTACGCTGCCGCACAATTTGCAGCCTAGATCCAATGTAGGCACCTCTGTTGCAGGCAGGATTGTTTTTGTGTAGGAAGGGGCACCTTCCTGCACAAAAAAAATCCTGAGAGGAGTTTTCCTCTTTCTATGTGTGCTGCATAATGCAGGACACATAAAAAGAGGAAAAAACAAGGAGAAAATAAAATATTTCTCCTCGTTATGCCTGCTCTGGGGAGGTTTAAGGTTTTGGCATTGCCCCAGGTTTATGTGATTAAGTAATCTGGGGTAGTGTCAAAATCCATGGGTGTTGTGTGGGAAAACACAACGCCCATGGTACGCTTCCTTGACGCACAGTAAGGCAAGTCAGCGACTTGCGTGGTTTTGTCTTACTCCATATCTATGAGGCCATGCACAGCCATGCAGAGTGGCTTTGCATCGCCTCATAGATATAATTGAGAGACTTCCGCCACTGGAGCATAAAAAAAGTGACTCAACGGCAACACAAGCCTTTCATAAATAAGCCCCATAGACTAAAGCAATACCGCGCAAATCGCTGCGTTGCCTTACTCTGCACCAGGGATGTGTTCCATGGGTGTTGCATGGGTGTTCCCATGCAATTTCCATGAATTTGTATACATTCCCAGATTTGCGAGAAGTGGTAGACCTGGCAATGCGCCAAAAACAAACACTTCCCAGGTGAGGGACAACGAGGATAAATATGTTTATTTCTCCTTGTTTTTTCCTCTTTCTATGTGTGCTGGATTAGAAAGAGGAAAATGCCTCAGGAGATGTATACTTTTATATGTGCTCGTTCCTACTCTTGTCATACATGCTAAGTCCAGAAAAGTGAAAGTCTGAAAGCATAGCCCCCAAAAAACATAATTCCTGAAACTCCTTTTCTAGGTTAACCCAAAATTCCCCTCATTTGGTTGATTTGAAAAAATTGTATGAGACAAGTTGCATTGAAAATATGTGCTTGTATTTAGTAATCTGCGGTGCAATTTGTACTATGATGTTTGGAGACAGTAAAAAGCACTCTTCCACACATAGGTGGGCTGAGTTTTTTAGGTCTGGCATTACACTAGACATTTCTAGACAATTTAGGGCTTTTTTACAAGAGGCCTACACCGCCGGAGTGTCACTTTTTTTGACGCTCTGGTGGCGCAGGCCTCTCAATCATATCTATGCGATGACACAAAGCCACCCTGTGTGGCTTTGCATGGCCTCATAGCTATGGAGTAAGGCAAGGCAGCGCACAGCGCTGCCTTGCCTTATTCTGCTTCACGGCGGTGTTCCATGGGCATTGCGTTGGGTGTTCCCACACAACACTCATGGATTTTGACACTGCCTTTGATTTACAAAATCACATAAACCTTCGGCAGCGCCAAAACCATACACCCCAACGGAGCAGGAGTAGTGAGAAGAAATGTTTTCATTCTCATTGCACCATGGTGCAAGGGTGCCTGCGTTGGTGCTAGGCACCAAATTATGCACCAGTGCTGGTTGAAAGGACCGGAATGCACTGTATCACATAAACACGTTGCATTCCTGCCCTTTTAAATTGGCATAGAGCATCGCAGCAAAAAGACTTGCGGCGTGCCCTACGCCAATTTTTTGTAAATGAGGCCCCTACATTTTACTAAAATTATATATAAATAATATACTCACGTATAGGGGCTTAAGCCAGCCCTCTTCATCCATTGGTCTGTTATTGTGTCGTTCACATTTTTTTCCACCCACTGCAGCAAACAGCCTAGAACACTCAGTCAACCAACTTCAACTATTGGCTCACTTCACTGTGAGTGATTGCATCCTTCTCTTTCACAAAGAGCACATCCAGGCAAAGTAGTTTTCTTTACTACCAGAGAAGGCTAAGAAAATCTGTGAGGCTCAAAAATTATTTTGGTTTTTTTAATGCCTATTTTTTTAATTGGCAAGGGCCCGGAAGCTCCTCAAAAAGAAAGTTGTACAAAAACCATGAAAAACCAAAACAAGCATTGACCATGCCAAAAAGGAGGCACCTTACACCAAACCTATTGGCTTTGCCAATGCTTGTCTGAACAAGGGATCGAGAACACCCAAATTGTATCTGTTTGGTCTTATAGTTGATTTACTGTCACTTATTTGGCAGGGAGTAACCCCCCCCTCTTTTTTACTCATAGTGATGCAAGCCCCTCCCTTGTTATCTGCTGATGACAGGACTCTTTCGTTTAAAGCCATTGACGGATCTCTGAAACTCAGATGTCAGGCTTCTTTCCCACAAAGCTCTTCATCTTTCACTGTAGGGGAAATGAGGGCACCCTAGAGCCTTCTCTGCATCTGTCATTCAGATGATCCCTGTTGGAAGGGTTGAGCCAATCAAAGTCCACGAAGGTCTCCTTATTGTTTACGTTGCAGTCCTGCAGTACACATAGAAAGAGGAAAGTGACTCTAAAGATTGTTTTGTGCAGGAAGGTGCCCTTTCCTGCACATAAACAATCTTACCCATAATGCAGGCACACTTTCACTATGGTACAAGGGTGCTTGCTTTGGCACTAGGCAGTACACCGGGTGCCAGCACAAGGAGAGAGCAGAAATGCTACATATCATTGTAACTATGGAGCATTTCCATTCTCTCCCTTTTATGCAACGCAGCGCAGAAAGTTTGCTTACTGCCCTGCATTGCGTGAAAGGTTAGTAAATATGCCCCTGGATATATTGCATGTAATATTATATACATTTAATCTCTGTGGTTGTGTATTTGCTAGATTTGTTGATATCCGAAAAACATTAGATGGACTCTGGCACACAGGACTAAGCCTCATATTTCTTCAAGCTGGATTAAAGGGGAAAACATATGACAAAATCAAATCTATGTATGGCTCAAGCTGATGTAAGGGGAAAACAAACAACATGCAAGCCGTGGGCTCAAAGAGCAACTGGGATCAGACAAGTGTGCACCCACAGCCAAATCTTGTTCACTATTTATATTAATAGCTTGTACAAAACTGCTAGAGGAGGCATAGGCCTATGTTTGGTACTGAATGGCTCCAAAATAAAATTCTTTTTACAACTCGGTCTTCCTAGCACCCGTAAAGAAGGACTCCAGCACCATCATAATCTCCTGGAAGAATACTGCAGAAGATGGGGCTTCGAGGCAAAATTAATTAGGACCAATAGCATGTATTTCCAGAAAAAAATCAAAGAACAACAAAATTAATTTAAACTCTTTCTTAATGGCGTAGAAGTAGAGCATGCACCATACTACACCTTGTTGGTGCTCGATCACGTCAAGAAAAAGCCCTCTTTGTTTTAGCTATTTAGACCATTAAGAAATTATTCAAACCGCCAGCAAGAATAATGCCTGGCAGACATTGTTTACCCAATCTTACTTCATGAGACTGAGGTGTGGACAGTAAATGCAACAAAGGTATATACAGCATAGTACAAATCGCCAAAAAAACTCTGCACCCACAGGCCTCAAACAAGTCCTTTGCATGCACAGAAATTGAATAGAATACGCGTGCAGAGATTTCCCTTGCTGCTCAGTCCAGAAGCACATCTTTGAAATTCTGATGTCACTTCAAAGAAAGTGATGCAAATGTACTCCACTATCAGACACAAAATGACCAAGCAACTAAATTCTGCTGTTGAGATAGGAATGTGCCATGTATGGACAACGGGCATGTCCCACTTTCCTTAGTGACTGACTGAATGTGAACTAGTATCCTAACTTTTTTGTTTGGCCCTTGTATCACGCTAATCTAGCATGTGCACAGAGGCCTTCATTTGTCCCTCGTAATGAGAGGTCCAGAACATGTTCTGTGGCCTGGAGTGGTGACCAGAGGGTGCCCTCATACTCACTACGGTTCATTCCCTGGGTAAGTCATATAAGCGGTGGTGACAGCGTAGCGGGTTTTGTGAATCTCTTTTGACCAGACACTTTTCTGTATCAGGGGAGACGGCGGTCTACTCACCTCTCTTGTTTACAGTTGTGCTTTGTATGTGAGCGTCAGATCTTGTACTGACATTCTGTGTGCATTTCAAGTACATGTATGTATAATAGGTGAGCGACACTGGGCTTGCAGCAGGACTCTATGGTGAGAGCCTGAATACTATGACCCATATTTTGGATGCATGCTGGTTCAGCATGGCACAGGATGGAGGGTGGATACAGCTTCCCCATACTATGGTAATGTATTGCCTGCATTCTTGTGGCTGGAGGGTGGAGATCCAGACACTGATAAGGCAATAATGAGAGGGAGGATAGAGACAGTGCTGCCTTTAAAAAAGCACTCAGGGCCTTGTTGGAAAGGGGCTGCTGATTAGTTCTTCCCGAGCAGTGGCATTTAATTGATGATAGGGCTGATGGGTAAAACTGCATTTTCTGTTGCTCAAGGTGAGGATGATTCTAGGCAGGGTTTGCCCTTTTTTTCTGTCCCTTCCCTGCATTGGGAAGGGTGATGGCAGCCATGTGCAGAGAACTCATACTCCGTGGCACCCTTGTTTTGATACTCCTGCTGGGATCTGGTACCATTGCTATCTGCTGTGAGAACCATCAGCTTGCACAAAAGACCATGTTTGAGGAAAACCCAAAAATTACATTTGAAGGAGAATCACCCCATACAGGTTCTGAAGCTTTAGACAGTGAATCCACATCCCTTGTCTGGAAAATTAATTTAAACGTGTGAGCCAAAATCACCCCACTTTGTTTCAGCTCCATGTTCTTCTTGACCAAGGAAGTGAGTGTGCTGTAGAGTACTTGAAGTACTATTTTGTAATGAGGGCTGGTGTCTGCATGACAGCCAGTCTCCCAGGGGTAAAGCAACATAAATTAGAGTCTGCAACTTGCAGGAGCAGCTGGGGGTCTGCCTAAGCCTGACTTAACACCTAAAAGCCTGCCTGTTAACCCCTTCGGTGCTTATGACGAGACCAGCTCGTCATGAGTCACAGTGGAGCTGTGCTCATGACGAGCTGGTCTCGTCATAACAGGTGCGCACCGCCCACGCGGGATTAATTCCCCGCCTGTGCGGGAGAATTAATGAGTGGGCGGGTTTGTGACGAGACCAGCTCGTCATGAGCACAGCTCCACTGTGACTCATGACGAGCTGGTCTCGTCACGAGCACCGCGGCGCCGCACTCACCCCCCCACGCACCCGTGGGGGAATTACCCCCGCAGGGAAGGGGTTAAGAAAGGGAAATAAGTCATTGCCTGGCCCTACAGGAGTAGAGACTATTCAGAAGGAGAGACCCAGCATGTTCTCAGCATGTGGAACACCCAGATGTAGCTGAAGACCAACAGGGAGCAAAGCTGGTACTGACCCGAAGTGTGATCCCCAGTCTCCCGGAGCAGTTCCTGACTGGGGCTGCATAAGAAGCTGTATATTAAATTGTGTGTGTTCAGAGCATGTGTGTGTTGACTGTTTACAAAGCACACTCTTGATTTTTGTCTTGGCATAAAGTACACGAGTTACTATTTGCAGTAATTATCACTTCATTAAACTCAGAATGAAGAAAGGGTGAGTCTGACCTACTGCAATCATTATCTCAGCCTGTGAATTTATGGTATTGACAAGATGTATGCAGTAAGTGCATTACTCAACTGATAACTGGCCTATGTTGTGACCAAGAAGGACTCTGCATTAATTGAAAGCAATATTACAAAAGAATAAAGACCAATATTGGAAAAATCATGATTGTCATTTCTTGTGGAAAGAAGAAAGAAGCTCGTCTGTGCCCGTATGTGCCTGGACAGCGCTAGGGGACAGGCCCTCAGTCCGTTTTTCTCCTGGTCCTTTCCGCAACTCTGCTTCTGAGATTTTGTCCATGCAGCCCACAATGGATAAAGATTTCCGCTACTCTATTGACCTGGTTTCTGGAAAAAATGGTTGTGGTAAGTGCAATTTTACCACTGCCAGAGCCGCACCTTATGGTTCGCTTAGCTCCAATCTCTCGCAATGCCTACTTTTGAATTGCCGTTGCCTCACCAAACACAAATTTGAAATTGCAGAACTATTAATTAGTCAACAGCTATCAGCCTTGTTCCTAGTGGAAACCTAGCTACAGGCCCAGTCTGCACAGGGTATTATGGATGCCGTCCCTGATGACTACTCTATACTGAGAATAGACAGACCTCAGCAAAGGGGTGGGGGGCTTGCAGTGATTTTTAAGAGACATCTCCAATGCAAACTGTTGGAATTCACAATTCCTGGCTGTGAAGCGGCATTTTTCTCTCTATCACTTACTAGCTCCCACTCTGTAGCGGGTCTTCTCATTTATCGGCCTCCTGGACCAGCCAGGGCCTTCACAACTGCTTTGGTGGACCTACTCCCCTCATATGCTATCCGCTACCCGAAGTTTATAGTTCTGGACAATCTTAATTTACATTTTGGAGACGCAAGCTGTCTTGCAGCTTCGTCCTTAGCAAGTGACCTAGAGGCACTGGAACTTAAACAGCTGGTACAACTTTCCACTAACATTGGAGGCCATATCCTTGACCCCATTTCTTCTAACTGTGAGTCAGTGAAAGTTGCCACCCCGACTTCTGTTGCCTGGTCTGAGCATTTTATTCTGCCTTTTCAGATTACAGATACTTCCTGAACACCATGCTCTTCTAATAGTTCTGTTTCAAACAGAAAAACTAGATGGCTAGATGAGAACAACTGCCCTGATATAGCTAACGCCCTACCCCCGAAATACACAATCTTCCGACAAGACAGGCAAGGAAGAAGGGGAGGAGGGCTTGCCATATTATCTAAAGACGACCTCAACTGTCTCCCCATTACTGCAGCCCAGCTCGGAGAGCACGAACTACTACCATTTCAAGTGTCCAAAGGAAACCACATCCTATTAGGGGGAGCGGTGATCTACAACCCCCCCGGCTACCATGCTGAATTTAGCGCTAAGCTGCTCACACAACTATTCCCCGCCTGCCTAAAGTACAAAATCTTCATGGTGGTCGGCGATTTTAATGTGCACTTTGAAAAGCTAGACAACCCAGTGGCCACACAACTAAGCAATGACATGCAGATCCTCCAACTTAAACAATGGATCCAAGGCCCCACGCACAATGCGGGCCATACCCTGGACCTATTGTTTTCCAATATTGAAAACACTATGATCGAGGAGATTAAACCCGTCACGTGGACAGACCACTCCCTAATCTCCTTCTCATTTCCCCAACTCACTATACCCACCAGACCCCCCATACCCATACACGAATCATATAGAGCCTGGAAACTTGTCACTCCAGACTCATTTCAGCTTCACTGGTCAATAGACAATCTAGAACACCTAGGAACTCTCCACGCCAACAATGGCGCAGTGTATCTCGAAACTGAGATCACCCACACACTGAATTTATGTGCCCGCAAAATCAAGTCTAAATCCACAAAAAGAAGGATCTCAGAAAAGTGGTATACACCAGAACTCAAGGCACTAAAAAAGAAGTGTAAAACTCTGGAACACAACTGGAGAATGTCCAGTTCAGACACCGATAAACTATCCTACAAAACCCATCTCAAGATCTACAATCATGCCATAAAAATGCTAAAAGACATATTTTGCACAAAGAATCAACGAAAATAGCATCTCAGCAAAAGAGTTATAAAAAATCATACGAGAACTATGCAAACCAATCTGTATGTCCCAAACGCTGCACCCCTCAGCAGAGAGCTGTGAAAAGATCAGCAACTTCTTCACAGACAAAATAGAAAAAATCTATTCGACATTTAACACTAACACCCCAGTAGACCCTCCTAACTGGGGGAGAATAGACCCCTATTCCGAAGATCACGCCAGACTGGACAGTTTTACCCCGATCACCGAAGAAGAAGTTGTCAGGACTATGGAAGAAGTCAAATCAGGATCACCCCTTGACCCTTGTCCACATTTCATATTTAGGCAGATCATACCCACTCTTACCACATTTATTACGCAGCTATTCAACAAATCATTAGAAACAGCAAACTTTCCCGAGACATGGAAACAAACCATAGTAACCCCACTACTAAAAAAGGCAGGCACAGATGTTACCAACCCGGTCAACTACAGACCAATCTCCCAACTCCCGTACCTCTCCAAATTACTAGAGAAGCTGGTCAATAGACAGCTGTCCAACTACCTGGAGCTCAACGACCTACTGGACCCCTCACAAACGGGATTCAGGGCCACCAACAGCACAGAGGCAACTCTTCTGGCAGTCACGGACAACATAAGAAAATTACTGGACCAGGGCAAGGCCGTGGCCCTGATCCTATTAGACCTGTCGGCAGCATTCGACACGGTCTCTCACCACCTCCTACTGGAAAACCTACATGGGAAAGGGATACACGGGAAGGCCCTTCAATGGCTCAGCTCGTTCCTGAGCAATAGAACCCAAACCCTGCAACTAGGTGCTTTCTCATCCAAACCCAAAAAATTGAACTGTGGTGTCCCGCAGGGAGCATCCCTCAGCCCCACACTGCTTAATGCCTATGTTTCACCCCTCGCAAAAATTGGGACAAAGTGGGGTTTTGGTGTGTGCTCCTATGCGGATGACACGCAACTAACAATCGCCATCGGAGAGGGGCACGACGACACCAAAAGAAACTCAACAGCTGTCTCACCGAAATGGCTAATTGGATGTCAGACCACTGCCTAAAGTTAAACGCAGACAAATCTGAAATCCTGCTCCTCGGAGAAGCTAAACACATCTGGGACGCATCCTGGTGGCCCTCCTCACTTGGAGACGCCCAGCACTCCAAGCAGTGCGCCAAAAACCTGGGCGTGACAATCGACGACAAACTCTCCATGCAGGACCATGTACGGACACTGTGTGGAAAAGCTTCGCCACCCTGAAGCTCCTAAAAAGGCTCTTTCCATGGATCCCATTAGAAAGCAGAAAGACAGTCACACAGGCCCTGCTGGTCAGTAGACTGGACTATGGCAACGCTCTCTTTGTAGGCATGCCAGACTACCTCTTCAAACGTCTACAGGTGGTGCAAAACGCTGCAGCCAAACTGGTGTGTAACAAAGACAAACACAGCTCAGCGAAGGAATGCCTAAAACAACTTCACTGGCTGCCCATGCGCCAAAGAGCACGCTTCAAGCTCTTAGGGCATGCCCACAAAACACTCCATGATACAGGCCCCAAGATCCTTCAGAATAAAATACGATTCTACACTCCCACCAGACCACTAAGATCACAACACCAAGCACTCGCCGAAACGAAAAGGATTAAAAAGTCCAGGGCAGGAGGCCGCACCTTCTCCCATCTCGCCGCACTGCACTGGAATGAGCTTCCAGTCGAACTCATGCTGACTAAAGAATACAACACCTTCAGGAAAAAACTTAAAACATACCTATTCCCCAAAGACTGATATTATACCCATTAACTTCTCAGTCCCTACTCACCACTAGTCCGTTCTTAGCGCCGTGATATCTCAAGGGATGAATGTCGCGCTCTATAAATAAATATATAAATAAATAAATGGTCCTTAATTACTTCAGCTGCTTTCACAGCCAAACTGGCTCTCAAATCCCCTGTACTCAACACACATGTCCGCATATTGCCAATCAACAAATCTCCTCCTGGCTAACTAGGGCCCTGGACACTTTAGCTCCTTTTAAACCATGTCTTAGCACCCGACTCAATCCAACTGCGGAATGGTTTACTGAGGAACTTCTTGGCTTAAAAAAGGTGTGCAAAACGTTAGAGCGCCTTTGGAGGAGAGGTTATAAATTAGAAGATAAAATCATATACCTTGAGGCATTAAAAAACTATCATAAACATATTAAGAGAACACGCACTAAATTCTACACTCATAAGATCGAATCCTTTAAGGGTTCACCCAGGGAGATCTTTCATATTGTTAAATGCCTTGCCTCTCTGGAGAGGGTATCAGTCACCACTCCTCCCTCTACAGAATATTGCAATTTAGTGGCTAGTTACTTCTCTAAAAAGATAGATACTATCTATGTTTCCTTCCCTGAATCCATCAGGAATTTTCAATTTACCCCGCCGGAGAATACTCACCCCTCTGAGGGTTTTTCCAACCTCAAAGCTTTAACTGTTTTGGAGACTTACAGTCTTCTCTCCAAAGTGAAATCTGGCTCTCCTCTTGACCCCATCTCACCGACCATGCTACTACGTGGGGAAGAAGCTATTGCCCCCGTGCTCTGTAATCTACAGAACCTTTCCTCTGCCTCTGGCCGAGTTCCTCTTGATTGGAAACATGCGATGGAGGTTCCTTTACTAAAGAAGCCTTCATTAGACCCTGCTCTCCTGGAAAATTTGAGACCGATCTCACTTCTTCCTTTTTTTCACCAAGGTGGCTGAAAAATATTTTAACTCCCAGCTGATGAAGTTTATTGAAGAAAATAATCTTCTTCATGAGACCCAATCAAGGTTTAGATTTATGTTCCGCACCGAATCCGCTCTTCTTCTAGACTCTGAATCCCTTAGATTATCTGCTGATGAGGGCGAGACTGCAGCCCTGATTATGCTAGATCTAAGTGCTGCATTCAATACCGTATCCGATGGCCTCTTACTTGAATGACTTTGGGGCCTAGGGGTGGGGGGCTGCACACTTGATTGGATTACAGACTTCCTCCAGGACCACACCTTTCAGGTCTTCCAGCAGTCCTTCACATCTGAGACTTGTCCCCTGCAGCAAGGAGTGCCTCAGGGTTCGGCTTTGAGCCTGACCCTATTTAATGTCTACATGCGCCCTATGGTGGATGTAGTTGAGTGTCACGGCTGAAGATGGTATCTTATGCTGATGATACTCAGCTGATTATCACCTTGACACAGGACGAAGGTTATGCTGCCTCCAAGTTTATATTATACCTCGTCGATATGGCAAAATGGATGGATTCCAGCTGCCTCAGACTGAACACTGGAAAGACTGAGGTCCTTGTGGTTGGCAAGCAAGCAACTATCTATTTGGTCCTCTATATGGTGGCCATCTGAATTAGGGTTGGTTCCTGTTCTTAAACCGAAGATAAAAAATCTTCGGGTGTGGTTTGACTCGCCACTGTTCTTGGATTACCAGATCTCTTCTTTGGCTTACTCCTGCTTCGGCACCTTGAAGAGGCTTCATAAGATTTTACAGTTTCTGCCAGATTCGACTAAGAAAACAGTTATCCAGGCGCTCCTAGTGTCACGCCTGGACTACTGTAATGTTCTTTATCTTGGTGTTTCTAAAGGCAGAATAAGAATGTTGCAGAGGTTGCAGAACACTGTGGCCCGAATGCTTCTGAATATTCCTAGATGTTCCTCTTTTGGCCCTGCCCTTGCTAAGCTCTATTGGCTTCCTATTCAGGCCAGAGTAGCTTTTAAAGCTCTATGATTCTGTCACAGAATCGTAAATCTAAAAGGTCCTGGATTTCTGTTTCCCCTGATCAAACGTTATCTGCCAAATCGCTGCCTTAGATCTTCTGGAACGGCCAGGCTTATGATACCCAAAAACGCATATAGCTCATTTGGGTGGTCGCTCCTTCAGTCTTCTTGCGACAAAGATGTGGAATCTCCTCCCTTTGGACCTGAGAATGCAACCTTCAGAAATTCTGTTTCGTAGAAAGTTAAAGACCTAGTTCTTCAGGCAATCAATGGTAATTTCATTGTTATGGCTAGCTTTCTGAATAGATTGAATTGATTGCTATTAGGAGAAAATGTAGCGCTGGGACACTCCGTATTGGAGTAACCAGGTGAGTTACAAATTTCTAACTAACGTAACATAACATAAAATATTTCTAAGGAGCCAGGCGTAACACACTTCACCACCTGCTTTAGCCTCCTGATGGCATGGTCAAAGGTTGGGGGGTGGAGTGGTTACATCTGGGAGGAGACTAAAGCCCTTTAGTTGAGTCACTTTTGAGGTGGGGGTCCTCCTTTATATACAACATAGCTCCAAGGACTGTCCTTGTTGTGTAATCTTGTACAGAGAAACCCACCCTACTACTTACCCTTATTGACATGTTCGTGATTTCTGATGTAATGCAAGTGTTGTGAGGTTTTATTTTATTTTCTTCTGTGTTGTAGGCAGAGTTACAGGGTGATTTAAATACTTTAGTGTGAAAAGCAACCAACCACAAGAGCCCATATGGACTTCATGCCAATACCCCGGGATTCCTTACGAAAGGACCCCTGGATAGCGCCCTGTTATTCCCACGGGCAAGCCTGAGCAAATAAGGCATTGCCTGGTAATGTTCTGTATCTGATTCTGAATTTTTTTCCTGGACTATGGGGTCCACATTTGGGGTGAACCACCAACGATGCAGCACCACATGTGTATTCCTGGTTGTCATTGGCTAATAAGGTGGGTAGGCAGCTTACGTTATATCATAACTGACTGCCTTGGATCCCCTGTATTAACACATTATCTTACCAAATAAACCTGCAACATAACTTTCTCCAAGGAAAGCTGGTGTGGTTTTAGTCATTCGCTTGTGGACTTCTTTTTTTGTATGCTTATAGTCAGTGTAATTCAGGGGGTGTGTGCCTTGCTATGGTATATTGGCGCTAAGTAAACTCCAAGCTGCTGAAAGCATTGCAGTGCCATACAAAAGGTAAGTAGTGCGTTCTACAAGTGCTAATTGCGTCACATAATGTGATATAAAATAACGTTACCTAACAGAACATGAACATATTGGACTACTCCGTCTGCTTCCGTTAGCTGGGGATAGCCTGAAGGGTGACTGACTCAGACTTTCATACTTCTGTGGTCGATGCATTGAAGACCTTGAATTTGGCAATTATAGCAGCACAATTGTGACGGTAACACAATAAATATGGCTATATTGAAAGTCTGTGAATGCTACGATTCATTATAGGCCGTTCTACATCCTGTTGGAAACAAACACTGCACGTGTAAAAACCTTCCGTTTTTGCTATGAGAGCAACACTTTTTTTCGTAATTGAGTCAGTTTTAACTCAATCATCACAAACAATGAAGGCCCGGTCCTGGAAACACCATCAGAGTTAAAAACGATCGCGAAGTAACCTGTCTCTACAAGTGTATTCCGTGTGACGCACGTACGAGAGATAGAGCCGTCACTGCTCGGAATTGATCCAATCATGGCTCGGCTGATGCTCTTACACCTCCAGCAGTTAGGCTGTTGACGCTGGCTCGGTCGGGGTCCAAGATGGTGGCAGATTTCCAGGCAGACCCCTCATTGTATTGGACTGGGCTGCGGGGCGGGCCTGCCGGCCGCATTGTGTTTTAATCATGTGTGTTCATTAGCGCTGGCTGTGACATGAAAGGACTGTTTACCTTCTCCTGCCGGGATAAGGTGTAGCTCCCAGTCAGGCTGGTGGGTTGGACATGTCCCTGGTGAGGCGGGATGGTAGTCTCACATGGCGCGGGGTGCGTGGGGGAACTTGTCAGACCCTCGTTTTGTAATCTCCTCAAAGTGGCCTGCCCCCCTGTAACCGCGCACCTGAGGAGGGTGGAGCGCGGGAGGAGCAGGGTGTCTGGGCAGTGGGCCCTGGAGCCTGCCCCTGCAGTGTCAGCACAATGGAGGCCAGGATTAGGCCTGAATCCCGAAGAGTATAGCCACCCCCAGACTCCTTCGCAAGGCAGCCGTGGCCAGGCTCGCACATTAGCTGAAACAATGTTACGGCATAATTCCAGATTAGGAAATGCGATTACACTGATAAATTGATCATCAAGAAAAGGCTTGAGGTTCACCAAATCTGAGCATTGTTTGCAGCCATGGTGGTATCTCTTGCATTGTGTGTGTATGTGCTGGGATTGAGAAGGTGGTGCAGCAGCTCAGAAGCGCCCTCCTTTTGAGTATGACGATTAAAAGATGCCCTTTTATCCAGTTTACAAAATGGCGCACATTAGAATCAATTATCAATAGACTGTTTTGTGCACGTGCCTTTCACACATTGTTGGCTGCTTCTGCTGCCATTCTTAAGGTACCTTGGACCATGCATCAAAAATGCGTTATTGGAAAGTGATTGTAACTTGAACATTTAAAGACGTCAACTTTTGGGCAAAGCAATCCTTAGTGCACAGGGGAGATAACACCTGGGCCCAGGGGTCTGAGAGGCCTACTACTTTTACTACCCATAGAAATGTCGAGAATGATGCAGTGGAATCTCTGGGCTTCCAGCAAATTTCAAGGCATCTATCTTCTCTGTCATAAAATAGCTGACAGGCAGTCAAGTCAACCTCCTTGAAGACAGGGGTAATGTTCTTCTACCAGTGATTCAGTCACAGTTCAATGAAACCCCACGATGTCCAGTTGCACTGACCAGTCACCAACATTTTAATAATGGTAGAAACAGTGATAGCAGTCAGTTCTCAAGTTGCCACTTCATTTCAGTTATCTCTTTTCATATTTTACCTAAAGTTTTAATAAAAAGTACCTTAAACTTTAAACTTCAGATCTCCCTAAAATCTGATCAACATCACCTCCAGAGATTCCCGGAGAGTCTGCTTGGTCCCAAAGAATTAGGTTTGCTTCAGATTGGGTTATTTTATTATATTTCATTTTATTTTGGGGACTTTAGTGCAGGCAGAGTTCCAAGGAGCAGCAGTTTTACACATAAGATTGTTATTGTAGCAGGATCACCTCAAGCCAAAGACCCTATACCTAGAACTGTATAGTCCTGCTAAAACTATGCCCTGGCACGATTGGCTATTTATTTCACGTATGTTACACATAGGGGCCTATTTATGAGCCGGTTTGAGTCGCTCTTGCACCAAACAATGTGGTGCAAGAGCGACTCAAACCTTACATGTGATTTATGAAGCCACGCAAGGCCACTTTGCGTGGCCCTGAGTGGCTCTATAAATCTGAAATAAGGCAACACAGCGAAATCGGTGCGTTGCCTTGCTCTGCCCTGGGAAGGCGTTGCATGGGTGTTCCCACACAACTCCCATGGTTTTTGTCGAATTTCCAGATTTCCCACAACTGTATGACCTGGGAATGCACCAAAAAGATACACCTTCTCAGGTGAAGCTTAATGAGGAGAAATATCTTTATTTCTCCTCGTTACTTCCTCTTTCAGCACACATAGAAAGTTACATATGCCTCTAAGAATTGTTTTTTGTGCAGGAAGGTGTTGCATGAAACACAGGCACTCTTGCACCATGGTGCAAGGGTGCCTGCGTTAGCACTTGGCTGGCAAAAGGGGGCCAGCTAAAGGGAAAAGGCAGCAATGCGCCGTATTGGCTTAAATACCGCACACTCCTGCCCTTTCCCTGTCACGCAGTGCCGCCCAGCGCACTGCGTGACAAGCTCATAAATGGGAAACAACCTTTACTACGCATGCATTACATCGCATGCCATTAGATCGCGGTCTTTACAACGAAAGTCGTTACAATGACTTGCGCTGGAGGGCGCTATAGGACAAGGAATAGTTTAATTGACTATCCAACACCTTCCCTACTGTATGTAGGCTGGAATTGGAATAGTAAATTTAACTACTCCTAAGTCCAGCGCCCTCCAACGAAAGTCGTTGTAACGACTTGCATGGTAAAAACCGCGATCTAATAGCATGCGATGTGAATGCATGCGTTGTATAATCATACATTCCTCATAAATAGGCCCCATAGTTTTCTGAAAATTATGTGTATTACACGAGTTAACCTTCGGCAGTCGTCTGCAGACATTTGTAGGCAAGGTATGCCTTCAAGTAAATAAACCATGCAAGATAACTGCTGTATGCATTTTCCATACAGTTTATAAATCCACATGGGGATCTCTGCATTCATGGCGCATTCAGTCACAGCACACACAGTTCCCACAAGATAGTTTCTGCTTGAACCAACAGTGACAATTGCACAAAAATCATAATCAAAAAAAGGCAAAAACTATGTGAAAATCTGGCACCCCAATAATTGGAATTTATTTGCGAATACCCATGTGTACAAAAACAGTTTTGCCCAGGTCTAATTAAAACCAGATCACCAAATTCATGTTCAGATAGTAAGTGGCTTGGGGAAACGCAGTTGGGACTGCACTAAAAAGTACATCTGTTGTGTTTACGTATGTACCTTACACATATTTCTATAAATTTACAGTTTTATCCCTGAGGGTGGATGCACCGATGTTAAAAGGTTGTAGGTGTGAGTGGGCCCATATATACAAAGATGTCTATTTTTACTAAATTAAGTGTTTCTGGAGATTATTAAGCTTGCGGTTCACATTAAAAATACCCTCAAATAATCGACTTAAAGTTCTCATTTTAATATTTTGTTAATACACCGAAATACATGTAGCAAAAATACGTTTTAGGGTTAGTATTTTAGGAGACATTGTCTAAATATCTTGAACTGGTACTTAAAAGTAAAGGAGGGATACCTATGCATGTTGCAAGATGTGGATACTGTGGAGGTAGATTAGAGGTCAGATGGCCAAACACCCTTTATAACTTGAGGATAAACGTGACATGGACTCCCACAAACTTCTGTTTCCAACGTTCATACCCCTCTAATGCTCAAAATTTGGTTAGGTGAAAATTTTACTGAATAGAGTGGAAAAGACACATAGTTTACTTCTGAAATGTCTAGGAATGCCTGGGAATGTTTTATAGAAATTCGAACTCACCAGTCTAATTTTGTTGAAAGTTGTAAATATGTCCCTTCGACCTGTGACCTGTAGCCAGTACTTAATTTGTAAAAAATAAGTGCCAAGGCTCTCGTCAGGAGGTCACTGCAGCTTGCATTACACATGTTGCCAATGATAGTAACAACTACTAACCATCACACTCCTACAAGGCTGACATTTCGGACTATTCCAGGCCCCAAAGCTATAGAAATGGCATGGGCGGCAGATAATAGTCAGTTTTAACGTATATTAAATTAATAATTAACTGTTGTGGTCACCTCTAAAATAGCCATACAGCGCCACCTTGTGTCAGACTGTCACATGCACTGTGTTAACAATTAAGTGCTGGTGCCTAGCTATGGAAACCACAGCCTCCAATTAAGCACTGCAATACACACCACTCAAGAACACAGCAAGAGTAACCTTGATCACCATGAATGTTATGGCTGTGACAGGTTAAGACAATGAGATTGTGCCCCGAAAAGACTAGAAACTAACGGTTTTGCAATACCGTTGTTAGAGAAGACGTTTGAAATCTGCCCCTCAGGGTTCGGCCATAGACATGGAGAACTTTGACCCCTGCTTCGAAATTATGGGTCAGTATATTCTTCGTGAATAAGAAACTGGGGTGCTTTTAATTAATACATAAAACAATTTACAGAAATATATATATATATATATATATATATATATATATATATATATATATATATATATATATATATAATTTATTCTGATTTACTACTGTTATTACAAGATAAACCTTTGGAACAAACGATGGTAACTTCAAGCATGGCCCGTGAATGTGGAGCAACCAAGAGAGCGGCAAAAGTGGCAGAAAACATAAAAAAAATGTTTTTTTTCTTTAAATAAAAAAAAAAACACCTAAAAGATGTTCATTTGGAGACGGTACGCACTCCGTGACGTGCTGTAAACAACTTGCCTCACACACAGTGGTGCAAGCTCTGACTTTCCACAACTCCGCTGGGATGTGCACTGGCCCTTATTACCCAGTGTGTCATTGTCTGCATGTGTGACTTCAGCAGAGAGCACAATGCTTTAGAAGCAGGTACAATACAGTGCTAAAATCACAAGATGAACCGCGTCTGTTATAAAAGACGTGATATTAAGTCTACAAAAGCAACATGAACCTGAGAAGAGGAAGAACATTCTGCAATTTCCACTCCGGAAGTGAAGTCTCGAGGTTCAGATGCTTATTGAGTGAATATTTGACGTGAAGGTGCGAACTTCGAGATGACCAAGGGATTACCAGGAAACTCATTCCCCAAGCGATTTTTACAGCCGCGGCCCGTGCAGGTAAGAGCGGAGGGGCCGGGCGGGCGGGCGGGGGTATTTCGACAGACGACGACTAGGGGAAATTAAATAAATTATTAATTTTCCCTCGTCGTCGTCTGTCGAAATCCCCCCACCCGGCCCGCCGCTCTTACCTGCACGGGCCGCGGCTGCAAGCGAATACAGCACACTTCCAACCGCACACAGCACACGGTTTAGAATGACGTCACTCCCCTCTTGTTCTCGGCCCCAGCAGGTTGAATGTAGTTTGGGAAACAGTTGTTCAGTACAAAGACGCCGTTGTCCCAGTGAGCGTTATTAAAAATACGATTCAGAGATAGATTCAAGTGCATTCTTCGCCTTCACTGAAAACAAGCAACGGCTAATTTACATCACACGGCCCTCTTCCTTTCATAATAAGCCATGGCCCGTACAAATCACATGATAAACCAGTGGGCTCGTGCACTGGCTGCGAGCTCTCAGGGTGTAATCCCAAGGTCACAGGCAACGTCCCGGTAGGTCCGCTCAGCCTCTCACAGGAGACCAATGAAATGAGAAGCCATCGGTGGAATGGGGCGTACATCAATCACATTTTTTACAAGCCATTTAATAAAATATGTACTTTTAGACTTCGTTGAGTACACACAGGGATAGCAATGGGTCTCTCCTGACAGGTCTGCTTAGGGCCTGACATCGCCTGCACTCTCACAGCTCGTCGAGCACAGCACGTAGCGCAGAGCTCTGTGGGTCTCACGCCACAGCCACGTGGGGTCACACACCCGTCAAACCCCAAAGACAGTGCCAAAATCCCACCTGAGCTGACAGGGCCGCTGGCATTAAAGGGGCCCGGCTGCCTGCGCTCGAGAGTCCAGCGTGCCTTTTCCTTTGTAAACCCAAAGCCCGCTTGGCAGGTGTCGCCATGATTTGAGTACGCCACTGTGAATCCGTCTTCCTTGGAACAGGTCTGTTGTAACAATCCGTGCACCGGTGAAACTCTTCCACTGGTATACTTCACCCCCTGCCTCCTGTCACTGAAGCAAGCCGCTCCCAAGCCGGCTTCACCCCTCCTGTCACCGAAGCACTCCCAGGCCCTCGCCTCGGCTGGTAGCAGGTCCGAGACAGGTGAGTCCACAGGAGGAACTGTCGCAGGAACAGCACGGTGCGCGTGCAGCACCGTCGAACCAGGAGAGTGAGTGGTGGAGAGCCCGAAAAACTGGTATTTTATGCCCTAGTCTTTGCTGCCTTCACAATAGCACATTGTTTAAGTATAAGATCTGCTGAACAATGAGGCTTTGATAGGACAGAATACCTATTCAGAGGCTCAACTTTGCACATTTACTCGGAAAACACACAGAGCTTCACCGGAATGTACCTTTGGAGCACAACAATGAGCGCGTGCCATAATCCTTCAATTGATAGCTTTATTTTATCCAGACTGGACAATGGCTCTCAGGCACTTTCACTTCTTGACTGGGAGGACAGGCCCTGCGTGAAGGGGTGACCTGTAATCCCTTCACTGGGCAGCCTGCAGACCTCTGCCTTGTTCAAACACCTGCAGAAAGCTCAACTGACTGGTATGATCCACTGCCCCACACCACTACCGGCTTCCACACCTGTGATACACCTTTAAAAGGTGCTTCTCAACATCGACAGGCAAACAACAGTTTTTTTCCTTTACAAAAGTGGAGGAAGGTGAATTTAAAACAAATTTTTTAACCACACATTAGTTATAAATACTTTCTATTCTCAATTACAATTTTCAACAATAAAAATGACACAACTGGTGTTACCTCATGGCAAGGTCAGAGCCAAATCCCAGCCCCTGTGTAAACACAGGGATCAGAATTACGAGTTGTGTGAGAATTATGACATCATCAGACTTTTTCCCTAATGCGGCCTGCTAATTTGCGATCCCTTAGTAATCACCCCTTGTGTGGCTCTGCATGGCTTAGTAAATCTAGAGTAACGCAAGGGAGTGCAAGTTGCTGCCTTGCGTTACTCTGCTTTGGGAATGCGTTCCATGGGTGGAGTGTGGGTGTTCCCACACATCCACCCATGGATTTTGGGTCAGTCCCAGATTTGCTAAGAATAGTAAACCTGGGACTAGGTCAAAATGGTACGCCATCTCGACAGTGGTGTAACAAGGAGAAATATGTTTATTTCTCCTTGTTAGTTCCCCATTGAGTCGCCTCACTGACACATTCAGTGCTCTCGATCTTACTCTGGCGCCCCATGTCCGCCGCGGAATCATGCATGACCAGGCGATCCGCGGGAATGTCCGTCCCAACCATGCGAATTCTGTCAGTAGTGCCTCTCTGACTGCCTGGCGCCCCAGGTCTACCATGTCATTGCCGCCGAAATGCAGAATAATCAAATCCGGGGACTGGTGTCCCTCGTGTGCTCTCGTCTCGTCTATCAGCCGCCGCAGTTGCCCAATTCGCAGGCCCCCAACGCCTCGCCAAAGGAACGACATCCCTTTCAAACCCGCCGGTTTCGACACCCGATGCTGCTGCAACCGGCCCACGGCGCGACGTACGAACGAGTGTCCCAACACCCATATCACTCTAGAGGGCATACTAATAGCAGGAAGAGAAATGGAAAAGTCAGAGTGGTCATGGCTGTGTATTCGTGCGTCATGCTACAATAATTCAGGCCGTACATAGCGTTTGAAACATGCGGACGACCAGCGCCCCACCCGCTTCACTTCTTCCACTGATAAGCCTGCTCCTGCAGCTAGCGTCGCAGCCCCAATCCTGAATGAGTGGGATGAGTAACCGATGGGGTCCAACCCCAAACTCGTCAATGCGCATCTGAACACAGCCCTGAATTGATATTTGGACAGGCACCCCTCATGCTCATGTATGAACAGGGCTTGCTCTCTCCCTAGTGGGCGGATCGCCAAATATGTTTCCATCCTGGCTACCGGACATACTCTCGCGCCGGGTGCCGGACTCAGCCGAATCGTGGTACCTTTGCCCAAAGGGTCTGTCTTGGATCTACGCAACACCACCCGCAGCTCTCCCTGCACCACCTTTGTGTCACGCCATTGCAAGCCGCCAGCATAATCTGTCTTGGATGATTCCTTGGTGGCGACGTGACTGGGGCCGGCGCGGGATGGAGAGAGATCGGAGTCTGGGACCCCCCAGCCTAAATAGGCCTCCAGCTCCTCCCCCTGCCGGTCCCAGCCGGAACTACGTCACCAAGGTGACCCGGAAGGACTTCCCCCATGCCGGTCGAGAATCGGGCTACCCCGGCATGCCTGGAGGGCGTGGCTGGAATCACAGGTGGCCGGGCCCTAATGGCGCGCTCCCTGATTGTTCGCGCTTTCCACACAGTGAGTAGAAGGGTTTGCCCACCCACTAGATTGCAGAACTGTGGCCAAAGGCCGTCAACAGCTTGCAATGGTTACTTCGCAGGTGAATGTAGTACATCATAAAAAGGAAAACCTAAAATTGACTGAAAAAACACAGTTGAAAGTTAATTATGCTCCAGCAAACAAAAAAGCCCTGAAATTCACCAGTTATGGCATGCAACTCACAATGTACATGATTTATCATGCCCCCACTTGCTGATGGCATGTGATTAAAAAACAGAAGGCCAACAAAAAGAAAAAGATGGCAGGTGCATGAGTTAAGGTGTGCATTAAGCACGCCTCCCCCGGGATGGGATTAGTAGGAGTGTCCCAAAGAATTGGGTAGGCGCCTCCAGGATATTGAGGGCCAGACATGTTGGGTGTGCACAGGAAATGCCATGAGCCTCATAGGTCTCTTCAAAACAGACAGGAACAGCAAAGTCACTGAACAGCAGGTCATGCCCACACGTAGCAGGGTCTTGAGTCTCAAGCACTTTGAAAACTGTGGTGATAGACAGCCTTGCAGGAGGGAGGAGTACCACAGATACAGGCCAACTGGAGGGTTTGGGGTGTCCAGGATCCTAGAGCAATGGCATTACATAGGAGCTGAACACTCGAGAGGCACAGGGCTGGGGCTAAAGGGAAGCAGCAGAAGGAGGTGTCCAACAAGGACATAGAGTCGCGTACAAGCAGAGAAAGCCATATTGATAAGGTGAGTGGATGCCCTAGCAAACAAGAGCACACTGAAAGTGGGAGTAAGGCTGTGGAAGCAGACACCTCAGGTAGATAGTATGCCCATTTTTAGTTAAGAATACCAGTGCCGTCTGCTCCCAACACACTGGGAACAGAGGGGCAGCAAAATGCGTAGGTGCAGAGAGACAAGAGGATGACACAGCACTCCTCAACTCAAGTACACTGTTTGTAGCAGTGTCAATCAGTGTCCTGGAGTTAAGATGAGGAGCCATCTTGGGTAAGGGTAGGGCTAGAGGCAAGACTGTTGCATTGAGGAGGCTGGAGGTGCAAATACACACGATGAATCGCATGCTCAGAGCAGGGGTCCAGTAGTTTAAGTCCAGCCACGTCTCATCCAAGTGACTGTGTAGTGACAAGGAATGAGGAGATCATAATCATAGAGTAGGTGGGATTGTCATTGGAGGAGGTAAGCTAGATGGAGGAGAAAGGCTTGCACTTTGGAATATTGGTAACAAAATATTGTTTGACCGAAATATGACCTATGACCTAAATATTGTGGCCTAAAGATTGTTTACAAAAATATTACACACTGAGTGTAGATTTTCTGTTAGTAACTCCAATGGGGTGATATTTTTAGTTATCTGACAGACTGTTGAGGACAAAAATATCATGTACCCTAAATATCATGGTAAAAATATCGCCTGAGGAATGGACAACTTTCCCCAAGAAAAGCTACTTGAGATATCAGCAAATTTTGCAGACTCCAAATGTACTTCTAAACAGTACGTTGTTTTTATGACAGATTGGAACTTGTCATTTTAGTAGCTTTAGTACCATTTCACTTTTTTTGAGCTGCTGACAAATTGACTGCACTACTGAAATCTGTCTGACCAAATAACAACTGATTGGTCCTGGAATTTATCAGCCCAATCATATAACAAGATAAGAAAGGGGGCATGTCTGACCACAGCAATCCCTGCCTAACATAACTTCCAAACTTAGGCTGCCAGAGGCGTAAGCGAACAAACACATATCCCCACTTGACACCGAGTAGGTCAGCCATACCACATAACCATTGAAGGCTTCCAGAACAATGCCCCAAATCTTTAAACCTTGCCTGATATCAAAAATGTGGTGGGCCCTGTAAGGTTTGGCTTTTAGTTGTGACAAAGCCTGAACAAACAACCCTTGAAACTGATGTAATGTTACCTTACTCTGCGCAAGCACTGATGCAAACCCCGCACTGGAGCATCTTGTCCGATGGCATAAAGCATACACTTTTGACTGTGTCAATCTCCAGCAGTCTTTTTCTTGACCAGGGTCACCTCCATCCTATCCACTGCCCTAGTGAAAGTGCTAAGCGCTCGTATATATTGATCAGAGTTGTCTGGCACCAAAAACAGAAAGTCACCCAGGTAATGAAGATTCTTAACTCCTAATTTGGGAGAATGGTCCCACCAAATTAATAATCTACAAATGAATAATCTATTTTTTTGCTAGGCCAAAAGACAGGATCAATGAGAAATCCTGGGCTTACTCTGGGGGCTATTGCACAAAGCATTAGGCTTTTCCCAAGAGAAATGCATGTTACGAATTTCAGGAGCACCATGCCAATTTAGTTAAAAGTAGATCTCTTTAGCTGGAAAAACTAAATACATAGGCTTTGAGTCAGATTAATGGAGCTAAACCTATTAATTTAAAAAATGTTTGAGAAAAAGCACCATGAAACTGTAAAGCTTCTATGGTTGCCGTAGTCTGTAACCTAGGCATGATTTCAGGCCAAATGCGAACGAGCCAGGGGCCGATAGACCTAATAATTCATAACAGTCAAGAGTTTTACCTTCTGATTTTGTCGTTATTTTGGAAGTCCAACTCCTCCAGTTTAACTTGTGACATCCTCCCAAAGTTAGATACTTATTTTTTATGGTCCTGTTGAAGGCTTGACTTTTGGCACCAAAAAGCTCTGTGCTGGACAAGCATTAAAAATGAAGGCACAAAAGTTTGCTTTTTCAAGGATCACTTTGTTGCCTTTTCCACTCTCATGTTTTACCTTCATTATTGGTTACATTGTTGGATTTCACAATTGTCCTGTGAGGCGAAGCAGAATACTGTAGCCTATGAGGGCTCCAGGAGGCTAGTGATTTGTTTACAGCGGTGTCTTGGTGGTCTCAAACATTTTGGGGTCGATTCCGATTCGGGCCGGAAATCTCTCCGACCGAGCCGGACCCGGAGAGATTTCCGACCGAATCGGACCCGTGCAGTCCGACCGAACGAGTCCGATGCATTCGTATGCCACCGGACACGAGTCGGTCGGACTCCCATTGAACTCAATGGGAGCCGGTCGTCACAACGCGTGCGCGGGCTCCATTGCCTCAATGGGTGCGAGGCGGACAAGGGCGCCCCTACAGCGAGTACGCCGCGAAGCGCTCGCGGCGTACACGCACAGGTAGGGGGACCCATGGGTCCCCCTGTGTGCGCCTCGCGCGGAGTACGCGTACAGGGGGTCCGACACGGACCCCCAAAGTACTGGCTCCGACAGCGAGTTCGAGTCGGACGGCGCGAGTCGGTCGGAGCGGTCGAGGTGCGCATCGTACTTACCCGGCCGGAAAACGTCTCCATTGCGCGGTGCGAATCGGGTCCGAGCGAGTCGGTCGGAGCGGTACGATCCGGGTACGAGTCGGTCGGAGCGGTCGGGTCGCCCGGACGCAGTCGGTCGGCGACTCGCATCGTACTCGCTCGGCCGGACCCGCGTACGATTCGGTCGGGAAAAAGGGCTCCGAATCGGATCCGGTAAAGCCGAATCCTATTCGGAGCCCTACCGGCCGAGATCAGAATCGGCCCCTTTGATATAAGTCTACAAGTAGGACAAACCGGCAAATCTTGGCCGCCAACGCTGCATCTTATTTAGGGGCCCCTAACACCGAGTCCTGCTCCTCTTCAGGTAAAAAAATGACTAAGTCCCAAGATTTGAAGATGCTGGAAAATGTTTTCCCGGCACACAACAGCTCCCTAACAGCAGCAGGACGCTCTTAAGGGCCAGGCCAGTGAGAGGCAGGCTCAACCACTCTCTCCAGCCAGAGCTCCAGCACTGATTCCAGTCCCAATTGGTTTTCAAACTCGTCTTCCAAAATGCCTTTCTCCAGTGTTTTAGGTCACTGAGGCTATAAGAGACCAGCTGGCCTGACCTTTGAGCGCATTTTTAATGGCTGGAAACTTGATCTTGGCCTTTGTGCTTCCTCAGGTAGCTAGCAAGCAGACATCCTGGCCTCTCCTTCATATCTACTATTTGTCTTGTATCCTCCAAGCCCAGTTGTGATCTGAGAAACTGGTGTTGGAAAGCTTTTCTTATAATGTCCACTCAACAATGATTGATGACAGCTCATAAATCAGTCCACAAAACATTTTTAAGATCCGTCCAGTCTTCTTTTACAGTAGTTTCTACAGCTTTACTGCAAGTCTGCCTGACAACTCTGTTCTGGGGTCTTTCAAAATGGTGGGACCCCTGTGTTAGTGTGCATTTCTCTGAATCCTCCACTAGGGGCTGTCCTAAGTAGAAGAGGGGAGTTCCCTTCCTTAAAACTCACCTGGATGAATCTGAGGCCGGACCCTCATGCCTTTGAAGGAGACAGATTAGCTGGGGGAAGAGCAATCTCAAATGTACCACTGACAAAATAGCACAGTTTATCATAAGCATGCTGTTATTAGGTTCTAGACAGTTCTTTGCAAAAGCCATCAGCTGGTCCCTTCCACTCCGCTATCCAACATTCCTAGAAAGATATTCAGGAATTATTCCTCTGTCTTAGCCACACCAGCAGAGATTGCACTGGTGAAGTCCGTGAGGTGTCTCACTCATGGCACGGAGGCTGCAGTGGCTGACTTTGGTGAGTATCACTTGCAGCTCTGCATGGGCAGCATCTGGGTGTTCTCAGCGCTCCTCCGGTGCAACCGTAAGCTTCCTTTCATCCTTCCTACAGGAGGATGGAATTCAACTGCTTCTGGTTCCAATCCTCAGCCATATGGGCCACCAAGGCAGCCTCTCCTCTTGACAACAGCATCAATCAGGCTACGATCCTTGTCCTTTCCAGTGGCCCTCTCTGCCGTACAGGGTCACCACTCCTGCTCTTCACTAAGACAATGGGCCGATTGGCACAATAGTAAGTTCCTCAATACCGCAGCCTCCTCTGGCATACTGGATCTCTGACACTCCCGCCGCACACGGGTAACAGCCCGATCAGCACAGCTAACTTCATGATGGCTCCCTCTGGCATACAGTGATGTCCCCTCACCCAGTTAGAAGACTGGCAGGCCTTAGCCTCCAGTCCTGGTCACAGGCATATCTCTTGCAGACCTTCTCCTCATTGCACAGCCCGGCTGGCTTCTTGGCAGTTGACAATTTTGGTGGCCTCAAGCTCCCTTTTTTTCAAGACACTAAATGTGATTTAGGGTCTGAGTTTTATAGGTTTGTGTTGGGGGTCTGCTTCCTTTTTTAGTGTTCTTTCCTCTGCCCTTTCCTTCCTCCAGAGAGCAGAATGTCACAGCAGGAGTAACTCCAAATCTGATAGCCCAACAACACAGGCCATGAGAGTGAATAGAGTTTCACACCAGGAATTCAGCCACAGTTGTATGTGTATCACAAGGTTACCACAGGGCCCTAGCCCTACTCTTTATGGTTCTCTTATCAGCTCCATCTCTTTCCCGAGATGTGCCCGGGCCACTTTTTCAGTGATGTTTCCCTGAATCAAAGAGCACCCTTTGAAGTGTACTGAAGAGCCTGGCTCCTCTTTCGCCAGTGTGTGTGTGCCCCACACAGTTCACAGGAATGCAGCAATTCACAAATCTGTCTGGGGGGATTCTTCTTCCTCCTCATGCTCCTCCAAACAACCCAGGGTCTCCCAAAATGGAACCTAGAATCTTCCATGTATTGTACCATTCATGGGCACACCTACACCCAGCAAGTGCATACAACATACATGGCCTGCACAGCACTACATACTAACTTAATGTACACAGCAGCAGGACTTTACATGGATGAGCCTGTAGGCTTCACTTCTGAGATGCAGGCAAAAAGGGCCTATTCACTCCTACTGATCACTACACAGTATGCCGCCGTCGCCACCACACTCGTGCTACTTAACTTCTGGAAAAAGCAGTAGCCTTTCACCACTATGAGGCTTGTGCTTTGGAAGCCCCTCCTGGTTCAACAAGTCTGCAATCCATGAGGCAGGTCTATATCATGGCGCACACGCATGATCCGTGTTCGCCCATGACAAGACAAATCAGCACCAGGGATCTAGACATCATTGCTGCTGGGGCACTAACAGCAGGGGTATACGTCCATCACCATGCAAGGGACTTTTACATCCCAACTCTGGCTTTCACATATGACATCTACTGTTCATGTCATTGATGCTATTTCTGTATCATTATACTGTGGCCTTACCCAAAGCTGAACAAAACAGTTATGGTTAGCCATATTATACTGTGTTTAGGAGTTAGAACACATGCACTGGGGACTGTTTAGCACATTCCCACTCCTGATAGTAAAAATGCCAATACAACTAGCTTGGAATACATGGATGGGCCACATGAAAAGATCCATAGCCTCTTCTTTAAGCACTTGAGAATAGTGCTGAACTGCTCAATTTAGCACACAAATGGGAACATCATATAGAGCATATATTTCAAACTGGAAACCCAGCTGTTGTAAGTCAGCCTGGTAATTTGGGTACAACCCAAAGGCAAATTCTGTGTCAGCTTTTGCCAGAATCAACCCCTTGCCCACGGACCTGAGCATTTGCACAGTCTGATCCCGGGAAGAACTGCACACTGAAAAACATCCACGGCCCATGGCACCATTTAGAGACCCACCGTTTGGAGAAATTGTGCATGGACCTGAAGTACCCCTGGTCTTTTTTTGTACACAAAGCTCAAATGCAAACAGAAAAAATTGCTCAGTGGGGTGGCAGGGAATGGGCTCCCTATCTTACCGAGACTCCTCTCTTCTCTCCTACAGCTTCCATGTTAGCCAACAGAGACAGATTATTAGTGTGCAGTGTTACCCCAGTTCTCAGAGCTGGAACGTTAATGCCATCCCAGAACCAAAATGTGATTTCTGGGCCACTGCAGCATTTGGGTAAGAGTTTAGCCAATGGGTAAGGTGACTTAGGTTCTCTGGATAAGGGCCTTTCCCCATAACCTGCCTTTTGAACTATTTATGGTTTCTCTTCTTTTATGACTTTTAAAAACATTTAGACTCTGGCTATAAGAGAAGCCCACAGAAAAGACAGCTGTTCTTAAACTTATAGTTTCTGTTTGAGTGAGTGCTAGACGTCTTGCTTAATGTTTGCAGGCCCATGATATGTCAGCTTCTGCTAAGGTGTGACATGAAAAGACTGTTTTTATCTGGCTTCCTCAACCACCCCCCAACTTACACATCAAGAATGTTAAGCGTTTATTCATGTCACTTTGATCCCAAACCATATTGGGGTTTGCTGCTTTTCTTTCCAGCCAGTTCCACTCTTGCATTCTTGTATTTTTTTCCCTGCTGTGCCCCCAAATAATTCAGAGTGCACAATGAGAGTCTTATCAAGCTAAATGGCTAACTGTGAACCCAAATTGAAATTTCTCTTGTAGGATCAATTTAGGCCTGGGCAGAATTTCGCTTATGCCAGAGTAATTGCCATAATTTGATGTGGAATTACTGATAATTATGCGATTACTCCTGCTCTCGTAATTAAGAGTAATTTGGGGGAAAACATCCTAGTGCAAGAGCAACTTTAGCGAGTGCAAGTGACTGCTCATGCTCACTATTTATGTTCTTCTGAATTTAGCACTGCTTCTTAGTGCAAAATGCAGCCTCGCGTCCATTTTAGACGCAAGAGTGTAATTTGCGCTAAGAAAATAGTACTAAATAACAGTGGTAAGTTGGGGGAAAATCCTACCCCAAGAGCACATTTAGGAGCACAAGTAGCTGCTCACTATTTGTGTTCTGTTGCACTTGCCGCTATTTCTTAATGCAAAAAGCATCCTCGTGTTCATTTTGGAATGCTTAGGTAATTCCGCATGATTACACTACACAGAATTACGCCAGGCACCTCAACCCCTAGATCAAAAGGTATATGATGAAACACTTGTGAGACCTGCTGGGGGAGTGATCCAGGGCAACCAGGAATAAGGATTTTGTCGCGGTGCTTAAGTGGGCGTTTCCTCAGGGTAGATTCTCCTGCATTCTTGTCGCTCCTGGATAAATCTCCGCTGACGTTCCTGAAAAGAATAAGTGTGCTTCAATTGTGACAATTGGAGTCTTATAACTCAGGTGTCTTGGAGACACCTTACTATTGGACCTCAAGTTGAGCACCAAGAACACATCTCCAACACCTGGTCCTCAGTGCCCTCAGTCCAGTGCCTACTCAGGAAGAAAGTGTGGGCTAGAAACTCAGAACTCAGCGAAGCACACACCAGCACCTAATAAATCAATCTACAATCAGTGCTTTTACTTTGTAAAAGATAACATATGTTTAATACACACACGCACCTAAATACTAAACACAGTTTACTAATGTACACAATGAAAACCAGAGCCCTCTAGACCTTTTCTAAGTAGGAGTACTGTGGAAAAATGACCTGATAACGTTACTACAAGGTGTTGTCATATCCTGGCTTTGCTATTTTATATGTCACTCATTAACCAACTCCAAGCCTCTTCGAAGTCTTCCTGTTGTGCTCGCCCAGTGTTATGTAGGAATTGGCCCTCTGTCAAGCCTGCTGCCCAAAAGGGAGAATTAGCCCACCCTTTTGGTCCAAAAAGGGGGCGTGCAGAGGGACAGGCCACAGTGGCAGGCGTCACCACATATGATAGGACACTGAAGATGCTGCTGCTACTTTGACACCCCTTTGTTTCCCTACCATGTGACTTTAAGATGTTCTAGCACCTGGAGTATATGAAGATGAAACTCACCACTCACAGTTAACTTTTCCCATGCTGGTGGGTGCAAAGAGCTACGAGGGACATGGGAGGGGGAAACAAAGGTGATCTAAATTAATTGAGTTTTCTGCCACCGCTGCTTGGATTTTAGTACAGTTTGTAGCATTTAACTCAGCTTAGCCATGCCTAGCTACCTTCGAGGCACTCTCCAGTGCCAAAATCAGATCTCAGTGCCCTTGAGAAACAATTAGGGGCATGCCAGAGGTGTCAGAGATGAATGTGGCTTAGCATACGTCCTTGTAGGTACTAGTCCTTTCCCTGGAAATTTTCCTCGGCATCAGTCAGAGTTAATATAATTTTCTTCCCATGCCCTGCACAGCGCCTCACAGTTTTTGAAAGCGAGGCATTTAAAAAAGCGTGCCATTAGGGCCCGGCACCCTGGGGTCCTAGCCCCGCCCACCTTTAGGCGCCGGGGTAGCCCGATTGGCGACCGGCCTCAGCAATTACTTCCGGGGGCACAGGATGACGTACTTCCGGCCGGGACCGGTGATGGGGGGGGGGGGGAGCTGGGGCCTATTTTGGGCTTGATGCCCAGGCTCTCGTCCTCTCTTCTTCCAAGCGCCGGCCCCCTGTCGCAGTGCTTGTCCAAAGAATCTCCAGGAGCCAGGATCGTCGCCTTTTTTCTTTCCCTTCTTCTAAAGGTGGCGGTCGGCGAGCCTGCAGAGTCTACGTGAAGGTGGTGGGCCGGCGCTCTTCGACGTTGCAACGGTCGTCGCGGGAGCCCCCGCAGTGGTGCTAGGAGTCGAGTGCAGCGGAATTGCCGTTTTTTCCAGCGGGAGTGCGGCGCAGCCTAAGAGGAGTGCGGCGCAGCATAGGAACCAGGGAGTGAGCGGTAGAGTGTACTCGCGGTACACAGAGGTAAAGGGAGGGGGGCCTTTTGGTTGTGGCACAGGGCAGTCGCGGGGGAGGCTGTGTAATTGTGTTTTACTTGTTAGATTGAATAGGGGAGAGTTTCTCCGGTGACCCCCCACGCCTCTGGTTCCTGCGGCTGCCCGGTGCACAGGATCGAAAGACGCGCATAGAGGGTTTTGAGCGCGCAAGGTTTTTAGTTGGCCCCTCCTCTCCTTTAGGAACAGAGTATTAGAGCGTCAGTTAAGCCACGAAGGAGTGTAATTTAGCGGCAATAGTGAGAACGCGTTGAGACTCACATTGAGGGAAGTAGCAGTGCTTAAAGGCATGCAGGAAGTCAGTCGATTGTTGCATTAGCAGCGGGGCACCGGGGCAAAGGAAGCTTGATTAAGAACACGCTGAGACTCACATTGGGGTAGTGGCAGTGCTTAAAGGCACGCAGGGATTCAGTCAGTTCGTACATTAGCTGCGAGGCACCGGGGCAACAGGGGCTATATCAGGAACACGCTGAGACTCGCATTGGGGTAGTGGCAGTGCTTAAAGGCATGCAGGATTCAGTCCGGTTTTTGTACATTAACACGCAGGGCAAGGCCAGGAGAACGTGGCAATTTACGGCAAGGCTAGCAGACGATGCCTGCCAAAGGGGGTCGTAATGGCAAGAGGAAGGACAGCGATCCTGACCTTTCCCAGCTTCTGAAACTGGTGTTAGCTAAATTAAGCCAGAATGAAGAAAGTGAGGAAGAAGTAATAGGGCCGGTCCAAGAGCAGGAACAGGTACCTGGGGGGGAGGATCGCCCCCGCAGAACGAATGTCCCTCCTAGGGCGGCATTCCCGCCATTAGAAAAGAGGCCCAGGACACGCCCCAGTAAGGAAAAGAATGGGGGCAGGAGAGGGGGCAAGAATACTAATAATGGAGAGGAAGAACGGGGGGAACAGCCTCCTTCCAATGTAGTACCCCAGGGGGCACCTAGTGTACAAACTACACCGCCATTAAACCAGCAGGTGGTGCCTAGTGTAAATGAACAAAGCGATGTGGGAGCAGTGTTAGCAGAAATTTGGGGCGCACTGAGAGCATTGGCACCCGTGACTCAACCCCCATGCACCATTGCAGTGGCGCAGGTGCCAGTGGCGAATGTTTTGGCAGGAGCTGAGGGAGCGGTCCAGGGCATGCTGCAAAACGTGGTGCCTGTGGTAGTACACGCTCCTCCAACACAGGGTGTGCTAAGTGGGGGGGAGCCAGATCAGGGCACAGCAGTTGGGGGGACACCTGCGCACGCGTTAGGGATTCTTGGGGGGTCGTCTGAGCTAACGCAGGGGTCCACAGGAAGCATACTAGCATCAATGGCGGCGTTATTGGCACAGTTAGCAGTACCGGCAACAGGAGGTCAGGTCAGCAGCACCCCAGTAGCCCCATGGGCACCGCCACCCGCCTTGGGGGTGCGGTCGGTGAGATGCATAGACAGATAGGTCTCATGGCAAAGGCGCAGGGGAAGGATGCGAGCACAGCCTCTCCAGCAGTGGGTCAAGCGGCCCCTGCACAATCCGTGGCATCAGCAGTGGCCCCATCAGGTAAGGGGGCTGAGAATGCAGGAAAAAATGTCAACAGCGGGGAGAAGGCTGTTGGGGGGCAGGATACACTACTGTCCAAGCCAGGTAAATTGGCTGCTCATGTTCCGTTGGACGTTAAAGAAAAGATTTGGAAGGGTGAATTCATAGATATCTTCTCACTAATCAGGCCCAAAAGGAGGGAGGTAGAGACTAAAGATAAGGACGGGAAAGATAGCTCTTCCAAAGAAAGGAAACCAAGGGTTGAACAGTCAATTACGCATTGGCTTTTTGGTTTTAATGTGTTTACGACAGTGATATGTGAAAAGAGGCCTGAGTTGGCAGTACCTTTGGTATTCTATTCTAACAATATTCTAAAGGCGCATGCAATGTACGGCGGGATGGCATGGCTGGACTACGATAGGGATTTTAGATGGGCTAAGGTAGAGGACCCTGAGATTGGTTGGGATCAGACAGAAGTGAATGTCTGGTTAGAGAGCGTTAACAATAAAACACCCATGAAGCAGCCCTTTCGTGCTTCTCAAGGGGGACCAGGCAAAAAGAAGGGGACTTGCTGGGCATTTAACCGAAAAATGTGTACACGGCCAGCCGGATCGTGTAAGTTTAAGCATGCCTGCGCCTTCTGTGGTCACCCATCGCACCCAGAATTCAAATGCATCAAGAAATCAAAAGATAGAGGCCGGGATCCCAAGGCAGCATCCCAATAGGACGTTGCCCACACCAGTTGAGATTGAGAAACTGATTTTCTGGCTGAATCAGTATCCCAATAGGAATGCAGCCAAGATACTGTATCAGGGTTTTTCCACAGGTTTTCGCATACCCGCGCAGGGAATACCACCTATTAGTCATTGCAATAACCTATTATCGGCGCGCACACATTCCACGGTGCTTGCTCAAAAAGTTAGTAAAGAAAGCGCATTGGGGAGGATAGCGGGCCCCTTCGCCACCCCTCCATGGCCTGATTATGTTTGTTCACCGCTGGGCGTAGTGCCTAAGAAGGACCCAGATCAGTTCAGGATGATACATAACTTATCTGCACCTAAAGGGGCATCAGTGAACGATGCAATAGACCCAGCATTGTGCTCTGTGACATACTCTTCCTTTGACACTGCCCTGCAGAAATTGCGCGACCTGGGCCCCAACGCCTGCATGGCAAAAACTGACATTGAGTCAGCCTTTCGGCTCATGCCAGTGCACCCTGATGATTACCACTTACTAGGTTTCCAGCTGAAAGGCCAATATTACTATGATAAATGCATGCCAATGGGGTGCGCCGTATCTTGCAAATATTTTGATTGTTTAGCTCCATGTTACACTGGTTGTTCACCTTTAGAACAGGGCACACTGACATCGTGCATTATTTGGATGACTTCATGGTGATGGGCCCGTCATCGTCAGAGACATGCGGGCAAGCTTTGAGAGGACTGGTGTCCATGTTGGAGGAGTTTGGTGTGCCTCTGGCACCAGGGAAAAACAGTAGGCCCTGCGACATGCATGGCATTCCTGGGAATTGAAATTGACACAGTGGTAGGGGAATGCAGGTTACCAATGGACAAAGTGCAGGCTTTCTCACAGGCAATTGATTCTGCGCTGGCGGGGGCAAAAGTGACATTGCATCAACTCCAGGTGTTAGTAGGTCAATTGAATTTTGCATTGCGTATCATCCCTATGGGGCGCCCCTTCTCCAGATCAATTGCAAGAGCAATGGCGGGACTGACGCAGAAGCACCACCATGTGAGGTTGCGGGCTGAAGTGAGGGAGGACCTGAAAGTTTGGCGCAGTTTTTTGGAGGATTTTAACGGGATGGTGGTTTGGCCACACCGCCAGTCACCAGCGAGGCATTGGGTTTGCTCACCGATTCAGCAGGAAGTGTTGGTTTTGGGGCAGTATTGGGGCCTCTCTGGTGCACGGGGGATTGGCCGGCGGATTGGCATGAGACTGGTCTGACAAGAAACGTAGCCTTTTAAGAGTTGTTCCCAATGGCTATTAACAGGCAAGGGGCTACTTGTGCTCATGTTTTAAGGCTGTTGAAACACCTAGTGGTGTTATGTTTGAGACTGAACTTGCTATTTAGAGCTGCACATATACCAGGTGTAGAGAACCAGGTGGCTGATGCTTTGTCTCGCTCCAAGTTGCAGGAATTCCGGAGGTACCATCTACAAGCAGCGGACCAGATGACAGTGTTCCCGACATCTCTGTGGAGGATTGGAGCCCTTCTTTAGCGGGTCTTGTAGGAGCCTCACTGAGCGAGCGCACCCGGAAGACATATCAGCATCATTTTAAGGCTTACAGGTTTTTCGTGAAGCATGAAGGGATAGTGAACTTGTTCTCATCAGAAGCCATATGTAGATTTTTACATACATTGAGGGAGCAGGGCAGGCCGGTGTCATACGCTAGGGCTCACCTAGTGGCAGTGGGCTTCTTTGCAAAGCTGTCAGGGGTACAAGACCCTGGGAATTCGTTCTTAGTCAAAAAGGCGCTGGCGGGGTGGGCCAGGTTAGAGGGTGTGAGGAAGGATTGCAGAAGGCCCCTTGACTTGCACACGCTGGGTGACATGCTAGACGCCTTACAGACGGTGTGCTCTTCGGCTTATGAGACCACCTTGTTTGCTGCGACCTTCTCACTAGCCTTTTATGGGGCTTTTAGATTGAGCGAATTGGTGGGAGCCTCCAAGGTGGATTATGCGGGCGGGCTGCAGTGGCAGGATATAAAGATAGCCCAAGGGGGGCTGTTGGTTACGTTACGCAAATCCAAGACAGATCCCTTGGGCAAAGGGACCACGATTCGTCTCGGACTGGCACCCGGAGCACGAGTGTATCCAGTAGCTCGAATGGGGGCATACTTAGCGATTCGCCCACAGGGGAGAGAGCAAGCCCTGTTCATCCACGAACATGAGGGGTGCCTGTCAATATACCAATTCAGGGCGGTGTTCATATCTTCCTTGAGGAGTCTTGGGTTGGACCCCACCGGTTACTCGTCCCACTCATTCAGGATTGGGGCGGCGACTTTAGCAGCAGGAGCAGGCCTGTCAGTGGAGTATGTAAAGTGTGTTGGGCGATGGTCCTCCTCATGTTTCAAGCGCTATGTGCGGCCAGACTTATTGTAGTATGGCATGAGAATGCCCCAGTGTGTCCACTCTAATGTCTTTTTTCTCTTTTCGCAGTAGTATGCCCTCTTTCGTGCGGTGGGCCGCCTATAGATTGCAGCAGCAGCGTGGGTCGAAACCGGCATGTTTGGAGGAGATGTCCCACTGGCGAGGCACAGGGGGCCTGCGAATCGGGCAACTGCGGCGGATGGTGGAGGAGACAATGGCGCACGAGGGACTCCAGTCCCCGGATTTGATTATCCTGCATTTGGGCGGCAATGACATGGTGGCTCTTGGTCGTCAGGCAGTCAGGGAGGCGTTGCTGATGGAATTCGCATGGTTGGGAAGGACATTCCCTTGGGCGCGGATCGCATGGTCATGCATGATCCCGCAGCGGACATGGGGCCCTGGAGTGAGATCGAGGTCGTTGAACGTGTCAGTGAGGCGTCTGAACGGGGAGTTGGCGAAATTGTGTACTGGGCAGGGCCGCCTGTGCCATATACCTCACAGACTGATCAGAGGTTACCTGATGTTTCATCGTGATGGCGTGCACCTGTCAGACATTGGGACTGACGTTTGGATTAATGGCATTTGGTCATTTGTGCGGAACTTGGTCTGTGGTGGGGAGGGCGAAGGACCTATGGGCCTTGGTCGCCCTTGTGGCGGTAAGGAGGCCACAGAAGATTGACTCACATTGTTAACGGAAGTCCTCCTGCAGACTCCCTAGGCCAGCACTGAGGGGGAGAGACGGTAAGCTCACCGCAGTGAGAATGGGGACACCGGCTGGGGGCAAGGGCGCCAGGTTACAAGCTAGGGCATGGGGCAGCGGCCCCTGGTTATACCCTACGAGCCCCCTTGGTCAGCTTGCTGGTAGAGGGGTGGGCCCTAAGGTGGCGGACAAGGACCAGAGGGCTGGGGCTCACCTCTCAAGG